>SJXQ01005023.1:466142-584336 GCA_006408695.1 Aepyceros melampus
GGTTCCTAGTTCCCTCTCTCCTTGCCTGCTGCTAGGGGGGCCCACCTGACATTCCCAGGCTCCTGAGAAGTCTTCTTAAACATCAGGAGAGCCAGGAACACACATCTTGGTCTGGGGAACATTCTTTCCTCCTTTGTGCGGGAAGCCAGCAGCTCTCTCTGCGCTCACAAAGGGCTCTCGGTGGGAGACAAGGAGACTAGAAAGTTAAGTCAAGCTGGGCAGATCAAGGCAGGACATCCCATCCTCCTCCTTCCCCAGCACAATCTGCTCTCCCCTGGCTGGGAAAAAAAAAGATGCTAAGAGAAAGGAAGCTGGTGCAGGAAGGTGTACGGGCTCATGGGCCACAGCAGCTGTCAAGGGGGTCAGCCTATCGAGGAAATAGATTTAGCATGTAAGATCCTCAAATGGTAGGACATGGGCCAAGGGTGGATGCTACGGTGAGATCCATTCGGGGCTCAATATAACAGTGAATGCTTAAAAGGAATCAAAGTCTGTAAGGGCTGCTAGAGAGGAAATGGGTTTCCAGTTCCTGCAGGTGTGCCAGCTCAGGACGAACACCTGTACTGGACATGATGAGTCAGTCTGTCTCCCTAACTTAACTGCTTTCCCACGGCCCTGGAAGGCAGCAGCTCCATATATCAGGGACCCTGCCTACCCTGACAGACACAGCAGATGGAACAGTCACCTGACCCAGGGTCTCACAAGCCATCGATGAGGCTGAGACCAAGCAGATTCTCTGTCTCCCAGGCATCTCAGAGGATTGAAAAAAGTCATGCAAGAGCAGACCCCCTGGCAGAGCAGTAAAGCAAGATAGGCAGTTAGGGAGAATCCTTAGAAATTCTTAGGGGGTGGGATTGGAGAGAGGACACTGTCCCAGGCCTCCAGTGTTAGCATCCAGACCCCACGTGCTGGCCTTGGACTTCTCGAGGTTGCCTTTGTGTCCTTATAAAGCAGCCTTCCTCTGATATGAATGCCTTCCGGTAAGCACCTGCTGTTTGCAGCTGAAACACCTTGCACCCCTGGCAGGGCACCCTGCAGTGGAAGGCAGGGCCCTCCCTGGGGGCGGCTGGGCTGGGTGAAGGCTCAGCCATGGCCATCAGACCTGGCAGTCCTGCGTCTGTGAGGGGACGAAGTCCAACGACTTCGCCAAGGCTCAAGGCTCACTCGCGCGTCCTCTCACTCCGGGGCTCAGCCATGGTTCTCTGCGCCCACCCCCCCCGCCATTTAACTCCCCTCATCACTGCTCAGCACAGAGGCCAGACATGGACTGTACACCGTGAAAAACAAAGTAGAAGCTCAGTCATGGCCGAGAGTCAATATCCCAGCAGGCAGAAGAGTACCCAGTGTGTACATGGCCGGATGCACACATTTCCCACCCTATGGAAAGGCACCTCCAGAACTGCCCACACCAACCAAACCCCGTACTTAACAAACATCTTATTATCTGCAACCCGTTCAACCTGGCTTATTAATAAAGCAGCATGCTGCTGCTGCTGCTAAGTCGCTTCAGTCATGTCCGACTCTGTGTGACCCCATAGGTGCCAGCCCACCAGGCTCCCCCATTCCTGGTATTCTCCAGGCAAGAACACTGGAGTGGGTTGCTTTTCCTTCTCCAATGCATGACAGTGAAAAGTGAAAGTGAAGTTGCTCAGTCGTGTCCGACTCTTAGCGACCCCATGGACTGCAGCCCACCAGGCTCCTCCATCCATGGGATTTTCCAGGCAAGAGTACAGGAGTGGGGTGCCATTGCCTTCTCCGAAAGCAGCATGCATGCATGTTAAATCACTTCAGTCCTGTCTGACTCTGTGTGACCCCATGGACTGTAGCCTGTCAGGCTCCTCTGTCCGTGGGATTCTCCCGGCAAGAATACTGGAGTGGGTTGCCACGCCCTCCTCCAGGGGATCTTCCCAATGCAGGGACTGAGCCCTCACTCTTATGACTCCTGCATTGGTAGGTGGTTTCTTTATCACTAGGGCCACCTGGGAAGCTAATAAAGCAGTGACTCCATTTATTAAGTACCCACTGTATAGCAGGTCTTGCCAGGTGGCTTCCCTCCTTCCCACTACAAGATGAAGAACCCGAGGCTCGGAACGATGAAGCACTGTCCTCTCCAAGGGCCTCGCTGTGGGCTTCTCGCAACTTGTAAGTCTCTGACAACTGCAATGGGTGCTCTCTCTGAAAATCTCATTGACAGGATTCACCTTGCCCCACAGATTTTATCTCCTACGGGTCACTGACCCTGGACTTTTCCAACTTGGCACCTTTCTAGCAAGCCTCGTATCACTCCAGTGCCTGTTCTGGTATAAAGCTAATATAAATGATGCTTGCTGAGCACCTACTATGTGCCAAGCACCATGCTAAGTCCTGTGCACAGGTTATCTCATTTCATCCCCACAAAGCCCTGCTGGATAGGAATAGCATCTCCAATTTACAGATGGAGAAACTGAGGCTCAGAGAAGTTAAGGAGCTGGGAATGATTTATACCCTGGCAGTCTGGCTCCATGGTCTTGAGCACCTGGTACGTGGTCTCCATCATCCCCATATTTCGGGCCCTAGGTCCAGGGACTTGTCTTAGGGTAGGGGCTTGTCCTCTTCCCTGGAGCTGATACTGAGTGACATGGGAGCCAGGACCTATGCCCTAGGCTACACCAGGAACAAAGGCAAACCAACTATGCCCTTTTGCTAAATTCTTGGCTTCCCAGGCTGCCCACTCCCTGCCCTGCTGTGAGAAGATAGCCGCTGCCCACTGGGGATGCTATGAATTCAGGTCATCTCCAGAGGGAACCAGTCAATGCTCTCCAGGGAGACGGCCAAACTCCAGATGCAGACCAGAAAATCTGACTCCTGTGGGAAGGCCGAGCAAAGCCAGATGCTGGCTGGAGCACCCAGAGCACCAGCTGCTGCCACTGACCTCAGTGTACTCGGCAGTACCAGGGACATGGCAGGGGGCTGTGAGGGCCCCTCACAGCATGCAGGGGGAGCAGGCACATGGAGTGGGCTGGGGTGCTCAAATCAAGCCCACCTAGGCCCCACACTCAGGAAGACAACCGTTCCTGGGGTCTTCCTACAAGCCTTCCTGGGACAAGTGCGACTTTAAAAAAAGAGCTTAAACAGAGGGATGGGAGAAAGAGAAAGAAGGGGTCATGATGACTTATGCCCTGGAGACTATGAAGAACTTCAGAGACAGCGAGTGTCCAGCTGGTCCTTGAGAATAAGGAAGGAAAAGGGAAGATAGTAACAGCTGACAAAAGAGAAAGCCTGGATCCTCCGCAGAGCTCTAGAACAGGGCCTGGCCCAGGCTAGGCACTCAAGGAAATCTGCAAAGTAATCAACCAACAGTGTCTACATCCAAGGCTTTCCTTTGATCTCACAACTAATGAGGGGCACAAACACACTGGCTGAAGGACGGAATCCTTACATTTCACAGAGGACAGCTCCTGCCTCTGCCTCCCAGCTTCCATTTCTGTGATGAACATTCTCCCTGACTTTCCTTTGGGTAGTACCCCACTCAGCTTGTGTGTTTCCCTGGGGGCTCACAAACCCCTCCCCCAGCCTATTCCAAAAGCTATGGTTCTTCCAGTAGTCATGTATGGATATGAGAGTTGGACTGTAAAGAAAGCTGAGCATTGAAGAATTGATGCTTTTGAACTGTGGTGTTGGGGAAGACTCTTGAGAGTCCTTTGAACTGCAAGGCGATCCAACCAGTCCATCCTAAAGGAAATCAGTCCTGAATATTCACTGGAAGGGCTGAAGCTGAAACTCCAATACTCTGGCTACATGATGTGAAGAACTGACTCATTGGTAAAGACATTGATGCTGGGAAAGATTGAAGGTGGGAGGAGAAGCGGGCGACAGAGGATGAGATGGTTGGATGGCATCACCAACTCAATGGACATGAGTTTGAGTAAACTCCGGGAGTTGGTAATGGACAGGGAAGCCTGATGTGCTGCAGTCCATGGGGTCACAAAGAGTTGACACAGTTCAGCAACTGAACTGAACCTATTCCAAGGAAAGGCACATGACCTAAGCCTGCCAATCAATGCATTCCTTGCTACTGGACTATGTGATTGGCTCAAAGCTACTGAATAATTAAAACTAGCCAATGAGAGTCAGACTTGGGATTTTTTCTAGAAATATTGGAAATGAAGGATTCTCTACATTGGAATCTCCAAAAGATAAAATGTTGCATAGACTTGTTTGGGGTCATTTTTGCCTCCTAACTAGGAAGAATAAAGCTCGATGAAAGGAGAGCTGGGAGATGACAATCCTCTGAGCCCATGGATACAGATATGCCTGAAGCTTGCTTGTGAAAGCATTAGTCACTCAGTTGTATCTGGCTTTTTGTGACCTCCTGGACTGTAGCCCACCAGGCTCCTCTGTCCATGGAATTCTCCTGGCAAGAATACTGGTACTGGAGTGGGTTGCTGTTCCCTTCTCTAGGATATCTTCCCAACCAGGGATCGAATCCCAGTTTTCTGCATTGCAGGCAGACTCTTTACCATTTGAGCCACCAGGGAAGCTTGCTTACCTCTGACCAATTCAGTTATGGGGAGCTACTGATTTCCCTTACTGTAAGTCAGTTCCGGCAGTGTTTCTATCATTTGCAACTCAAATAGTCCTGTAACTACATGACTCTGGGCAGTCAGCAGGAAAGTAGGAAGTGCAAACAATATAAAGCCTAGTGTTTTTTCTTTAACAAATAGTATTAAGCTTTAAGGACAAACCTCTCTGAGCCTCAGATGCCACCCTGAATGCTGGTGATCACGCCTCCCTACCTCACGGGGTGAGCAGGGAGAACAGCCAAACCCTCCCACTACCTGTTATCTTTTTTTTCTTATCTTTTTCTCACACTGCATGGCATGTGAGATCATAGTTCTGCAACCAAAGATCAAACCCATGGCCCCTGCATTGGCACCTCAGAGTCTTAACTACTGGACCACCAAGGAAATCCCGACCTCTGTTATCTTTCACATGTTAAGGCCAAGAGAAGCAGGAACCCACAGCCCTGGGAAAGACAGGCTGTCAGGGACACCTGTGCAGCACTCACCACACCTGAGCCTCTGGCTGGAGTTTGCAGAGCTGCCCCACGACCCTTCCACTTGACAAGGAGCCCCACCCAGTCCAGACCCACAAGGCAGCCACAAGGAGCTTCCCACCAAGGATGGCACCCTTGAGGGACAGAGTCCCTTTGTTATTCCTCACTTCAGACTCTGTCATAGCTCAGGACAGACACAGGTGAGGCTGCAGAGTCGGTTGCAGTGGGGACAGGAGAGTGGTGGCTACCGTGGGCTCCAGCCAGACTCCAGCTGGACTCTGAGCTGAATCCTACTTCCTCTGCTTCCTGGCTCTAGATCTTGGGGCGAGCTTCTTAACTTTCCTGTGCCTCAGTTACTCCATCTGGAAAATGGGATGATTAACGTACCTAATTTATTTCAGTTGTTTAATGCAGGTGACCCTGCAATACAAGAGTTTGGGCTTCCCAAGTGGCTCAGTGGTAAAGAAATTGCCTGCAATGCAGGAGCCATGGCTTCTATCTCTGGGTTGGGAAGATCTCCTAGAGGAGGAAATGGCAACTCACTCCAGTATTCTTGCTTGGAGAATCCCATGGACAGAGGAACCTGGCAGGCTACAGTCCACGGGGTCACGCAGAGTTGGACATGACTGAAGTGACTTAGCACGGCGACTAACACTTAACACTTAGACCAGGCTCCCCTCCGTGATTTTCACATGTACACATAAAGTGACGAGACCTTCCAGAGAGCCTCTCAGTGACGGGGGTGTGGAGGGGAAGCAAGAGTCCCTCTAAGCAAACAACTGCTCAGAACACTGGTACATTCACCTGGCAAACAGCAAGTCTCTGAAAAGAACCCACAGAACAGAACCAGCAAGTCAGCCCAGAAAGCAAGGAGGTGGAGCTGGCTCAGTGACAGCAAGAGGGCGGGGCTCTGGCCCACGGTCATCAGGGCTGGCCACAAGCATAAGCCTGATCACCTTGGAGAGATGGTCACACGGGGACACTGGTCTTTGGGGAAGCCACTGCTGCCACCACGGGAGCCCAGCAGGGAGGGGAGAAGAGCT
The DNA here is from genome assembly GCA_006408695.1 of Aepyceros melampus. NCBI lineage: Eukaryota > Metazoa > Chordata > Mammalia > Artiodactyla > Bovidae > Aepyceros > Aepyceros melampus. Next base: position 472,221 of record SJXQ01005023.1, read on the forward strand.
GCTGGTCATTCTAAAACCGTTGCAGCTGCCCAAACACACAATCAAGCCTCCTCCAGCTGGGCCCCAGCTAGCTTCCACACCCAGTGAACTAGGATCCTGGCTTAGGCTTGAGGACAGAGAAGCAAACAATGAAAAGATTCACTGATGTAATGGATTCTTATTTTCTTCCATGCAAGCAGGAGGGGTGGGGAGGGCTTCCTAGGTGGTTCAGTGGTAAAGAATCTGCCTGTCATTGCAGGAGACGCAGGTTCAATTCCTGAGTCAGGAAGATCCCCTGAAGGAGGAAACCCACTCCAATATTCTCACCTGAAAAATTTCATGAACAGAGGAGCCTGGTGGGCTACAGTCTATGGGGCTGGAAAGAGTTGGACGTGACCTAGTACATGCTCAGCTTCTGAATTAGGACCCCAAAGGTCTGCAGAAGCCTAATTCTAAGAAGGGAATTGTCCAGGCTCTGTTTGGACAAGTTGGGGGAGCAGAGGGTGCCTTAGGAAATTTTCAAAGACAATGGAAACACAGAAAGAGCTTTTGGTGCCTAATTTTCTGAAAATAACCTGACGAATGCTATTAAAACTTGCTGGCATGACATTTATAATTCCCAGTAGAATATTTGATAAGTGTTCAATAAATATAATAAAAAAAATTTTTTTCTCAAAAATATTCTTGACTTTAAGCACAATGAGGGGAAGACTGTTTTGTGTAGGACTGTTTTATCTACAACTGTTTGCTGGATACTAAGCAAGGATTCTGTTCCACACAAGTGCACTGTAATAATCTGAAGAATGAATGAACCAAAGACCCTCAGAGACTCCATCACACTCAAAGATTCTGGAAACTGAAATGCAAACTTTCCACATGTTTATGGAGGTACAGTGACCAGGCAGTAAGAATCAACCTGCAATGCAGGAGATTGGGTTCGATTCCTGGGTTGGGACGATCCCCTGAAGAAGAAAATGGCAAGCATTCCCGTATTCTTGCCTGGAGAATCCCCTGGGCAGAGGAGCCTGGCAGGCTAGAGTCCGTGAGGTCGAAAGAATCTGATATGACTGAGCGACTAAACCACCAACCACCAGTAAACAGGCGATACAAAGATGAGGGCAGGGGTCAGACTCAATGGACTCATCATCTCACGTCATCAGACCTGGGCCTCTGGCTGCTGGGCCTGAGAACAGGGGCCAGGGCAGAGGAGTGAGGCCAGCAGCGCCCAAGCCACACTCCCCATCCATCCCACTTCTGCCTCTTTCTGTGGGTCACAAATTCCAAGAGGGAGGAGGGATGGACTTACTTTCCAAACCCAGCAAGTCCTGGTGGGGCTGCAGGTGCTCTCCATACACTGCCTTCCCTGCCACAGGAGGTTCATCCAAAGGTGCGCCAATACAGCTACCAGATTCAAAGTTGCCTAAGGCCCTTCCTAGGCTTCCCTGGTGGCTCCGTGGTACAGAATCTACCTGCCAATTCAGGAGATGATCCTTGGGTTGAGAAGATCCCCTGGAGAAGGAGATGGCAACCTACTCCAAGATTCTTGCCTGGGAAATCCCATGGACAGAAGAGCCTGGCATGCTGCAGTCCATGGGGTCACAAAGAGCTGGACACAACTTAGCGACTGAAGATCAATAATAGCAAGGTCCTTCCAGCTGAGAAATCTACACGCGTGTTTTCCCTCTCTCAGGGCGTTCCTAAAGCCCGACTCTGTGCTCCAGGCGAACGAAAGGAGGCAGATAGGTAGGTGCCTTGTGGCCCTGCCCACTTGCGGGTTAAATTCAGGAGGAAGGCCCTGAGAAGGGGGGAACCCTGTGGCAAGGCAATGACTGTGCACAAAGGGGCCGGAATGAGCAAGACAGACTTTACAGCAGGGTCAGGGCCCAGGATAGGGTGGAATTTGGATTTTGTATGGGGTGGAGACATAGGAAGGAGAAGGTGAGGGGTGGGAATGAGTCAGCTGGTTCCTGGCACAAAGAGGAGACCCCAAGCCCCTCAACAGCAGCAAGAGAGGAGCTGATATGGTTCACGGCTCTAGCACCACACCCCCACGGAGCAGGTACTCAACATCTGCCAGGCGGACGAACCCGGAGCTTTGTCGGATGCAGGGAGAGGTTGGGGTAGGGCATCCTTCTGGTTCCACCTAAGGGTTCTAGACAGAAAACCCTAGGCGAAATGAGGACAGGGCTGGTTTGGCTCAGCTTGTTAGCACCAGGTACCCACTCAGGGCCTGATGAGTATTTTTCCAGTGAGCGATCCAGTACACAAATAGGTAACAGTGATTTAATAAAGACGTGCTCGGCTGGAATCTGAGTGGTGGGTCAGCCAGACCATCAGTCGATGCCCAGAGACCTGAATGAGCTGGAAGTGAGAGCAGAGCCAGAAGCTCAGTGCCGTCGGTGGAGGTGGGTGGGGGGTCAGGAGTCAGGCAGGTGAAGCCTTCACTGCTGGGAGGGTAGGGCTGGGAGGAGGATCGCTTTCTATATTGCAAAAGCAGCTGAGTATGGCTGCCAAAGCTGAGTGTCTGGAAGCCACTGGGGTACAGACAGGGAGACCAACTGTTCTGGTTTGCCCAGGACTGAGGGGTTTCCCAGAATGTAGGACTTCCAGTGGGCTTCCCAGGCGGCTCAGTGGTAATGAAAGAAAAGGCAATCCACTGCAGTGCTCTTGCTTGGGAAATCCCAGGGACAGAGGAACCTGGCGGGCTGCAGTCCATAGGGTTTCAAAACAATCAGACACAACTTAGCAACTAAACAACAATAACAGAACTTTCAGTGCTGAAACCAGCAATGTTCCAAGCTAACCAGGAGGAGTCGGTTCCCCGAGGCAAAGGGCTGCCCTCACCAGCACTGATGTGGTACGAGCCATGTTTGCAAGGTGCCTCTGAGCGTGCAAAACTCTCCCAGACCCACAGGCTCGGGTAAATGCAATCACAAATCTGTGAGCTAAACCAGGCTGGCGCTACGGATCTCATTTCATGGAACCAGGAAACTGGGGTTCGGAGGTAATGATCTGCATAAGGAAGGTCCACAGTGGATCAGGAGCACAGCCATGTCTGAGCTGGCCTCCAGCTTCCCTGCTTTCTGTAAACACTGGGAAGACATGAAACAGACAAGTGCTATCTGTTGAGCACAGCTGTGAGCTGTGCCAACTTCCTTCAGGCTGATGGATGCCAAGGGAAGCAGCAGGGGCCTGCCCCATGAAGCGGGCCTGGGGGCCCCAGGGAAATTGGCCCATCTGGCCCTCTGCTCTTCTGAGATTCTGGCATCGGGTGGACAGCTGGCCACCACCTGGGATTCTGGGAGAGACGATGGGGGTGGCGGTCTGCTGGCCACTGCTCTGCTTGCCTCCCCTGTCACGTCCCCATGAGGGCCACCCCTCGGGTAAGGCCAGGATCCCTGAAGACCCTTGTAAAAGGCAGATGGATCATCTCGCCACACACCCAGCAGTCCCTGGGTGTAAAAAGGTCTTGGCAGCTCTTGGAAGCTGGAGAGAGGACAGGCCAGGGTACAGAGGGAAGGGGGAACGGGGATCAGGACGGAGAGAGGAAGGAGAAGACAGAAGACATTTGGGGGAAATTTTTAAGTTGAAGGAGCTTCCTAGAGCAGTCCTGCTGAGTGATTGGTTTTAAGCTATAGCTGCATTAGCACTGCCTTGAGGGGTCTGTTAAAACCCAGACTGCGGGGCTCACTCTAGGTTTCTGATTCTGCAGGTCTAGTGCAGGCTGAGGGTTTGTAGTTCTACCAAGTTATTAGATGAGGCTGATTTACTGGTCTTGGCATCCCATTCTCGAAAGCCACTGGCCTGGTGCAGGTAGTGGGGTTGGGGTGGGGGGACAAAGGCAGAAAGGTACTGATGGACCGCTGGAGGCTGAGAAACCCCCCGACAGTAAAGATGTAACATGCTGGAGCCTTTGGTTCACAAATTTCAGAAAAGATCAAAATCACCTGGGGGTGGAAGTGATGAGTTTAAAGAGCAGATTTCTGGGGCCACCCCAGATAGCTATCTGACTGTCCAGGTTTGGCAGAGGATCCAGGAACTTAAAAACCAAACAGCTCTGAGTAGTTTTGAGGCAGGTGATCCGGAGACCACATGGAGAAGTGGGACAGCCTTAGAGGAGCACAGTGGGAAAACACACCTTGGGCTTCATGAGCTGTGATGGGCCATAGCCCTGTCTATGGTATCAAGCCCTGACTCAGGACTAGCTGCACCAGCCAATACCATAGCCACTGGCCACATGCAGCCTTTAAAACAGATTGAAATTCAGCTGTGTGGTTGTACTAGCTACATTTTAAATCTAGCGGCTACCACACAGGACAGTGGACCATTTTCAGCTTGGCAGAGAATTCCATAAGATGGTTCTGGCCCAAAGAGATCAGTGTCTGCCTCTATTTCCCTTTCTGTAAAAGGGGGCTGCTTGCTATTCTCTTCTGGGGTATAAAATAGGGGAAAGAGTCTACCCAGGGCAGCCATTGCTAGCCCACATCTAAAGACCCCTGTACCCACTGCTGGGAGGAGGGAGTCCAGCTTGGTTGGGGTGGGTCTCCCAGCTAGAGGGGGACCACAGACAGAGCAGAGTGGGGACCTCCCACTCTGCCACCCAGGCCTCTTGGCCCCCCACCCTGAAAAAGCTGACAAAGTCTACAGGGTATAAGGTGATAGAAACAGTCCCCATGGCTCCCATCTGTATTGTGGACACGACAAGAGATGCCAAGAGGAAGCACAGAACAGGCCGCTCAGCTGAACACGTCTGTCATGGGCGCAGCGTTCAGACTAACAACAAAAGGGACCCGCGGCAGAGGAGGGGGCGGCCCGGGCTGGTGGGTCTGGTACCGAGTCTGAAGAGTCCGGATGAACCACGGTCAGGAATGTGGTCTCCTCTGACTCTCAGCACCCAGCCCAGGACCTGGCCTCCGGGAGGAGCTCAGGGAAAGAGGAATATTGGTGGAGTGAAAGGTTGAGTGAGTGCTAGTGGCAGCCCAGGACACAGAGCAGGACATCCGAGCAAAAAGGCCTCACTGGTGGCTTCTCAGCACCGCACAGTCTTGTGAGAGCGCAAGACAGAAATCCAGTGCCTCTTTTTAAGAGATTCTGGGGAAAGGTTGGGGGGGTGGGGGCGAGAGGGAGGGGGAGGAGCAGGAAGAGATGGAGGCGGGGAAATAGATTAGAAAAGAAAGAAGTGGGATTGAAGTAGGATGCTCACATACCTATGTCCACTCTGGGTCACCTGTGGGAGGGGAAAAGGGAGCTGCCAAGGGTGACATCAGAGAGCAGGGGCTAAGCCAGAGTGTGTGGCTCCCTCGTTCCTTGCTCAAAAATTAACCGAATCCCAGAGAAGTGGGCTTCCCTGGTGGCTCAGCTGGTAAAGGATCCACCTGCAATGCGGGAGACCTGGGTTCTATCCCTGGTTTGGGAAGATCAGCTGGAGAAGGGAACGGCTACTCACTCCAGTATTCTGGCCTGCAGAATTCCATGGACTGTATCGTCCATGGGGTCTCAAAGAATTGGACATGACTGAGCGACTTTCACTTCACAGAGAAGTGAACGGCAGAGGTTCTCCAAGTCTGATCCATGGAAACCCCACATCAAATTCACCCAGGGCACTTGATACAAAATACAAGATTCCCGGGCCCTTCCACAGAGCTACATAGTCAGAATCTCGAGGCGAAGCCTGAGAATGTGCATACTAGCAATCACCCTAGATGCTGTGATCCCCAAAGTCTGAGGCCCCCTTCAAAAGATCAGAGGGAGCTAGGGAAGGGAGTGAAGGGAGAGAACGCCCAGCTTTGCCAAGACATCCAAGCACCTTTGTAAGTTTTCACATCTGACCCTGGAAACTACCCCACATGACACCTTGGAGCATGGTCCCTTCCTTGCTCTGGGCCTCAGTTCCCGAGCTTCGGAGAGGGAGTAAATTGACCCCATCCATGCCCAGGTTTCCCTCTCAGGGCTCTGCATCCCAGGTTTCCAAATGGCCAGGGTCAAATGGCCAGCTGGCTTCTTTGGATTCTTGCCAGGCTAGAGGCGTGGGCTGTCTGCTGGGGCCCCAGGGACCCTCTCTCCCAAAGGTACCTGGTTTACTGGATGCTGTTAACCCAAGATGAAAAAAAAAAAAAAAGCATCACAGCCTCTGCCTGGTGCCCCAGTAGCTCTCAAGGCATCGTCAGCTGATGAATGAAACCATAGGGAAGAAGAACAGGAACACAGGTAACAAAATGCCTGGCTCCTGGGCGGCCCTCAATACAAATAAGGATTCTTCCCTGCCTGGGCACACAGGACTTCAAAGTTAGGAGTACCCTGGCAAGGCTGAGGGAATAAAGCATACAGGAACCAACAGCTGTTGTTTTTACTTCTCTCCAGGCCCCCGGGGAGAGCTTTCCGAAGCTTCTGTACAATTAGAAGGTAATGAACACAATGCCTGTGATAAAGTTACAGCCCAAACTAGCTGGGAGCCTGAGCCAGTCTCCAAATCCAGGCAGCAACAAAAGACAGGGCAGTCAGCACCTGCAGACTGGCCACTGGGTGGTAAGTATTCCCTGAAGTGGTCCTCTAGGCCCAGCATGATGCAGTCGGAGGGCCGTCACACTGAACCCCCCAGCTCCCCTTCTCCCTGGCCCAGGCATAACCTCATCCAGCTTAGGGCCAGGACACTAGGTAGGTGGGACACACGTACCTATAGCACCTTTGTGGCTGTTAATTTCTTCTAAATTTGGGGCTGTGGCAGCACCGGCTGGGCTAATGCCATGTGGTGAGGGCTCCAAGGCACTGCCACAATCAGCATCTTCTAACCAGCTTCTCTTGAAGGCATCCAAACAGCAGACAAGAGAAAGTCTGAAGTCCCCACCTTCACGGTAGCTGTCCCAAGAGGGACAGAGGGCCTGGTCCTTGAGAATAGGAAGCAATCCTGACTTTTCCCCTCCTAGACAAGCACTCATCTGATGCGCTCAACATGAAACACATTTACGGAGAGTCAATTCTTAAAAAATAACTACGCACACAGGCACGCACACATGCACACGCACACCTTGTAACCACAGCTTGCCATCCTCTCTGGAGTGTTTATAGCCCTTGGTGACTCACAGCAAACACAGGATCCCCACGGCAATTGCTTTGGAAGCTTTAATGACACGCTTGGTATGCTTATCTGCTGAGGCTAAAATCTGTGCGCACGCCAATGCGCCTAATTTTCCACTTTGGTCTACGGGCTGTGTTCTGGGGGAGAGGCGCTAACACTGAGGGGGTGTCTGCTACCGTCCATGAGCCACGCGTGCTCTGTGGCTCTTGAGATGATGGGAAGGGAAAGAAAATCCTCTTTGCCCAGAATGGCTGGAGGGTCCTAGCAAATCACCCAGTTGACTCAGCTGGAATATTAACACAAAACACAGAGGCCATTCTGGAAATTTCCCATTGACTCAGAAGGCCAAATAAGCAGCTTGCACTCTGTCAAAAACACCTGTCCCATCAAATCCCAATATTTCAGACTTCAAAAGTTTAACGCATTTTTGAGACTTAAGAGAGGTTAAGACTCTGCACTTCCACTGCAAAGGGCATGAGTTTGATCCCTGATCGGAGGATGAGAAGGTTAGGTAGCATCCTCAACTCAACAGACATGAATTTGAGCAGACTCCGGGAGATAGTGACAGTCAAGGAAGTTGGGTGTGCTGCAGCCTAAGGGGCCACAAAGAGACACAACTTAGTGACTGGATGACAACAGCAACAATGGGGAACTTAAGATCCTGCATGCTGCATGATGGGGTCAAAAAATTTTTTTTAATTTCACACACACACACATTTAAGTCCTTTGTACTCTGGATAAATGGGAATCCCCCCATCCCTTATGGCATATGTAGCAGCAGGCCCCATGGGTATGAAGGATGGTAACCATACAGATTCCTTTCCAACAACTCTGAGGTGGGTAACAGGATCTCATTTTAGAGATGGGTAAACTGAGGCTCAGAGGAGCCTGGCGGGCTGCAGTCCATGGGGTCACAGCGAGGTGGACACGACTGAGTAACACACACACAAACTGAGGCTCAGGACATTAACTAACTTGCTTGGAGACAAATAGCCAGAAAGCAGTAGAGCTGGTGAATTCAACGAGCAGGTTGCATTTGATTCCAAACCTGGTGCCCTGTACCACTGCCCTGGCAGAAGGATCTTTTAGTTCCTCTCCCTGAACAGTCACAGAGGGTGGAGGGGGCTGGGCCACAGCAAACCGCCTGAGGGAAACCAATGGAAAAATACATTCAAACAGCAGTGACTTTCATTCCCGAGTGTTCAGAAGAGCCAAGCCCCCAGTCATCTCTCTCCCACCCCATTACAAAGGAAGCTCACTCTAAACCCTCTCTGTCCTAGTGGCTGACTTTCAAAGACCATCCCCAATTCCAGTGTGGAGATTGAATCTCCCCCTCATCCCCGCCCCAGAAGGGATCACACAAAGCTGACCTAGTGAGGAAATTGCTAAAGGCATAAAGATAAGCAAATGTTTGAGTTGCTTAAACTGAGGAATGTCAAGGAGAGGACAAACTTTTTTTTAGAGATAAAAATTTAAAGGAAAAATGGACCTGACACTTCCCATGGGTCTACTTTCTTGAGATCACAATGAGGTGTTCTGAGGTTTACGACAGGGGGCCAAGTCCTGGCTGTGACACCTACTAGCTGTGAGATCTCAGCCGGATTTTCTGAGCACCAGTTTCCCCATCTGTGGACAGAACTAGCAACCACATCTACCCCTGGGTTGCTGGAGGACTAACGAAGACAAAATCTGGCATTTATGGGGGTCGTAAAGAGTCGGACACGACTGAGCGACTGAACTGAACTGAACTGAAGCCTGGCCCCTGGACGTCTGAGGTGGAGCTGGTGGTAAAGGACCTGCCTGCCAATGCAGGAGACACAGGAAATGTGGGTCTGATCCCTGGGTTGGGAAGATCACCTGGAGGAGAAAATGGCAACCGACTCCAGTATTCTTGCCTGGAGAATCCCATGGACAGAGGAGCCTGGTGGGCTACAGTCCACAGGGTCGCAAAGAGTCAGACATGACTGAAGTGACTTAGCATGCAAGACTGGCCCCTGGGAGGGCAAGGGATGGGAGCCAGTATACAGGTACACAGGGCCTGGCCCCCTCCTCCGGGGGGGCTTTATGTGAGGGGTGGGGCAAGAAAGATCAGAACTTAAATGACTAATAAAGGAGGAAGCCTGGGAGGCTTCAGATTTGGACAGATAAAGTGCCCAGTCTACAAAAATACTAATTTACCAACAACTAAAAAAAAAAGACTTGGTTGGGAATTTCCTGACAGTCCAGTTGTTACGACTTGGTGCTCTCACTGCCAAAGGCTAGGTTTGATCTCTTATCGGGAAACTAAGATCCCATAAGCTGCGTGGCCAAAAATTAAAAAAGAAGAAAAAAGACTTGATTTCCTTTGTCGACCAGCAATATCCTCTCGTCTTAGGAACTCAGCACCCACGCACCTCCCCTCATTCTTTTCTAACCACCTATACTAAAATCCACCCACTCCCACTGCGCTAACCCCTCACCTGTTTTTTTCTCCGGCCTAGCCTTTACCATCCCTTGACACATCCTGTGGGTCTCTGCCTACTGGAAATCTCCTCCCACAGAATACAAGCTCCATGGAAACAAGGGCCCAGTCTTCTTGCTGCTGCTACAGGCCTGGCAGCTACAACAGTGCCTGGAGGGAGGAGATGCGCAAGAGATGTGACTGAATGGAGGGACAATCACAAGGGAATCATTCAAGTTCTCATCTCAGAAGGCTCTGGGGCCACCTGAACACTCTGTGTGGACATTGGAAGGAGCCTCCCTCTGGTGGAGTCACTACCCCCCACCCCACACACCAACAGGGAAACTGAGTTACAGAGTATCTCAAGGTCAGACAGATTTGGGGCCACATCAGGTGCAAACCAAGCAACATGTCTCATTTCTGCATCACCTGCTCTTGTCCGCAGTATACACGCAAATGGTAACCTCTCCTGGAAGTGGCCCCACCCTGGAGGCCAGGGGTCAGCAGAAGTTACCAGCACAGGGTCTGTCACCCTGACAATCCCAGGATATCTATCACCTATGAACAATGTCAAGGTGCCAGGCCTCCATCCCACTAAGTGAGCATCCCTTCTCCCTTTCCCCTTCCCCAATCCCTTAAAAGTGCCAATTTGCAGACACTGTCACCAGAAGGGCATTCTTGCAGTTTCTTAAACTGAGTTTTGCATTGGGCTGTGGAGTAATGTTCTAAGATCCTGAAGTGAGTCACCTCACAGCCTGGCTAAAATGTCTATTTCAGTAGTAACTTTGACTTGCAGGTCTAAGCCTGAAGACTTTCCATTGACCTCCCAGAGGAAAACCCCTCATGACAGCAAATGGTGTGAGCGCCCGTGTCCATGATAGGCTGTTTGAGAACCCGTGTCTGTGCCCAACTACCATGGACTTTCTCAGAAACTGCATTTGGTCTTTAAGATCTAGAGACCAGATGAGGGTGAAGGGTGGTGGGGGAGAGAGAACTCAGAACTTTCTGGTTTAGCTGCTGGCTTGATCCTGTTTCATACCAGTGATGCCAAGTGTAGATCAGGAAAGGAGATGCCCACTGCTCTCTGCCCTAAAGGGACACCAAGAGGGCCACTGGAGTAACAGCCACCCCCAGACCTCAGAGACAGACTTTTCTCAGCTACATCATGTCATTAGGATGTTGTTATCATGATACACAAGTGGAGTCTATATAGACAAAAAGTAAACAGATTTATCTCCAACCAGCCCTCTTCTACATGTGTACATAATAACAGCCTCCATTGGCCCAACAGTCAGCTTGGGATCACGGAAGTATTTTACAGACAAAACAGATGTCATTTCAACATAGTTCAGGAGCGGGGAGGTGGGACAGATTAACAGTTCATCCTAAAGAAAAACTGAGTCAGCAGGGGCATCAAAAGGTGCCCCACAAGTAAAGCTGATGACTTACATTTATCAGCATCAAATATGAACTAGGCAAGGTGCTTTGCAGACATGAGCTTCTGAAAGATCAAAATGTATCTGACATTATTAATATCTCCACTTTACAGATAGGTAAACAGTCTCAGAAAGATCAAATGACTTGCCCGAGCCCTCCCATTTGCTTATCCTCTGCATCTATATTCTGTTTCACAGCAAGCTGTCTTGGGTTCTAACTGCTCTTTGCAACAGGGGAGGAGGTGGGATTGGTCCAGCAAGCCCAGCTCCTAAACCAAAGGCCCAGGGACTCAAGCTCCTTCCAGGCCTCAGTGTCCCGCTTCCAGACCCTTGGTGATCCAAGACACCAGCTGTTCCAGAACACCAGTGCAGCTCAGCTAATCAGAGTCAGTTGATTGGTGGTCCCAGCTCCTGTGACTAGAACTCTGACCTCTGGAATCCCATCTCCTGGGGAAACCAATATTGGCAGCCTGGAATTAGGAGGTCTTGCAGTTGGCTGTTTTTAGGAAAGAATTATTAGGTGAATAAGCCTGGTGTTTCCCAGTTGGTAAGCCTGCTGCCTGGGAGAGGCATTCTGGTGCCAAACCAGACAGAATTTGAAATTCCAGTACCAGGGCTTCAGGGCTTCGGGACTTGGGCAAGTCCCTTAAACTCCAGCCTTTTCTGACCTCATCTTCCTGGAGATAACATAGCCTCACTGCCAGGGTCGTAATAAGATTTTAAGACACTGCAAATAAATTACTGGAACACATGGGTGTTCAAGAAATAATGAATAATCATGTGGTCCACCCATTCCCCACCCCCACCCCATTTTTCCTAGAAAAAGTATTCGAACTTCAAACTGATGATGACAGTCTTCTGGGAAGCCCTTCCTCTTCCAGCTTCCTACCCTAGAGTCTGGAGGATCCAGGGGTTCCTGTGCCCCACCTTCCATGACCTAACTTGAGCTGGGGAGGGACCAGATGAGGCCGGAACAGAATGGAACCGGAGCATCCACTCGGAACATTTAACGCTCAAACGCTGTTCTCCGCTTGGGGCGGATTAGCCAACGATACATAATTAGACCATTGCATTTGTGTCTCCTCCGCGGCAATTTCTCTTTCTGCCTTAGTCGTTCAAGTGTACGAGAAATCTCTTCGCTCCTAGCAAAAGCCAGTCATCACTTTCGTCTGAGAGGGGCGACAGGAAGGCAGCGCTCCCCTCGGCACTTGATGGGGTTGCCAGGGGGTTACAGGTGCGGTCACAGGGGGTCTCCCCAACACAGCGCGAGACTGCCCCATTCCCACGCTTCCCAGAACAGGCACGGGATCCGACCCGGGTCTCCCGGCGCCGCGAGATCGCACGGCTCCCGTGGCCTTGACTTCCCTCGGCAGCTTCCTAAGAGGCTCTGCCGGAAAGCCGCTGAGCCCCGAAACCACCCCCCCCCTCCCAGGCTGAGGACTAACTCCGCGTCTCGCGCGTCTCCTCTTGCACCTCGGCCGGCGCTCGGGGCTCCGGGTCCGGCGAGAACTTTGCCACCAGCGGCTGCCGGATCCCGGTCGGGAGCGCCCCCGCGCGCCCGGCCTGGTGCTCCAGGGCCTGCGGCCGCGCCACCCTCCCTTCTCGGCGCGCACCTACCCGGCTGGCTGCAGTCGCCATCCGCTCGAGCTGAGGGTGCCCCGGAGCGAGGCCGATCGCTCGATCCCGCCGCGTCTGCACTCAGCTCGCAGACTGCGGGCCCCGGGGGGCGCGCCGGCCCGGCCCCTGCCCCGCAGGAAGGCGCCGGCTCGCCCTGCGCCGCGAGCTGGCGGACACGCTCCCAGGTGCCAGAGTCGGCGGCCCGCATGCCGCGTGCCCGGGGGGCGCTGCCCGCGGAGGCGCGGGGGGCTCCGACGGCGAGCGCCGGGCTCACAGCCCGCGGAGTCGTCGCCGCATTGGGGCGCAGCCGAGCGCCGCCCCGGCCGCCCGCCCGGCGGCCCGCGCGCGCCGGACCAGGGCTCTCCGTCCGGCCCGACGCCCGGCTGTCCGCTGCCGCCGCACGCGAGGAATTCGGCCACCGAGTCTCTCACGTGGGAACGACTCTCACTCCCGCGGCTCCTCCTCCCGCTCCTTCCGGGCTGGCGAGCACCGCCGCTCGCCCCGCCCCCGACCCCGCCCCCGGCCCCTCCGCGGCGCCCAGACTCGCCCCAAGGCCAGGCAGAGCGCCGCGACGCCCCTTTGTGCGCCGGGCCCTGGCCACTTGATACGCTCCCAGCATGGTCATTCCTAGAACTCAGGGTTAGAAAGAAGGGCAGTGTCACAGCGCTTGGGAGTGACAGGCCTGAATCAGGTAGCCCAGCCTGCATGTGTCTCTCTACTTTTCTGACACCCCTGGGACAGCCTTGCTGGAGAGCTGAAGTCCCAGCAAGTGGCCGGGAGAGGGCGGAAAAAGCAGGCAGGAAAAGGGGTGGGCCCTCTGGGACACTTCCTTCACTCACCTGGACTGTGCGGCCCGTCCTGCCTTAAGTGCACACAGTACTGAGAGCAACGGCTGTGCCAGTGGGGAGGAAAACTGATACGGTCCATACCCGCGAGGAAGCACCGGTGGGGGACCCTATGTCTGCACCTCAATCCTCCGTCTCAGCTTCCCCATCTATAAAATGGGACATCAGGACTTCTCACCCATCATCAGTGCTAGATATGAACTCCCCTCTGGTTGGGGGGGGAGCGCATGTGCAAGTGAACTGGTTTCAGGGAAGACCAGGGTCTGGGTTCCTGCTCTGTGGGTTTTTAGGCCAGCCAAGCTCTGTAGGAGGTGACACACTGAAGGGGCTGCAAATCCAAGCCCGCCTACTCCAGTGGGTGCTCCCATGGCTGGCAGAGTTCGCTGTAAAGTGAACCCAGCAGCTCTGAACCCCCTTTGATCTGGGGATTATGATACACTTTAGAAGGACTAATTATCTCCTTGCAGCCCCAGGAGGCAGGTCCCATAGACATGGGAAGGTGAGGCTACCTGGCTGGGTGAGGAGTCACACACTTTCTCTGGTGTCCTCAGCCTCCTCCTCCAGACAGCACGCACCCCAGCTCCCCAAGGTCTGGCTCAGTCACCTATGGATTCCACTGGCCCACTCCTGAGCTCTGGGAACTTCTAGGTCCTGGCATATGGCTCTCTGACCAGCGATGGGAACCAAATTCTCCCTCCCCTCCCCACCCCACCGCCGGTGCAAGTCTGGCTGCCTCAGATCCTCTGCCCCTGTCTAATAGGATGCTCGACTGCCCAGTGGAGTCCCCCCCCCTCCCAGGCTGAGGACTAACTCCGCGTCTCGCGCGTCTCCTCCTGCACCTCGGCCGGCGCTCGGGGCTCCGGGTCCGGCGAGAACTTTGCCACCAGCGGCTGCCGGATCCCGGTCGGGAGCGCCCCCGCGCGCCCGGCCTGGTGCTCCAGGGCCTGCGGCCGCGCCACCCTCCCCTCTCGGCGCGCACCTACCCGGCTGGCTGCAGTCGCCATCCGCTCGAGCTGAGGGTGCCCCGGAGCGAGGCCGATCGCTCGATCCCGCCGCGTCTGCACTCAGCTCGCAGACTGCGGGCCCCGGGGGGCGCGCCGGCCCGGCCCCTGCCCCGCAGGAAGGCGCCGGCTCGCCCTGCGCCGCGAGCTGGCGGACACGCTCCCAGGTGCCAGAGTCGGCGGCCCCATGCCGCGTGCCCGGGGGGCGCTGCCCGCGGAGGCGCGGGGGGCTCCGACGGCGAGCGCCGGGCTCACAGCCCGCGGAGTCGTCGCCGCATTGGGGCGCAGCCGAGCGCCGCCCCGGCCGCCCGCCCGGCGGCCCGCGCGCGCCGGACCAGGGCTCTCCGTCCGGCCCGACGCCCGGCTGTCCGCTGCCGCCGCACGCGAGGAATTCGGCCACCGAGTCTCTCACGTGGGAACGACTCTCACTCCCGCGGCTCCTCCTCCCGCTCCTTCCGGGCTGGCGAGCACCGCCGCTCGCCCCGCCCCCGACCCCGCCCCCGGCCCCTCCGCGGCGCCCAGACTCGCCCCAAGGCCAGGCAGAGCGCCGCGACGCCCCTTTGTGCGCCGGGCCCTGGCCACTTGATACGCTCCCAGCATGGTCATTCCTAGAACTCAGGGTTAGAAAGAAGGGCAGTGTCACAGCGCTTGGGAGTGACAGGCCTGAATCAGGTAGCCCAGCCTGCATGTGTCTCTCTACTTTTCTGACACCCCTGGGACAGCCTTGCTGGAGAGCTGAAGTCCCAGCAAGTGGCCGGGAGAGGGCGGAAAAAGCAGGCAGGAAAAGGGGTGGGCCCTCTGGGACACTTCCTTCACTCACCTGGACTGTGCGGCCCGTCCTGCCTTAAGTGCACACAGTACTGAGAGCAACGGCTGTGCCAGTGGGGAGGAAAACTGATACGGTCCATACCCGCGAGGAAGCACCGGTGGGGGACCCTATGTCTGCACCTCAATCCTCCGTCTCAGCTTCCCCATCTATAAAATGGGACATCAGGACTTCTCACCCATCATCAGTGCTAGATATGAACTCCCCTCTGGTTGGGGGGGGAGCGCATGTGCAAGTGAACTGGTTTCAGGGAAGACCAGGGTCTGGGTTCCTGCTCTGTGGGTTTTTAGGCCAGCCAAGCTCTGTAGGAGGTGACACACTGAAGGGGCTGCAAATCCAAGCCCGCCTACTCCAGTGGGTGCTCCCATGGCTGGCAGAGTTCCTGTAAAGTGAACCCAGCAGCTCTGAACCCCCTTTGATCTGGGGATTATGATACACTTTAGAAGGACTAATTATCTCCTTGCAGCCCCAGGAGGCAGGTCCCATAGACATGGGAAGGTGAGGCTACCTGGCTGGGTGAGGAGTCACACACTTTCTCTGGTGTCCTCAGCCTCCTCCTCCAGACAGCACGCACCCCAGCTCCCCAAGGTCTGGCTCAGTCACCTATGGATTCCACTGGCCCACTCCTGAGCTCTGGGAACTTCTAGGTCCTGGCATATGGCTCTCTGACCAGCGATGGGAACCAAATTCTCCCTCCCCTCCCCACCCCACCGCCGGTGCAAGTCTGGCTGCCTCAGATCCTCTGCCCCTGTCTAATAGGATGCTCGACTGCCCAGTGGAGAGTGGACAGGTACACAAAATCTTAGTGATGCTTCCAGCTGGGGAAGAAAACCATCCGTGGGGTTAAACGCGCATACCATTCTGGGAGAAGGAAACTGATCCCACATCAAGTGACAACAGATGCTGGGAATCCCCCATGTCTTCTGCCTTTGCTGGGAAAAATGGCAGAACAGAACAAAAGAAAGATCACTCTGAACCCTCATGGGAGGAGAAGCTGGGAGGGTCTTTCATTCTGGAGACATCTGGTCCTGGAGACTTTTGGATGGTTTCAGGGACATGACTGAGGGAAAGGGAAAGCAGGGACTGCTGTGGTCTGCTTTATAGGGCATTTCGGTTGTTCTTTTTACTTAGAAAGTCTTTGCATATTAAACTCATAGGGAGGTTCTTCACTTCTACAAAGAAACACTCTTTCCCATATTTCTTGAAGTACATGGAACTCTTGGTCAGTCTCCTATTTTTCCCCTTTTTCACAGAAACATTCACTTCCCTCTTCACTTTATAAGGAGGACACAGCAGTGCAAGCACGGATATGAGCACTTGCCACTTGGATTCAATGTCAGGGAGACCTTAGGGAGTGACAGGGACTGTGGCAAACAAGAGGGTTAGGGTTAGAGTTAGAGGAGGAGTAGATGGTCATACAGGAATTTGGCTCCAGCGTTACCAGAGGTTCCATTTTCTGTTTGTTTTTTCTGGAGTTACTAGGAATGTGAATTTTGATGTGAAACCTAACTTTGAAATATTGGCAACTTTTTAAAACCTAAGAAGAAAGAGGAGAAAGAACAACGAGGTCAATATGTCTAGAAGTTTCTGTTTGGCTCACTGGCCACAAGTGCTCACTGGTCCCCTGTGCAGCCTTTCTAGAGTTTGCACATGTTTGCTACTAATGTTTCAGTGATCCAAGCTATTTCTCAAGCTCCCAACCCTGGGGAGTTTCTGCTGCTCTCCTTTTGCAGCAAAGTTTGGTCTGGCTCCTGTGTGTGTGTGTCCCCGACACTCAGGACTAGGACTTCATATGGCATTTGGGCCCACCTGCCCTCACTTTCTGGGATTTTCTGATGACCCAGGCCTCCCCTAGTCAACCTCAGCGTCTCTGTCTCCCTGTTCACAACTCTACTAGCAGGCAAATCAGTGACATCAGTGGCAGCCTGCAGCCTTCCAGAAAACCATCCATCTGCCTTGAGTGGGAGGTCTTTCCTCTTCGAGGTATGTTTCTGATTATGAGGATATCCTGGGCCCAGGAGACATTTCTGCTTAACTGCAACAGGAAACGCAGGAGCCAGGGAACGACAGCCAGTTTTCCAGGAATGGCACCTCCAGGGTGGTTTGTATTGAAGACTCCAAGACCGGGCTGGCTTCTGAATGTGCTGCCTTGCAGAAGGGCCCTGCACTGGGGTTTTCTCATCACTTTGATATTCTTAAATTAGTTTTGAACTAGGGGCCTCACACGTTCATCTTGCATTGGGACTCGCAAATTATGTAGCTGGGCCTTCTCCCAGAAGACCTGCTGACCTCCCTGGGGGATGCTGAGAATTGATGTTGGAGACAGCTGGGCCTGGGGTTTGGCTCTCTTTGTCCCTCTGGGTACACCGTGTCCAGCCTCTGTAAGGCAGTGGGAAAGGAGGATTTTGGGTGAGGAGAAAGGCTATCGAATTGTCCCCTCCAGTCCTCCTGACTACTCATAAGGAGCAAAGGCATAGTGAGAATTAAAAGTGGGGGTGGGGGTGGGGGTGGGGATTGGCAACCCAGCCCAAGGGTTGGGAGGCTGCTCTAGTTCTAAGCTCTGAGGCCAGACAGTGTCCCCATGACCCTGACCTCAGGCCAATAGGGCACCACCAAAGAAAACAAAAAGGAGGCTGGGGGTCAGGGACATCAGGGGTTAGTGCAATTCCCATTCATAGCGCCTCTTCATTCCCAAGGAAACTTCCTTTAGATCAGAGGAGCAAGTGATGTGACAAGATATATTTGACTTAAGGAACAAAACCCAGAAACCTTATATTAAAAACTTCACTATATTCAATATCTGGTTGAAATGGAATATTTGAATCCACTGGAATTTTTCAGGGTTTTTTTTTTTTTCTTGATTATGTTTTTAGTATTTGTAGAAGAGGCTTAACTGATATCTTCCAGCCAAAATTACTCTCTTCAAACACCTGGCACTAAGAAGAGGTAGCAACAGTGGACTCTCAAGACTGTACCGTTTCGTCTGTAACACCCTCGTGAATTCCCGGAGTCTGGAGACCTCAGTAGCAATCCCCTAGCTTGTGTGTAACTGTGGAAAAGGGTTGTTCTGTCTCTGGATCTAAGCGCCCTCATCAGCAAAAGTGAAACGGAGGGCTGGATTAGCAGAGGAGGGCGTTCCCAGCTCTGCCCAATGAGGGTGAGTGGGTCTTTTTTAATCCTTCTCGTGGTGGCTCTGGGGTATGTGTGCTTTGTGTGTTGCTAGTAGTGATAGCAAGTGTATTGGTTATCTATTGCTGCGTGACAAATCACCCCAAATTGCAGAGGCTTGAGACAACAAGCATTTATTATCTCCCAGTTTCCGTGGGTCAGGAGACCAGCGTGGCCTAGCCGGGTGCCTCAGGTTCAGGGCTTCTGTGTAGACTGCCGACAAGGTGTCAGCCAGGGCTCCATTCAACTTAGGGCTCTCCTTGGGGAGCAACTACTCCCTGCAAGATTCAGTTTCTTGTGTTGGACTGAGACCCTCCACACCTCCTTGGCTGTGGGCCCTGAAGCCACCCTCCATTCTTGGCCATAGAGCTGTAGATCTTCTTGAAAAATTGCAGCTTGCTTCCACCTTGGGCTCCAGGAAAGAGCAAGAGGGGGCATGCACGAGATGGAGACTGCTGTCTCTGTAACGTAATTTTTTAAAAAAATACTTTTTATTTTGTATTGGGGTCTAGCCAATTATGTTGTGATAGTTTGAGATGGACAGCAAAGGGACTCAGCCATATATATCCATGTGTCCATCCTCACCCAAACTCCCCTCCCATCCAGCTGCCACATAGCATTAAGCAGAGTTCTCCCTATGTGATACAGCAGGTCCTTGTTTGTTACCCATTTTAAATACAGCAGTGTGCACATGCTGATCACAAACTTCCTAATTGTCTCTTCCTCCTCCATCCTTCCTCCCTGGCAACCGTAAGTTCATTCTCTAAGCTTGTGAGTCGGTTTCTGCTTTGTAGATAAGTTCATTTGTCTCATCATTTTAGATACTGCATATAAGGGATGTCATAAGAGATTTCTCCTTCTTTGTCTGACACTGTAACCTAATCTTGGAAATGGCATCCATCACCTTCCTCCTGTTCTGTTCTTTAGAAGGGAATCACTAGGTCCTGTCCACAGTGAGTGGGAGGGGTGACAAGATGGTGTGACCACCAGGGGGCAAGGATCAGTGAAGGCCATCCTGGATGCTGCACACCCCCGGAGGCTGGGGACACATTCTCTGGAGGCACAGAGAGCAGGACTCAAATCCTGGCTCTGACACACACAAGTGTATGATCTAGAGCACACAATTTCAGCCCAGAAGCCTTGGGCTCCCCATCTGTCAGATGGAGGCGATTGTGGTCATTACGTTGTAGGGTTGTGGTAGGAGGTTTTTACACATGCAGAGCTCTGAATGGTGCTTGTTGTTGTCATCGCTAAGTTGCATCCAACTCTTTTGCAACTCCATGAACTGTAGCCCGCCAAGCTCTCTGTCCATGGGATTCTCCAGGCAAGAATACTGGAGTGGGTTGCCATTCCCTCCTCCAGGGGATCTTTCTGACCAAGGGATCGAACCCACATCTCCTGCATTGGCAGGCAGATTCTTTACCACTGAGCCACTGGGGAAGCCCTGAACGGTGCTTCATACAAAGTAAACCCTCAAAAAAGTGAGCTTGAAGACATGGCTGGAGGAGGCCAGGTGACGTGTCTTTTGCTTTTGAGCCAGATAAGCACTCTGCTATCTCCATGGAGATCTTCAGCTTGTGATCTATTTCTCAGAAGTCCTTCCAGCAGGCCCCAGGATGCCTCTGTGGCTGAGGCCACCGTAGGGATGGTACCGATCTCCTCTCTTCATCAGCCATCCCTGTACGACTCTGGGGCACAGGTGCAATGGGAAGGATTAGACTGGTATTTTCCCCTCAAACCTTCTTAGACCTCAGCCCTTGGAGGCTGGAGGATTTTACGCCCTGTCCATCTTGCCATCTGTCCTGGGGAGAACTTCTTGGCTGGAGACTTTTGTGTGCCTGTCATGGGCTCATTGATACCTTTGCTGATCTTTCCTGGGCCCCAAATGACCTGTCGAGGATCTTGATCCTCTCTGGAGGTTTCCAAAGGACCTGCCCTGGAGGCAGATGCTTATCCCAGATCCAGAAACTGAAGTGTTTTCACCAGGTACAATCGTGCCCTGCCTGTCAGACCATCTTGTATCCCAAATTAGATTCTGAATTGCACCAAAAGGAAAAATTCCTTCCTCATCCAGAAGCCATATCTCTCCCATTTTCTCTAAGGCTCTTTTGAGCAAGTTCATATCAAACAGGTTTCTGCAGAAAGTTGAAATGTTGCAGCTTATTCAGGATCACTGGGCTTCCCAGGTGGCTCAAGTGGTAAAGAATCTGCCTGCCAATTGAGAAGACGCAAGAGACAGGGGTTTGATCCCTGAGTCTGGAAGATTTCCTGGAGAAGGAAATGGCAACCCACTCCAGTATTCTTGCCTGGAAAATCCCACGGAGGAGGAGCCTGGCAGGCTACAGTCTATGGGGTCCCAAAGAATTGGACACGACTTAGCAACTGAACACACACAGCATTCAGAATAAATAACAATAACATCAAAATACTATGACTTCTAATAATAATATTGGCAAACATTTACATAGTGCTTACTATATAACCTTCCCAACAATTCTGAGAATTATATGTACTATTATTATCATCCTCATTTTACAAATTTTACAAACAGACATAGAAATTAAGTCATTTACCCAAAGGCACACAGCCAATAAGTGATGTAGGCAGGACTCAAGCTTAATGTAGTCTGGCTGCAGAGTCTGGGCTAATAACCATCAAGCTACCTTGGTAACAATGTCATTGACTGAGCACTTACTTCACCCCAGGGACTGTCCTTTCTAGCTCATTCAACCCTGCACCCTATCCCCATGTCCCAGATGAGAAAACTGAAGTTTAGGGAAGACAAAGGGACTTATCCCAGGTGATGTAGCTGGTAAACACGGAGTTGGGATTCTAACCTTCAGAAATGAGGGGTGTTCTCTGGTAGAATACCTTGCACCACAGGGTTATGGAGAATTGTGGGCATAGTGGAATGGTCAACCCTTCCATGGTTAACTCCTGGTCAGGAAAACGTCACAGAACCCTCAGCAGGCATCTGGGATGGGGCCTCTGCTGCCCCCAGTGGCCACTGGCAGTACTTCCCCTTCCTCAACTGGGGTCCTCAACTGAGGCTGTTGATTCCTGGGAACAGGACCACTATGTTCACCACCATAATTTTCAGGCCCCATGTCTCCATGTCCTATGTGTGAGTCAAGAGACACAGAGGCTATGGGCCAGCGAGTGCCCAAAATAAGAATAATGTTTACTGGGACTTCCTTGCTAGTCCAGTGGATAAGAATCTGCCTTGCAATGCAGGGGACTGCATGACTGATCCCTGGTCAAGGAACTAAGATCCCACATGCCCCAAAGCAACTAAGTCCATGTGCCGCAATCAGGGAGTCTCTGTGCTGCAACAAAAATCCCACATATGCAACCAAGATATCTCAAGTGCTGCATCTAAGACCTGATGCAACCTAATTAATTCATTAATTAATTTTAAAATAAAGAATAATGTTTACTGAGCCCTTCCACCTCTGTACCAGGCACTCTGCCATGTACTCATTATTGTTCAGTTGCTAAGTCATGTCTGATTCTGTGACCCCATGGACTACAGCATGCCAGGCTTCTTTGTCCTTTACTATCTCCCTGAGTTTGCTCAGACTCACGTCCATTGAGTCAGTGATGCCATCCAACCATCTCATCCTCATTACTTCAATGTTATAATTTAATTTATCGGTGCACAGATAGAATCATCATTGTTAAGGGTTATTTATAGTATTTGGATGGGCTTCTCAGCTGGCTCAGTGGGTAAAGTATCCATCTGCAATGCAGGAGAAGTGTTCAATCCCTGGGTTGGGAAGATCCTCTGAAGAAGGAAATAGCAACCCATTTAAATATGCAGAATTCCATGGACAGAGGAGCTGGTGGGCTACAATTCACAGGGCTGCAAAGAGTTGGACATGACTGAAGTGACTGGGCACACAGGCATGCATAATATTAGATAGAGCACTTTATACATATTAGCTCATTTTAATTCTCACAGCGCTGTGTAAGTACTCTCACAATCCTCATTTTATCAACGAGGAAGCCAAGGAACAGAGAGTTTCAGTAGCTTGCCTGAGGTCACACAGTAGAATAGGATGAAGCCAGGAGTCACAGGCAGGCAATTCTGCCTCCAGAGCCAGTTTTCTTAATTATTATGCCACTATTTTGTATTATTATAAAAATTATTATTTTTCTGATCTTACTTACGGTTGAAGAAACCGAGGCTTAGATAGGTGGAAGGATTTGTCTAAGATCACATAGCTGGTAAGTTTAGACTCAGTATTTCAACCATGTCTGTCTTTATTTATTCATTCATTATCTTAAACACTGTGTACCAAGCACGTGCTAGGCACCGTACTGGGCTCCAGCTGCAAAGCACCATGCAGGTTAGCGTGCCACGGGCACCGGGGTCTACTGGCATGTGACACCACGTGGCGGGTGGCCAGTCCCTTCTCCAGGGGATCTTCCTGACCCAGGGATGGAATCCTTGCCTCTTCCATCTCCTGTACTGGCTGGCACTTTACCACTAGTGCCACCTGGGAAGCCCCAGGCCTAAGGCAGACTCCCAGAAAGACTGGCAATTTCTGCAAAGAAGAAAGTGTTCTCCCTTCCTGGAAACAGGAAGGACCTGGATTCCTAGATCACCCCTCTCCCAGCTTCATCTCCACAGCAATTATCTGCAGAATAGCTCTTAGAAGAGCATGGAAAAGAACACCAATTAGATTTAGGAGAGGCTTGCAAGGGTCTGCGGTGTGGAGTTCTACACTTCTCCTTCAGAGTTGGGCAAGTCAGACCACCTGCCTGGGGCCTCAGTTTCCCCACCAGTGAAATGGGGATAAGAACACTTGCCTGTCTCTCCACAACTGTCCTGTGAAGAACAAAAGAGACCAGGGGTAGGAAAGCCCACATAACTGCAGAAGGCCAAACAGACAGCCAGGCTGCAGGGCCAGTTCAGTTAAGGAACCATTTGCTTATTTCCTTGGGTCCACATGTGCCATGAGTCCACTCCTGTCTTAGATACTATGGGGAAGGTCCCTGAGTGTAGTCAACCTGGATATTCAGATGAGACAGAAGAATTGCTGGCAGATATGGCTGTGATTATGACTGTCTGTGCTGCAGAGGCCTTACCAACTGGGGCAGTGACGAGTCCTTCCCCAGGGAAACAAAATTGTCCCAAAGCCCAGGCTAGCAAAAAGCTTCAAGATTCGTGCATGCAGGGTGAGCACTGAGGCTGAGAGATCCTGGCCTGGCCTGTCTCTTTAAGGCTTACAGTGCCAATCTCTCCTAAAGCACTGCTGTCACAGTGGCCACAAGCAAGTTGGAACCATGGAGAAAGACCCTTGTACAAAGGCCTGTGAAGGTCTCTGTTGTTCAGTTGCTCAGTCATGTCTAATTCTGTGACCCTATGGACTGCAGCACACCAGGCTCCCTGTCCTTCACCATCTCCCAGAGCTTGCTCAAACTCATGTCCATTGAGTCGGTGATGCCATCCAACCATCTCTGAGCTACCTGCAAATAGTAATTAGGCATCTCAACACCGAGGTAGGGTTTATCTGTTCAAAGAAAAAGCTGGCTTCTCCCTCTGAGGGAGGGGAAAAAAACAGTCCAGAGAGGCTCAGATATTTGCCTAGAGACACACAGCAAATCGGGGGCCCAAGTAGACTGACTTCAGAAAGCCCTACAGCAGTGGTTCTCAAAGTGGAGTCCCTGAACTGCCTGTATCAGCACTCTTCCTGTGCATTTTTGAGAAATGCAAATCCTCTTCCCCACCTCCACCTCCTGAGTCAGAAATTCCTGGGGTGAGACCTGACAAGTTTTCCAACAGCCCTCTCCTGGTAACCCTGATGCTGATAAAGGTGAGGGCCACCGCCACTGCCTGGAGCAAGGACTGCCAGTTCTTCACGTCCTTCTGAGTGGGTGGGGAGGAATGAGGCCGTGGAGTGCAGCGCTAGTTTTTCAGTGGCTGTACGACCCACTTGGGTCATCTTGCCCAGAGAATTCCATGGACAGAGAAGGGAGTCATACACGACTGAGCGACTAACACAGACACAGACACAAAGATACACACACATACACATCGCAGTTACATAACTACCCCTCCCCCACCCCGATGGCTTTTTGCTCGCAGAGTGTGAACCCTGGGGCCCTCCCTAGTTGGGAGGCCACCTGCCTGGGCTCCAGGAGGCCTGTCCACACATGCCCCAGGCTGCTTTCCTGTAATTATGGGCTTTACCTGCCCACCCGCCCACCAGAACTCAGGCACGTCAGCCAGAGAGACTCCAGGCTTCTCCCACCCTGTAGGCAGAGCTAACACAGCCTAAGTCAGCACTGCACAGCAAATAAAGGGTTCTGTGGCTGCAAGGCCTCCAGCAAAGCCAGGAATGGGCCTGATGCTGCCCCCAGCGGCCCCTATGTGGGCCAAGACCAGGAGGAAGAACGTTTTGCACCCGGACATCAGGATGTAACCTTAGGCCCTGGTCTCTGGGTTCTCAGGGCAGAAATTGTCCATGGCCCCTAATCCCACAGGGACTAATTAGAACTTATTCTAAATTCTTCTTTTCCCAGAATTGTCCTTTTAATATCTTTAGAACTTGTTTTCAGGAGGCAGATTTGTTGAACAGATATGTAGGAAGGACTTTCATTTTCCCTGTGACGTTTCTCATTGAAATAAACAAGCAGAAATGTGTTTCTAATGTAAAAAGAGCTGCGTTCTTTTTGTTTTTAAAGACCTGACCTTTGAAAGTAGGATGTTCCTCTCGGATTAGAGGCCCACTGGAGGGATGTTCTGAGATTCCTGGGATGAAGATCAACCCTGCCTCCCCTGTAAATTCAGGGCGGGGACAGGGTTTTTTTTTCTTTTTCTTTTTAAATATAAATTTATTTATTTTAATTGGAGGCTAATCACTTTACAATATGGTATTGGTTTTGCCATACATCAACATGAATCCGCCACGGGTGTACACATGTTCCCCATCCTGAACCCCCCTCCCACCTCCCTCCCCATAGGGTTTTAAATTGACACATGCCCGTGGCACGAGGCATGCAACATGTGCTCAAGTTTGCAGAATGATGGAAAGATCCCAAGTTCTGGCTCAGGACCTCCCAGTTGCCCTGTACTGAACTTAACAAAGCCCTTCCCATTTCTCCTATGAAAAGGTCTTAACAAATAATAGCTGCCTTTCACTGTGGGCCCAGGGGTAAGATAGGCCCTCTAGTGGTTTCATTTCATTTAATCCCTCAACTGCCCTCTTGAGAGAGGGATCCTGTTATGATACCCATTTTAAAGTAGGGTAAGCTGAGGGTAAGAGAAGAGAGCAGAGGTTGCAAACCGGTAGCCCTGGAGCCAACTGTGGCCTGTAAATGTGTTTTCTTTTCCTAGCACTCCAATAGAAGGCATTTAAAACACCAGTGGCCAACATTTAAAACTGAGGATACTTTATACCAAAAAATTCAGCTATTTAGCTTTATTTTGGAAAATCAGGAGGCCTGGTGATAGAACCCACATTCCAGCCCACATGGTGACAGTGTATCCCCCGCCTAGGTGTTCTAGGCATGGAGTCCACAACCACTGGTCTTAAACCACAGTTGGTGACAGGCAAAGTCAGTGCTTGTCTTGGTCTGTCTGTCTATCTGTCACTCTCTGTGCTTCTCACCAGCGCCCACTTCCGGAATAGCCCGATGATAGATCAGAAGGAGCACTGGACAGGGAGTCAGGAGATGTCGGAGTTTGTTCTGTTGTCTTGGTGACCTTGGGCCTCAGTTCCCCCATCTATACAATTAGGAGGTTGGATAAAAGGTCTCCCAGAACCCCTCCACTCCTGTCAGCTTAAGGAAGGCTCCTCTCAGCTGCAGAGCCCCCTGGGAAACTGCCCGAGGCTTGAGGACAGGCCACATGTGGGCAGGATTGAATTTTTTTCTTTTTTTAAAAGTTCTTTTTTTTTTTTATAGTAGGCTTTTGTTGGTTATCTATTTTATTTATTTAAAAATTTATTAACGTATTTATTAATTTATGGCTCTGCTGGTCTCACTAACCCAGAACTTTGCCATCGGCACTAGCAGGGCCTACAGTCTGACTCTTTCTAGTGACAGAATGGTGGATTCCACTCTTGGAACAACCTCCAGCATCCATAACCCGATTGCACAGAGAAAAGAGTCCATCAGGGTGACCCAGACTCCCCGCTCTGACATGCAAGATTCCTGAGCTGGGAGGTGGAACCAGCTTGTCCCTGCCCAGGTCAGTCTGAGGACAAGAATGCCCATTGGGCACTGGGGGCCAGCTGGGACTCTGTGCTGCCAAGAGGAAATACTCATTTAAGTTCCAGGAATAGAGAGCATTCATCCTCCCTTCTCTTTTTTCATCCTACAAACATGTGACAGAGGAGGAAACTGAAGCTCAGAGAGGGCGAATGATTGCTCAAGATCACACAGCAAATCAATGCCAGGGTTGGATGAGAGCTCAGGCTTCTTGATCCCCTTCCAGGGGTACTTGTCATTTCTCTGTCACTTGGGAATTTAGAATCTTCCACTTCTTTGGAATTGGGCTTCAGAAGGGGCTGGAGGAGCCCGTGTGGGCACAGAGACTATCTGTGTGGTCCAGAGTCTCAGGCTTGTGCATAGTGCCTGAGACATAAACCACTGCAGAAGGAATGGGGACCCTCCAGCCTCGGAGGTATGAGCTGCCTGAAGCTTCTAGGATGGAAGTTCAGTCCATAGGAAAGGTTGCAAAACTCACAGACGTATTCTGGTTTTCCCACATGTTTTTAAAAAAAATTCATATTAGTTGCCAGCATTTAAGAAACAGGGAATTTTTTTTTAATTCTTTTTTTTTCCCTTACAGTAGGCTCTTATTATTTATTTATTTATTTATTTTTGGCTGTGCTGGGTCTTCGTTGCGGTGCAGGTTTCAGTTGCAGTGAATGGGGGCTACTCTCCAGTTGCAGAGTGGGGGCTTCACATGCAGCGGCTTCTCCTGCTGCAGAGCCTGGGCTCTACAGCGCGCTGGTTTCAGTAGCTGCAGGACACGGGCTCTGAAGCACAGGCTCAGTAGCTGTGGTGCATGGGCTTAGCTGCTCCTTCGCATGTGGGATCTTCCCGGATCAGGGATAGAACTCATGTCTCCTGTATTGGCAGGTGGATTCTTTACCACTGAGCCACCAGGGAAGCCCTGGTTACCTGTTTTAAATATAGCAATGTGTACATGTCAGTCCCAAACTCCCAGTCTATTCCTCCCCTCCAACTCTTCCCCACTGGTAACCAACCATACATTCATTCTCTAAGTCTGTGAGTCTGTTTCTGTTTTGTAAATAAGAATCAGGGAATTTCATCAGAAAACCTAAAAGATAGGATTTCTGGCTTCTTTTGAAGAGTTTCAAGATATGGCAAAAGCTGGACCACATTTCCACCTGGCTGTGACGGGCAGGAGGTGGGTACGCTCCTGCTTATTCACCATCTCAACCACCCTTCCTGGTCTCTGTGACCTCCCTGAATGTAGGTTTGGGGAATTCAGGCTCCCCCTTGCACCCTCCCATGCTAAAGTTGACCCTTGCTCATCCTGGCCACCCCTGGGAAGTTCTGGTTATCACTGGTTCTCAATGTGGGGCAGCTTTGCCCCACAGGGGACATTGGGCCATGCCCGGAGACATTTCTGAGAGAGGGGAGTTACTACCAGCATCTAATGAGTAGAGGCTGGGGATACTGCAAAACATCCTATGATGCACAGGACAGTCCCCACAACAAAGAATTATTGGGCCCCAAACATCAGTAGTGCTGAGGTGGAGAAACAGCTGAATCCAAATAGCCTTGGGCCAGGAACCGGATCCTAAGAGGGAGGGTCACCCATGCTGGAGCACCATGTTAGGCAAGGCAGGAGAAAGCCAGGATGCGTAAAATGTGGCCTTGGCTCTCTGAGTGCATGGGGATGGGAGGTAGCCAGCTGAAGAGGAGGCACCCAGAAATGCAGAGGAGGGGCTCCCCCACCAGATATATCCACAGGGTCTTGAGGGCAGAGGTCAGGATGGGCAGAGATGGGGAGGGGAGCATTTTGGGCAGAGGAAACAGCCTAAACAAAGGTATGGCAGCCATAACAGACACAGTGGCCCACATCCGAGACGAGGTGGCGTCTGTTAGGTGGGAAGGGTGCTGGGTGGGAAGCAACGGCTTGATGTTGGAGGAGGAGACTGTGGGTAGGGTGTAAAGGCTCTCTAAGTCCAGCTTGTAAGGGCTCTAAGTCAAGCCTGGGAGAGAGAGCGCAACCCTTGGGGAATCCTTGCAAACCTAGAGGAATATTAACTTTGTGACCTTGGAGAAATCGCTTAAATTCTCAGAGCCTCGTTTTCTTTACCTGTTCAATGGAATAATAAGAGTACTAACAGTTATTTCACATTGAACTTACCATGCAGAACTTCAGTACCAGGTACTGAATTATATGTGATGAATTTAATCCTCATAGAAGTCCTACAAAGTATATACTACTATTATTCCCAATTCTATAGCGAGGAAACTTTGAGATATGGGTGGTAAATTAACTTTAACTTTCCCAGGATACTACTAATAAGGAAAGAATGTGAGATTTGAACTCAGGCAGTTTGATTCCAGCACATGCTCTTCTTTTTTTTTAAATTAAACTTTTCATTTTGTATTGAGGTATTGGTGATCAGAGCTTCCCTGGTGACTCAGATGGTAAAGAATTCGTCTGCAATGCGGGAGACCTGGGTTTGATCCCTGGGTTGGGAAGATCTCCTGGAAAAAGGAATGGCTATCCTCTACAGTATTCTTGCCTGGAGAATCCCATGGACAGAGGAGCCTGGCAGGCTATAGTCCATGGGGTTGCAAAGAGTCAGACACGACTGACTAAGCACTCACTCAGAGCTGATAACAGACAATGTTATGATAGCTTCAGGTGAATAGCAAAGGGACTCAGCCATACATACACATGTATCCATTCTCCCTCA
This sequence comes from Aepyceros melampus, assembly GCA_006408695.1. NCBI lineage: Eukaryota > Metazoa > Chordata > Mammalia > Artiodactyla > Bovidae > Aepyceros > Aepyceros melampus. The sequence goes on from SJXQ01005023.1 coordinate 501,521, forward strand.
AACTCGCCTCCCATCCAGGATGCCACGTAACATGGAACAGAGTTTCCTGTGCTATAGAGTAGGTCCTTCTCCATGTTAAATATAGCAGTGTGTATGTCAATCTCAAAATTCCTAACTCTTGCTTCTCTGAATCCTTCCCCCTAGCATAGGACATACTCTTAACTGTTTTGCTGTTGTGTCTCTCTAGAACATTCTAGGTGAGTTGTCCTCAAGAGTAAGTGAAATAAAGCAGGCAGATGCCCAGCATGATCCTGGCACAGAGTTAGTGCAGAAGCTGTGACATATCGAATAGAGTCCTAGCCCAGGCTGAGAGAACAAAGCCCAGTTCACAGCATCCATGAAAACAGGCACCAGGACGTTCAGTAGGGGGCATACCCGCTCTAAGGGAAGATGGAGGTAGAGGCAGGGTGCCCCTCCACTCAGGTGAGAAACAGCTAGCCAGATTTCTGGAAATGCTGCTCCATTTGCAGGGCCCCTGCTTCCCTGCCCCCACCCCGGCTCTTTAACATCGCCAGGACTTTGCTCACTCCATGTCCCCTGCCTGCCGTGTTCTCTCTTCCATTAAAACCCCTTTTGTCTGTCCCTCCAACTGAGCTCAGAGGACACTTCTTCCGGAAGCGGTTTAGGACATGCCTGGGCATGCCTTGTCTTTGTACCCAGAGCATTTTTTCAAACTCAATTGGCCTCCTGGGGCAGCATCTCAGAGCTGTCTCAGCCTTTACCAAGCATGTGCATCCTATTTCTTTCTTTCTTTCTATTTATTTTTGGCTGTTCTGGGTCTTTCTTGCTGTGCTCAGGCTTTCTCTAGTTGCAGTGAGCGGGCGGGGGGGCTAGTCTCTAGTTGCGGGGTGCATGGGCTTCTCAATGCGATGGCTTCTTTTGTTGCAGAGCACAGGCTCTAAAGCGTGGGCTCAGTAGTTGCACAACATGGGTTTAGTGGCCCCATGGCATGTGGAACCTTCTCGGTCCAGGGATCGAACTAATGTCCCCTGCATTGGCAGGTGGATTCTTATACACTGGACCACCAGCAAAGTCTGGGGCTTCATTTTAAATACCAGCACAGGAGTGGGAGGGTAGGGAAGGGAGAGGGTGGAGGAGGACCAGATTGAATACTTCAATTTGACCCACACATTCTCTGTTTCAGAGACACCTCCCCTTCCAGGTCTTCAAAAGAAGGAGGCATATCGAGTGGTCCCATGATGAGAGCAGCCTGGGATTATTTCACTGTCACCTCCCCTCAGGGATGAGCACCGAGGGTCACCAGCTTGTCCTCGAGAAAGTGATGAGATCACTAGGGGAAGGAGACAGTCGGTGAACACCATGATTTTTAAAGATTTCTTTTGTGTTTCAACTAATCATCTGTGCTTTCACTTTTTACATTTTGTGATGCTGAAAAAATATTAACATGCCCCTGTTAACATTTTCATTTTATGGGGCAGGAAGCAAAATGTCTGGATTATTCAATAAACTCTGGACTCCTGTTCAGCATTGGGCTGCTTCTCCCAGGTCACCAGCCATGCAATGGCTTGCTTCTTTCTTTCTTATTTGCCCACCACCCTCTGTTTTATTGAGACATAATTGACATGCAACATTGTGTAAGTTTCAGGTGTATAATGTGATCATTTGATACAGTATATATTGTAAAATATTTACCATGACAAGGTTAGTTAACACATCCTTCACCTCACACAATTATCACTGTGTTGTTGTTATGGTGACAATACTGAAGTTCTATTCTCCTAGCAACTTTCAAGCATATAATAGAATATTGTTAGCTATAGTCACCATGCTGTGCATTAGATCCCCAGAGCTTCCTCCTTTTATAACTGGAAGTTTGTCTCCTGTGTTAAACATCTCCTCATTCCCTCCACCCTCCCGACCCCACTGCCCACTAACCCCAGGTAACCACCATTCTCTTTGTTATTATAAATTTGACTTTTGTTTTTAGATTCCATGTATAAGTGAGACCCTATGGTATTTAGGTATTTGTCTTTCTCTGTCTGGCTTATTTCACTTAGCATAATGTCCTCCAGGTTCATCAGTGTTATTGGAAATGGTAAGATTTCCTTCTGTTTTTAATGGCTGAATAATATTCATATATATACATATATACATTTGTATATACACAAATATATATATACGTATATGTATATATACACAGATATTTACATATATATCTCACAACTTTATTTTTAGCCATACTGTGTGGCTTGTGGGATATTAGTTCCCTGACCAGGGACTGAACCTGCTCCCTCAGCAGTGAAAGCATGGAGTCCTAACCACAGGTGCATGCTAAGTCGTTTCAGTCATGTCCTCCGACCCTGTGCAACCCTATGGACTGTAGCCCGCCAGGCTCCTCTGTCCATGGGATTCTCCAGGCAAGAATAATGGAGCGAGTTGCCATTTCCTTCTCTAGGGGATCCTCCCGACCCAAGGATCAAACCTACGTCTCTTCCGTGTCCTGCACTGGTACGTCTCTTTACCACTAGCACCACCTGGGAAGAAAGCATGGAGTCCTAACCACTCGACTGCCAGGGAATTCGCCATGACTTCTTTGTTCATCTGCTGATGGACATTTAGGTTGACTCCATGTCTTGGTTATTGTAAATAATGCTGCAATGAACATGGGGGTGCACCTGTATTTTTGAGTTAGGTTATTATTTCCTTTGGATAAATACCCAGAAGTGGAATTGCTGGATCATATGGTAGCTCTATTTTTAATGTTTTGAGGAACCTCCGTACTGTTTTCCATAGTCGCTGTACCTATTTTGCATTCCTTCCAGAGCATGAGAGTTCCCTTTTCTCCACATCCTTGCTAACATTTGTTATTTCTTGTATTTTTAAAAACAGCAGAATATAATGACAAGTGTGCGGTGATACCTCGCTGTAATTTTGACTTGTACTTCCCCGACGACCAGTGATGTTGGGCACGTTTTCGTGTATCTATTGCATGTATGTCTTTGGAAAAATGTCTGCTTAGGGATTTGGCCCATTTTAGAATTGGATATTTGTCTTTTTGCTATTGAGTGGTATGAGTTCCTTTTATATTTTGGATAATTAACCCCTTGTCAGTTATGTGGTTCAGAAATATTTAACCCCACTCTAGAGGCCGCCTTTTCCTTTTGTTGTGTCCTTTGTTGCACAGAAGATTTTTAGTTTGATAAAGTCTCACTTGTTGACTTCTGCTTTTGTTGCTTGTGCTTTTGGTGTCATACCTCCAAAAAACATTGCTAAGATCAACGTCAAGGAGCTTTATCCCTATGTTTTCTTCTAGGGGTTTTATAGTTCTGTGTTTACATCTTATTTAATCCATTTTGAGTTAATTTCTGTGGCGTCCACTCGCATTCCTTTGCAAGTGAACAACCAATTTTCCCAACACTATTGACTGAGTATTTTCCCTGCTGAGTATTCCTGGCTCCCCTGTCAAATGCTAGTTGACTGGATAGCACATGGATTTATTTCTGAGCTCTCATTTCCATTCTATTGGTCTGTGTCACTGTGTTTCCTACAGGGATCACTTCTGAGCCTTACTACCAGGAATACTTCTGGTGACCTGCTTCAGTCCCAACTCTGTCAAGCAAGTCAAGGAATAAAAATGCATTTCAACATCCGCTTAAGACAATTAGGAAGGTCACCCAGCTTCAGGGAAGAGAGTATGAGAAAGTGAAAAAAAACCAGTATACTCTGAATGCAATCACATTAACTGTCAAACTATCCGCCATTCACAGAGAAGTTCCACTAGGCAGTCAACAGTAAGCCGAACTCACATATGCTATTTTCTTTTTTGGGGGAAGCATTTTTTCTTTTTGACCACCTTGCACATGGCATGTGAACTTCCCTAACCAAGGATTGAACCTGTGCCCCTCTAGTGGAAGCTCAGAGTCTTAACCCCAGGCCCACCAGGGAAGTCCACGTGTGTTATTTTCTTATTAAATATTTGCATGAACTATTTGGTTCATCCTTATTATTAATGTTTGGTTAGCAGACCCTTGGAGGATGTTCTGAATGCGGGCCTGGGGCCCTTTCTTTCTCCAGTGCAGGCCCTTGGGACTAGGTCCTGTTTTGCAGGTGGCAGCAAGACCAACCAGTAGGAGTTTTCCTACTCAAAGTGCATTTTCTGGGGAACAGCCAGCTTTGGGGCCAGCAGCACCCGCAGGAAGGTGCACTTATGAGGGATGGATGGAAAACAACTCTGTTTGTGCCTGGAAAGACGCGAGCGGTGGCTTCTCCAGCAGGGAATGGGCCTGTCTGCGCTGAGACCTGGGGCCAGCACAGCTGGCGCGAGTCCTGCAAGCTGATGTGCAGGTGCCACTGTCTTGGTACCGGGATGCGAAGCTGCACTGACAGCTGGGGCACAGCCTGGCAGTCAGGGGTACCCAGCTCTGGGCCAAGGACTGGTACCAGTCTGTGGCCTGTTAGGAACGGGGCCACACAGCAGGAAGTGAGTGGTGGGTGACTAAGCAAAGCTTCATCTGTATTAACAGCTGCTCCACATCACTCTCATTACTGCCTGAGCTCTGCCTCCTATCAGATCAGTGGAAGCACTGGATGTTCATAGGAGCACAAACCCGACTGTGAACTGCACATATGAGAGGTCTGTGCACTGCTGATGAGAACCAGCCCAAACTGCACCCCCGCCCCAATCGGTGGGAAAAAACTCTCTTCCATGGAACGGGTGCCTGGTGCCAGAAAGACTGAGACTGCTCTCAGTGACCATTATTGAGCAGCTGCCATGGACCAGGTTTTCATATGCAGTTACCTCCTCTAATCCACAACCCAAACCCTACAAGGTAGGGCGACTCCCCTGCCCATTTTATGAATGAGGAAAACTGGGGCCTGGGGGGTAATGATTCCCACAGGCCACACAGCTAGGCAGTGGCTGCACTAACATTGGAACCTGGGTCTGTGGACTCAAAACTGGGCCCCTAACAATTCTTCAGCCTGATCAGGCCAAGTAACTCATCACCCCACTAACCAACCAATCAGCTAGCCAACCTCCCACTGGCGATAACAGTTTCTGGGTGCTTACAGGGTGCCAGGCACTGGAGACGGGGAGATTAAGAATCCTGGCTTTGCTGGTGGCTCAGTGGTAAAGAACTGGCTGGCCAGTGTAGGAGATGTGGGTTTGATCCCTGATCTGAAGGAAGATCACACATGCCATGGAGCAGCTAAGCCCATGCCCCACATCTACGGAGTCTGTGCTCTAGAGCCTGGCAGCCACAAATGTTGAGCCCATGTGCCAGAACTATTGAAGCCCACATGCTCTAGAGCCATGCTCTGCAACAAGAGAAGCCACTGCAATGAGAAGCCAGTGCCCCACAACTAGAGAGTAGCCCCCACTCTCCACTAGAGAAAAGCCTGCCCAGCAACAAAGACCCAGCACAGCCTAAAAAGTGGATGGAATCCTGCCCCAGCTATATGACATTAAGCAGATTACTTAAGCTCTGAGGGCTTTAGTTTCCTCGTCTGTAAAATGGAGCAATAATGTTGCCTCCCCCATTGGGTTAAGTGCATAAATACATGTAAAGAAAGCACTTGGAACAGCATCTGCCGCAGAGTAAGCGTTCAATAACTGTTACCTATTTATGTGAGATTAATAGGGTTGTGATTTTGTAAATTACATTTTGTTTCTGGTGCAATGTTTTAAAATTGATTTTTAAATAAAGCAACTTTTTACAAAGCCTATACCCAGGGGTGGGCTTCCAAAGTGGTGCAGTGGAAAAAATCTGCCTGCCAATGCAGGAGACGCAGGAAATGTGGGTTTGATCCCTGGGTCAGGAAGATCCCCTGGAGGAGAAAATGGCAACCCACTCCAGTAATCTTTGCCCTTGGGTCCTAAAGAGTGGGACACAATCGAGCACGCACGCACGCATGTGCACACCCAGGGGTGGTGGGGGCACAGTGCACCTGTCTTCAGGCCAGCAGGTAGACTCACACTTCACTCTCCAGCATCCCTGTCTTTAGTCACCAAGAGACAGACAAGCGGGTCTCAGTCTGTTCTCATCCTCTGGCTGCCCATCTGGCAAATGCATTGGGGAAGAGGAATCCTGACCTCTGGTCCCCTAAGTGCCTGCAGCAAAGCCTGTCCCTCGAAGCCAAAGCAGGAGCAACGCAGGCAGGGAGAAGGGGTTCCCCACCTAACTGCCAAGACCTGAGGGTGCCCACCTGCAGGGCTGAGGCGAAAGGGGACTCTACACTGGAAGCTGGTGCTCAACGGTCCTTAGGGCCGCTGGACAAAACCTGCCACTTCACAGCCTCCTTCCTCAAAAAGTACAGTTTGGATCCTGTGTTTGAGTTAACAAGCGTGAACGTGTTGTCAGCAGTTTTTTTTTTTTTTCCTTGCATTTTCTGAGGCTGGCATCCTAAGGGTTATTTATAATTTATTTGTCTACCAGAACAACTGCCTCAATTTTCTAAACCCAAAGTGACAACAGCAATAACAAAACCAGGACAGTTTCTGCTCCCAGGGGGTCTACCTGTCTGCGCCCTTCATTCCCTGTGGGTGGGAATTTCAAACAAGGACTTTTGCTGCCTTCACCTGGGCTCCATGATGCCATTTTGCAGGATGGCCGTAAAGCTGGTACAAGGTCCTGTATTTTTCTAACTCCAGCTGCATACTAGGCTTCCTTTGGAAATAACGTGGAAGATAAAAAAATTGCAGTTCTCAGCACTTTGGATTTTCTAGCCTATAAAGACTGTGTCCATCAAAGCATGCCCCCAGTCCCTGTTTGCCCCCAGCATCTCAGGCACACACCTGACTGTTAGCACAGGCTTTCCAGGTGCTGCGCCCTTGGCTGGCCCCTGTGTCCCTATGGGGCCCAGAGGATTGGCCGCTTCTGCACCTGCATATTATCTGCACCTGCATAAACTGCCTTTATCAGTTTTATTTGCAGAAAGCGCCTACCACTGCTGGAGACCCTTGCTGCACTCTGAAGAGAGGGGACTCGTGGGTTTCCATCCCCGTAACTCCGTGTGTCACTCTGCTTTCCTTGAGTATGTGCGTCCTGTCTGTTGGGAGTCAGAAGGATGAACCTTTGCCACGCCAAAGAGAGGCAGCTATGGAAGCACAGATTTAACAGTCCTTTGAATCTTGACCTTGGCCCCTGGGCTGTGGGGGAGCTTCTCCCACTGTGACTGTTCTTGGGTGTGACCTGAACGGACTCACTCACTAGCGGGTCCTGTTGGCTCCCCTTCCAAACATATCTTGAATCCAATAGCTTCTCACCACACCACTCCAACCACTGCCGCCCTCGGCTAAGCCACTGTCATCTCTCTTCAGGGACATCGCAATAGCTTCCGGGTGGCCTCCCTGCCTCCACCTTATCCCCACTCTATCCACTCTCCACCCAAAAGCCAGACATAAAGCGAATCAGACCATGGGACTCTCTGCCTAGACCCCTTCACCATCTTCTCCCAGTTGTTTGGATAAACTCTGAACCCTGACAATGGCGTAAGGGGCATGCTATATCCCTGCCCCCCACCCCCACCCTCAGCTCCAGCCTTTCCCACTCTGGACTTCAGTCACTAATCTCCACTGGCCTTCCTGTTGTCTTGTAACTAAGCCAGGGCCTACCTACCACCTACCTCAGGGCCTGCGCCTTCTGACTGCTCTGTCCCTGTCATGGCTGTGCCCAGGTCCCTCTCCCTATCCAAGGCTCAGTCAGATGCCAGCTCTCCAGAGGGGCCCCGCTCCCACCACCCTACCTGGAGCAGCCTCTCCCCCGAGTCCTCACCAAGTGATGGCTGTGTTTTCTACTTGTCACGCACTTTTGCATCTCTGAGATCAGGTCACCAGCCTCTGCCTCCCTGGCCGTCCTGGGCCTTCCTGATGAACTTGGCTAAGCCCCAATGGCCTGCTTTGAAAGCAGCCACAGGGCTGGAGCAGGGGAGGAAGAATGTGGGAAGAAAGACACTACTTTGGAGGATGGAGGGGGCGGGCAGGAAAGTAGGATTACAGGCGGGCTGGCTTTTGTCGGCAGAAAGGAGAGGGCGGTGGGAACCTGCCACTCTGAATGCCCAGGGCGGAAATACAGGGTCACCAAGGGAGAGTGAAATGAGGACAGCGCTTCTCAAGGGGCAGCTCCCACCTTCTGAGGGAGCAGCTTGGGCCGAGGTGTCTTGGGGACACACAAGCCACTCCTGAGAAAGGGCCTCCAGTCTGCCCTTGGGAGGGACCGTCGGCAAAGCTGAGGCTCACCCTGATCCCCAGCTTGTGTCAACTCTGGCTTCTGATCAGGGAAACACTGATTCTGATCAGGTGCTTGAGATGGACAGCTTGGTTTGATCTTCCCCTCTGTTGAACAATGCCTTCATTTTCCTTTCCGTGGCAATTTCATTGTATTTCTGCTTCCAGAGATGTAGCAAGAATGGCATAATGGGATGTATGTGGGTGGAGGGACCCTGGGGAAAGGAATTGAGAAGTCAGTTCTTCTGGGTAATGGATTGTTACCTGAGGCTTTTACCTGAGGTCCTTCCTCCCTCTCAGACACAATTTACTGAACCCTGTGTTAAGCAATTTACATACATAATCTCCCTTAGTTCTCTCTCAACAATGCTATGAAATAGGGTGATTATTATCTCTGCAAGTCTTGCTTAGCTTAAGCAAGTGGTTGTCAAGGTGTGTTCTGAGAACAGCTGGGGTTCCTGGGATCCTTCTAGGAGGTCTGTGAGGGCCTCCCCTTCCCAACCACGTATCTGGATGAGGTTGAATTTTCTTCATCAAGTACAACCAAAATAACACATTGAGACAATCTGAGTACAGAAGCAGGTATGAGAACCCTGCTGTTTCTGTGGAGTGAGATTTCAAAGAGATTTGCAAAAGTAGACAATAATGCTACTCTTTTAACTAACATACTTTTGGGAAAGTATAATTGTTATTCATAAAATAGGTTATTTATAGTAACAAGTATAATGGGTTGTTTATTGTTACTTTGAAAACAAATATTTAATCTTTTTGAGTTTTAATTTCTAAAATGGTAAACATCAATAAATATAGTCCACACAAACAAAAGCTTGTTGGAGTCCTCTCTAATTTTTGAAGGTGTACCATCAAGATGCTGGACAAAAGTCTGAGAACTGATGTTTTAAGCCAATGGTGACAATCTCATAACCCTGGCCAGTGATTGGTTCAGGAGTTTAGGCCCAAGCCTATCAGTATACGGTATTCTCTTGGTGACAGCTATTGGTTGGAGAATGGTCATGTGATTGAACCAATAAGATGGGTGGAGTGTTTGTTATAAACTGCTGGAAAAGGTTTTCCTAACTGGCTGGCTTTTCTTTCTCTGAGGTTGTCCTGACTAGGTGTAGTGCCAGAACTTCACCAGCTATATCTCTTCCAGCCTGAGGAGGGAGCTGATGCCCAGAGGAGGGCAGAGCCAAGAGAATCACTAAGAAAGGAAACAGAGCCAAAGGTCAAGTTGAACTACATCGTCAAGCGCAGTGTCATGACCCTAATGAATATCTTCATTTTTTAATGTCAGCTGGAGTTGGGTGTTAAGTATTTATGCTGCTGCTGCTGCTAAGTCGCTTCAGTCGTGTCCGACTCTGTGCGACCCCACAGACGGCAGGCCACTGGGCTCCGCCGTTCCTGGAATTCTCCAGGCAAGAATACTGGAGTGGGCATTTCAACTGCTATACCCTGGTCCGCATATGAGGAAATGGAGGCTCAGAGAGGTTAAATGAGTGCTAGTGGATGGAAAAGCCAAAATCCAATAGCGAACCTCTCTTCCCTCCACCTCCACCCCTACATTATGTAGCTTTCAAAAAATTAGGTTCTTGCCAGTCTACGTCTGGAATCCAGATCACAAGAAATCCTGTGAAGGCTCAGGTGGCTAAGCAGTCTCAGATCCTCAGGAGTGTCTGCCAAAGTCCTTCTCTTTGCCCCAGAAACGACAGCTCCCTGCCCCTCCTCTGGGAGTTTTGAGGCTGTCCCTTGGATCTGCTTGGCACAGTCCAAGCCTGCCCTCTACCCCAACTGGAGTTCCCTTCTCTAATGACCTGATGAGGCCTACTGACAGTGTACTAATTAGGGCTGTTGGTCGCACGCAACAGAAACCAATCCTAGCTAATTTGAACAGAAAAGCGATGTTTGTCTGGCCAACTCATACATCTCCTGGAGAATGGAGGAATCAGGTATGGAGGGTTGAAACCAATATTAATGCCCCAGGACTTCCTTGGTGGTCCACTGGCTAAGACTCTGTGTTCCCAATGCAAGAGACCCAAGTTTGATCCCTGGCCAGAGAACTAGATCCCACATGCTGCAACTAAAGATCCTGCATGCCACAACTAAAGATCCCATGTGCCTCAACTAAGACCCAGTGCGGCCCAATAAATAAATATTTTAAAAATTGTTATAAACAAAATTAATGCCCCAAATCAAACCACTGAACTAGTCCTATGATCAGTCCATGCTGCTGGGCACAGAAACTCTATCTTGACTGCCATCACCGACAATGGGCTGATGTGTGCTACCAACACAGTCTTTGGAAACTGAACACAAATTTGTACTACTTGCCTCTTCTTTGGGTTTTTGGCTTCCAGATGTTTGCATTTGATTGGAGACTAGGTTACAGATTCATTCTTTAGCCTCAAGGGATGCTGGGAAAACAAATATTTTCAACTTGATTGTAAGAAGCAGCCTCTGCCTTAAAGCAACTGGAGCTTCTCCAAGCATAGCAAGGAGGTTTGCATGCAGTGTGGCCCAAATGAATGACAAATGTTTGCTGTGGAAAGATACTCAACAATCTGGATAGCTGCTCTGAGCTTCCAACCAGCAGATCTGGTGGGTCAAAGCTCCCCAGTGCCCAGGAACAAGTTTTTCCCAGGGACAATACATGGCTTTTGGCAGGAACTTGGGCTGCCAGTCATGTAGCACAGCAGGTCTGCTGGCTCCCTAAGCAAATGCAAAGACGCACACTCACTCAGGAAAAATCAGGAGCATGTATGGGCCCAATGCCTGGCTCTATCAGTTATGAAGGGTGTGCCTTGGTCAACCAATTTAACCTTTCTGCACCTCAGTCTGCTGACCGTACTGTACCCCACTGCAGGGTTGTTGTGACAGCCAGAAGTTCAGGTTTTTGGTGGCTGGCTCATTCACTGGGACTTGTCTTAAAAGAGTTGGGAGTTCCACCAGCACCAACACTGTTATAACTGTCTGAATCTCACCTGCCACTGTCCGCGGTCTCCCTCTTCTCTCTCACTGCACAGAATCTGTTCTATGACAGGGGAGCAGAAGGAGGCCTCGTGTCTTCTAGAAAGTTTCCCTCATTACCCCAGTTCCTAGTGGTTTCTCACTGCTTCCAATTAAAAAAAAAATTATTCGGCTGCACCGGATCTTAATTGCGGTATGCAAACTCTTAGTTACGGTGCATGGGATCCAATGCCCTGACCAGCAATCAAGCCTGGGAACCCTGCATTGGGAGCATGGAGTCTTAGCCACTGGACCACCAGCGAAGTCCCTCACTGCTTTCAACTCTGATTCACTCAATCATTCACTAGACTAGTCCTTCCTTCACCAGAGGAGTCCTTCCTTCTCATTACCCAGCCCTTTCCAACTCCCTACCAAGCTCTTTGCACATGGGCCTTCCCTTTTTTAAAGACACATCTTTTTTTCTCATTTGCACTCACTGTCCCTTGTCTTGGAACTCCTCTCCTCCAGAGAGTTGTCTGGCCAACTTTTCCTTGTCATTCACATCTCAGCTAAAATGGCCCCTCCTCCAAGAAGCCCTTCTGATTACCTAAACCTAAGCAGCTGCTGCTCACTTTCCCCTTCACTTGCTCTTATTCTCTAGGTGCTCTCAGCTGACCTAGCTACACTCCCAGAGCTGACCAGTGAGGGGGGCTGTGGCAGAGGCCAGGCCACAGAGCAAGGGCTTGGAGGAAGAGATGGAGCTTTCTTTTTAAAAATTGAATGTATTTATTTATTTTTGGTTGTGTTGGGTCTTCATTGCTGTGCACAGGCTTTCTCTAGTTGCAGTGAGTGTGGCTACTCTCTAGTTGTGGTGTTCGGGCTTCTTATTGCGGTGGCTTCTCTTGTTGCAGAGCACAGGCTTCAAGGAACGTGGGCTTAGTAGTTGTGGCTTCCAGGCTTAGTTGCCTCATGGCATGTGGAACCTTCCTGGACCAGGGATCGAACCCCGTGTCCCCTGCATTGGTGGGCAGATTCCTAACCACTGGACCACCAGGGAAGTCTGGGATGGACTTTACTGATACTGAGCATCATGACCCATATGAGCATCTTTTGCAGCTCCTAGCACAGACTCATTGCATAATGGAAGGGCAAAAAAGACTTGGGACAGGAGGCCTGCATTGAACTTCCAGAGGGGCCTCCCCCGGCCCCCATCCAGCCCCAGCCCTGCCCTGCAGGATGATGAGCCCCTGCCGGGGTTACACATCAGCAGATGACAGGGCATGGATGGTCCTTTTTGGCTGTCACTCCCTCCCCCACCATGAGTCCTGGTGATCCTGGGGGAAGGTTGCTGAGGGACAGGCTGTGGGGGCTTCAGCAGCTGAGACACAGATCGGATCCGTGTTAATGAGAGGCCCTGCTGATCTGGCGGCTTTGCTAATTAGGCTGCAACAGCTCCAGACCCAGCCAAGGAAAGCACGTTGCTTATGCTAATCAAGGGTGGTAGGCACTTCCTGGCTGGCAGAGTTGCCCAGAGCCTGGAGCATGTGCTCAGCATATAAGGCATGGCAGGGAATTGGTTGGGGGGAACCAATGCTAGAAAGATCCAAAGATAGCCCCATGGTTGCACTTTAGATTCTGGGGCTGCCCCTTGGCCCAGTATAGGGAGCAAGAGGCATGGAAGATGGGAGACGTGACCAGTGAGGTAGAGGGAGGAAGGAGGAAAAATGGCAAGACATCCTACTCTGAAGGTGGGGAGACGGAGCGTGAGGCCCACTTTCCAAAACTCAGCCTTGAGTGATGGTGGGCAGACTGTATCGGGACATTCATGGGGCCAAGATAGACTCTGCCTACTGTTCCTAAGGGATCAAGCACCCTAGGGCAGAGGGCAGCCTCTGGGACCGTTGAGTCGTAAGCTAGCCAGACAAGAAAAGCTACTTCACCCCTGGCAGAGTCAGATGGCTCTGTTCTTCACCCCAAGTAACAGATATGAAATATTCTGAGTTGATTTCCCCATCATCAATGTGTCACCAAGGATCTCAGACCCTGAGATCAAATGTGTGTTGAGATTCACTCACTCAGTTACTCATTCGTTCATTGAGCACCTACTGCATACCCAGTTTCAGCCACAGGGAATACAGAGATGAATGACGTCATCTCTGTCTTCAAGAAGCTTAGGCGAGGACCACAAACCAGCAATCTGAGTAGTCATGCTATCACATTGCACAGGTTTCAGTGATTCCTTACGTGAGACTGGGAGTCAGGAAGGCTCCAAGCGGAGATGATGCTTGAGCTCAGTTAGGAAGGATGAATAAATTCAATGCCTAACATCTAGAGAGTAAGTATTAATGTGCGAGGCAATGGTCTATGCCCTTGATATCCCTAACATGTCCTGTTTTCCCGGTGACCCTACTCAGTGGCGACTATTACAGCTTTCCCATTTTACAGATGAGAACACTGAGGTACAAAAAGATGAAGAAACATTCCTGGAGTTGCACAGTGTTAAGAGGCAAGTCAGGGAGCAGGAGGGGGCCAGGTGCTCAAGGAGGAGAAAGGATCCCTGAGAAGAAGGACCAGTGTGTGCAGAAGCTCAGAGGGATATTGCAGTGGGAGTGGCCATGGCCAAGGCTGTGGGCTGGGGAGGGAGACACGGGGGTGACGAGAGGCACCGAGTTACAACTGGATTCAAGCCCAGCTGATTGAGTGGCTGCACCCTGGGCTCTGGTGGGTCAGAGACATGTGCATGGGGAAGAGTTAGCTTGAAGCCTGCGCCAGAGGGCCCTAATCACCGATGAATTATGCTCTTCATTAACTATTTAGCACCTCCCTTGGTAGCTGGTCCGGAGCTGAACTCTGGTTGCCACATCAGTATTTCAGCTGTGTCTTCTTTTCAGCTAAAAATGAGCTTGTCATTTGCACAACTTTTGAGATACCTCAGTAAGCAAGGTTTTCTGCTTCTAAACTAGGGCAAGGTTTTTTACATTCAGAGGGGGCCCCCCCTTATGAGAGGGACTTTCCCAACAACTCTTGTACCTGCAACACAGGCTTAAAGGGGACAGATTGATTCTGTCCCCTTTGAGTTCTGACCCCCTCTGGCTTCCAGGTACTGGGGTCTTAGCCTGAGTATCATAAAAAGCTCCAAACACAATATTGCCAGAAAGAGTTATTGGATTCTGTACTTTCCCAGCCACTGTTGTGTCTGTAGAGGAAGTGGAGGTGGGTGAATGTGATGGGGAAGGGGGAGGGAATGGAGCAACCAGTTAAAGTTAGGGTCTGGGTTGGGGGGTCTTCATCAATGCTTTCCCCTCCCACCCTTCAGCACTCATTGAGGGTTTTGCTTCCCCAGGAAGTCCCCAACACACACCCCAACCAGCTCCAAGCGCCTCTACCCCTCCTGTGCAGCTCTGGTCATGGGGGCCATTTTTCTCTAAATTTTAAAAAAATGATTATTTGCTTATTGTGACTTCCTCCTGTAGACACTCAGCCTTATGAGATAGTGTGCAGGTCTAATTTTGTTCATCATTGTACCTTTTGTTGTTGTTTAGTTGTCCGACTTTTTGTGACCACGTGGACTGTAGACCACCATGTTCCTCTGTCCCTGGGATTTCGCAGGCAAGAACACTGGAGTGGGTTGCCGTTTCCTTCTCCAGGGGATCTTCCTGACCCAGGGATCAAACCTTTGTCTTCTGCATTGGCAGGCAGATTCTTTACTACTAGCATCTAGAATTGTGTCTGGCACATAGTACACGCTCACACATAATACACATGCTCACTTGCAGAAAGGATGCAGAATAAGGACTAATCTTGAGAGACTAACGGTTCCTCCCTCCTTTCCTTCCATCTCCCTCCCTCCTATTCTTCCTTCCAGAAACTTTTTCTATGTGTGTACTGGAGACACAAGACAAGTCAGATGACTTGGCCTGGGGATCACCACCAGATGGCTGGGCCTGCAGGAGGCCCTCACAGCCCAATGCCAGGAGCTTCCTGGGCTTATCTGCCCCAATCTGAGAACGATGAGCAAATCTAACCCTCAACATGGACAAAGATGGTGGGTGGTGATGGCAGGACAGAAAATAATTCCAAAGTCTGCCCTGAAGACACAATCTGGGGTTTCCCTGAAAACTTCAGTGCCTCCCTTTGCAAGCTGTTCCTTGCAGACCCTACAGGGAATGTCTGCAGGGTGGGCTCCTGTGGGCTGTTAGGGGAGGTTAGGATGCTGAGGATGTCATGGGGGAAACTAGCTTTCAAACAATCCAGGGATTGTAGGATACCAAGAGTGAAAGAGAGAGGCAGATGCCTGTAAAAGACAGATGCTCCCCTTCCCACAATGAGGATGAAGAGAGAGCATCCAGACACCAAGTCAGCAGAGACGGCCCAGAGGCAAGCCGCAGGCAGGGACTCTATCTGCCAGGTCTGCTTTCTCTCTGGGGTTCTGGGAGAATTTAGCGCTTTTGGCAGGTGCTACGCTGGGCTCCCTGGAGACATTGAGACTCCATTTAGGCTGGGAATGAGAACACAAATGACAGCAGGGCCACCACCTTCTGGAGGGGCTCTGCTAGCTGCCTTGAGAGGGCATTTACTTCTGCCTGTCTGCGTGGCTCATGGACCCTTGAGAGGGAAGCCAGAGGCAGGGAGTAGGGAGGGGAGGGGGAGTGCCAAATGTAAACACTAGAAAGCTACATTAAAAAAAAAATCCAGGACCCCTGTGGAGACACGTCAGTGGATTGGCAAGTCTGTATATTGGCAAAGCCCCCAAGACAAGTCTGATTCACAGGATCCTGACCTCTAGGATGTTTTTATTTATTTATTTGGCCCACTGCTCAGCATGCAGGATCTTAGTTCCCTGACCAGGGATGGAACCCATGTCCCCTGCAGGGGAAGCATGGAATCTTAACCAAAGGAAGTCACCTAGGGTGCTTTAAAAACACCCTTCCTTTCTTCTGGAAGGCGGACATAGTGAAAACAAGATTTCAATTTGATAACAGGAATTTTTCAAAATTTCAGCTTTTATAGGTACTGAGGATTGAAATACTTGGCTGCAACTTGTGCTTTACTGGTTGTCTTTATATTTTTACCTGATAGTTAACAAAGTTTTGGATCATTGAGGATGTGGGATGTGGGTCACAACCACAGGGGTAACTCAGGGCAACTGAAGAAGAGAGATTTTTCCATGGAAGGGATCATGTTTGGATCATGAATGGAAGAAAGAATAATTTAAGATGAGAAAAAGATTTCACCTTTTAGGAGATGTCATAGGTTTGGCAGATTCAGTTTTATTGTCTTTGCTTTCTGAGGCACAATGTCTCATCAGTGGGGAAGTGCCATCCTTGAGCAATGGAGAGCTTCGACATTTGCAAGGTGAACTTCTGTATCAGGAAAATGGGCTTTGCACACAATTGAAATATCTTTTCCTTGGGGGGCAATGCCAAAAGGACTTTTTTGCTCAATCTTCTATTAAAGAGAAATTTCAATTTCCCAGATCAGCCTGTTTCCGGAGTGGTGCATTCCAGCTGACCAAACTTGGCTCACTTACCCCAGACCCAAACTTGCTGAGCTGGAAAAGGAAAGGTGATTGTTTGGCAAGTTCTGAGAAGCCCCCACGTGGTTCTCATCGCAAGAATCCTGAGGCATCTCAAGCTGGATTCTGCCTCCAGGGTGTGGTTTTTTACTTGTAGGAAGTTTTCAGTGATGTTGCTACCCGTCTGATGGTCACGGCATTTTGTCATGTTAAAACAAAGATTGATAAACTTTTTAATAAAGGACCAGATAGTAAATATATGGGGGCTTCCCTGGTGGCTCAGATGGTAAAGACTCTGCCTCCAGTGCAGGAGACCTGGTTTGACCCCTGGGTTGGGAAGACCTCCTGGAGAAGGGAGTTTTCCAGGAATTCTCCAGTGGAGAAGGCAACCCACTCCAGTATCCTTGCCTGGATAATTCCATGGACAGAGGAGTCTGGCAGGCTAAAGTCCTTGGAGTTGCAAAGAGTCAGACACAACTAAGCTTCTAATGCAGATAGTAAATATTTGGAGCTTTGCAGGTCATATGGTCTATGTCCCAATGACTGATCTCTGCCATTGCAGGGCCCAAACAGCCTTTTTCGTAACACGCGGGTCCCACTTTCTCATGGAGGCACCTTAGCTGGAGACCTGAGGCTATTGTCTGCAGGCAGTACCTCTGTTTCATTCACAAACTCCCAGGGGACAGAGCCAACCCAGCCTTAGCCCCTTTAAGTACTGTGAAAGGGCATGGCCTCAGGTCAAGTCTATATTCAACACTTAATCAATTACCACTGACTATAATATCATCTTCCTTTTTTGAAGCATTGACTATATGTCTTATGCTAAAAGCTCTGTGTCACCTACATCCTTCCACACATCCTGGGAGGGAGCTTTTATCATTCCCACTTAGTAGATGGGATTAGGCAGACTTCCAAGGTCAAGAGGTTAGAAAATAGTAGAGCCAGGATTTGAACCCAGGTCTGTGTATTTCCAAAGTCCATGTTATTTCTTTCAAAATAAATTCTTATATTATATTTGATACATAGAAAATAATATATTTAGGTGGTGGCCAGGGGTAGGGGAAGGGAGAAACAGGGAGTTAGTGCTTCTTGGGTGTAGAGTTTCTGTTATGCAAGATAAAAAGAGTTCTAGAGTTGGATGGTAGTGATGGTTGCCTTACAATGTGAATGTATATCACTGAACTGTGC
This sequence comes from Aepyceros melampus, assembly GCA_006408695.1. Lineage (NCBI taxonomy): Eukaryota > Metazoa > Chordata > Mammalia > Artiodactyla > Bovidae > Aepyceros > Aepyceros melampus. The sequence goes on from SJXQ01005023.1 coordinate 519,352, forward strand.
ACTTAAAATGGTTAATTTTATGTTTGTATTTGACCACAAGAAAAAAATGTATGTAATATATCTATAAGTTGTTTAGTCGCTAAGTCATGTCTGACTCTTTGTGAGCCCATGAACTTTAGCCTACCATGGAAATCTCTTCATGGGATTTCCCAGCAAGAATACTGGGTTGGCTTGCCATTTTCTTCTGCCCGACCCAGGGATTGAACCTGAGTCTCCTACATTAGCAGGTGGATTCTTTACCACTGAGCCACCAGGGAAAGCATATATGTAGGTTTTATGGATTATAATAATGAAATAAATAGCTGTGAATCAATATAATCACCTCTCTCTTGTTTTAAACCCTTGCTGCCTCCATCACAGGGTGCTGCTCTCAGAGGTTTCGGGGTTTATTAATCCTTTTGTTTAGTTAATTAATGAATCCCTATCTTGAGACTTCCCTTGTGGTTCAGTGGCTAACACTCTGAGTTCCCAAAGCAAGGGGCCCAGGTTTGATCCCTGGTCAGGGAACTAGATCTCCCATGTCATAACAAAGAGTTCACAAGCCACAACTAAAGATCCCGTATAAAGCCAACTAAAGCACACCTAAAGATCCTGCAGCTAAGACCCAGCCCAGCCAAAAAATTAAGTGAGCTGCATTTGTAATCATCACTTTAAAAAATCTTATTTAATTAATATGTATTAATAACATATTTTTTAGTTTCAGTTTTTTTGTTTTAAAATAATACCACAATATACATAGTCTTTTATGCCTTGATTTTTTTCACTCTCATGTTCTTGCCTATAGCCGTTTAACTGACATATTATTCCATTAAGTAAATATATCATTTCTAAATTTTTTACTTTGTTTATTTTTGTAATTATAAACTATAAACCCATCATGGTGACTGGATTATTTTTCAGAAATATTTATTGTTCCTCCTAGGGGAGGATTTTACTTTCCTTCTAACGATGGTAGACTTGGCTTTGCAACTTTCTTTGGTTAATGAAATGTGAACAGAAATTGATGTGTGTCACCTCTGAGCAGAAGCTTGTAGAGACAGCACATGATCTGCCTTGTTCTCTTTTCCCCACTTATGTCTTAGATGGAGGCTGCTCCATCAGTCTGGGTCCTGAAGTGAAGATGACAGAGAGCAGAGGCACCACTGAATTGCACTGGACATGTGGCGTAGGTGAGAATAAAGATGTGAGAGATGGACCATAAGGAAAGCTGAGCGCTGAAGAATTGATGCTTTTGAACTGTGGTGTTGGAGAAGACTCTTGAGAGTCCCTTGGACTGTAAGGAGATCCAACCAGTCAATCCTAAAGGAAATCAACCCTGAATATTCATTGGAAGGACTGATGCTGAAGCTGAAGCTCCAGTACTTTGGCCACCTGATGTGAAGAGATGACTCATTGGAAAAGACCCTGATGCTGGGAAAGATTGAGGGCAGGAGGAGAAGGGGCAGCAAAGGATGAGATGGTTAGACAGCATCATCGACTCAATGGACATGAATTTAAGCAAACTCTAGGAGATAGTGAAGGATAAGGGAACCTGGCATGCTGCAGTCTGTGGGTTTGAAAAGAGTCATAGACACAACTTAGCAACTGAACAACAACAAACCCTTGTTGAAAGCTAGTGCGATTTTTGGGATCATTTGTTACTGCAGAATAACAGATCTATCCTAACTGATATATCATGCTCTTTCCACCACAACACAGTGATTCCCAGTGAAGTGGAGTGGACAGAGGGAGTGGCCATTTTCCTGTGAGACTGAATTAACCAATAATGCATAAAGCCACATTTTAACAGGCTAAATAGGGTTAATATCATTCCTGTCCACTGTGTGTATTGAGAGTGATTATTCACATTAACAACTAGAAAGTACTTAGAAGATACTTAGCATTGGGGGGACTGACTGGCACCTCCCACCTGACTTCTGGGCTTTCTTCCTTCCTCTCCCCTTCCTATAGGTCTCTCTCTCTCTTTTTTTGGCTGTGCTGGGTCTTCCTTGCAGTGAGTGGGCTTCTCTAGTTGTGGCGAATGGGCTTAGTTCCCCAACCAGGGATTCAACTCATGTCCCCGGCATTCTTAACCACTGGACCTCCTGGGAAGTTCCCCGGAACTCTCACTTACAGAGGTTGCAGGAGGAAATGGGGCCAGTGCAGAAATTCTGCAACTGTGGAGTTCAGGTGCTGGAAACGCCAGCTGACGTGCTGGGGAAGAAAACAGTCTGAGCAGGGGAGGGGAGGATGTGCTCAAGCAAAGAGGCTCAGCGAGCAGACAGGGGAGAAGCAAGTCTGGGCAGAGGCCTCTGTGTTGGGAGCGTATACAGCGCAGCTCAGGCGAGTGAGTTCAGCTGGGACCTCACAATGGTGCTCACAGTGCCGGAAGATGACAGAAACGTCCCCCATCAGTCCATTTCCCTTTCTCATTAAAGCCGCGGCGATGAGGAAGGACAAATGGGGCTGTGTTGTGCTTTTCCCACTCTCAGTTATCATCCGGAGGGGCTGTCGAGAGCGGCTCGTTTCGTGCCATTTCCATTCCTTGTCACTCTTCTTCCTGTTTCTTTCTCTTGTTTCTTTATTCCCAGTTTCTGCAGAGGTCCCCTTAACTATTCCCATCCACAGGGCGAGCAGAATCATGCACGCACAGACACACACCACGATGAAATCATAATGAGAGAACAAGAGAGAGCCCAGAACGAGAAACTAATCCATCCTAATGATAAAGATCATTACGGAGACAAAGAAGGAAGGGAAACAACACATTTCATTCTAATTAGGCCCGAAAGCTCATTACTGGGAACAGGGAGAGAAAGTGATCAAGAAGATGCATCTTGAAAAAAACAGCTCTTCTGGGCTCCAAGGTCTGAGAAATAGCATGGGCGGGAGAAGCTGATGGTTCCCAAACTGGGGTTCCTTATGGTAGCCGAAGGGGAGGGAATCTGCAGGAAAGGGCTGTGTTTTCAAAAATGTAAAAAGGGGTTAATGGAAATTATCATTTTGCTCCTAATAACTCAATATGGACAGATAAACTAAACATTTCAAGTTGCTTTGTTTAGGGCTGGCATTTCATCTGCTCAGACATAACTAGTTTGCTTATAACAGAGGTCGAAACAATTGTGGAGAACATAAGAATTTCTGGGTTTGCAGTGGTGGCCTATTTGCAGCTGGGATCACGGTCTTCCTACTGCAAGGAGCCTTGGGTTCTTTATGGGGAGGCTGATCCTACTGCTTATATCTTTCCTTTTCTCCTTTGCTTTTTGCTTCTCTTCTTTTCATAGCTATTTGTAAGGCCTCCCCAGACAGCCATTTTGCCTTTTTGCATTTCTTTTCCATGGGGATGGTCTTGATCCCTGTCTCCTGTACAATGTCACGAACCTCATTCCATAGTTCATCAGGCACTCTATCTATCAGATCTAGACCTTTAAATCTATTCCTCACTTCCACTGTATAATCATAAGGGATTTGATTTAGGTCATACCTGAATGGTCTAGTGGTGTTGCCCACTTTCTTCAATTTAAGTCTGAATTTGGCAATAAGGAGTTCATGATCTGAGCCACAGTCAGCTCCCGGTCTTGTCTTTGTTGACTGTATAGAGCTTCTCCATCTTTGGCTGCAAAGAATATAATCAATCTGATTTTGGTGTTGACCGTCTGATGATGTCCATGTGTAGAGTCTTCTCTTGTGTTGTTGGAGATACTTCACATCCAAGGTCAGGGGCAGTGGCCAGGAGGAACCACCCCTCACCTGAGGCTAGGGGCGGCACCTGAGAGGAGCAACCCCACGTCCAAGGTCAGGAAGGGCAGCGGTGAGGAGATACTCCTGGTCCAAGGTAAGGAGCAGCGGCTGCACTTTGCTGGAACAGCCATGAAGAGAAAACACACGTCCAAGATAAGAGTAACCCAAGTAAGATGGTAGGTGTTGCCAGAGGGCATCAGAGGGCAGACACACTGAAACCATAACCACAGAAAACTAGTCAATCTAATCACACGGACCACAGCCTTGTCTAACTCAATGAAACTAAGCCATGCCATGAGGGGCCACCCAAGACAGGCGGGTCATGGTGGAGAGGTCTGACAGAATGTGGTCCACTAGAGAAGGGAATGACAAACCACTTCAGTATTCTTGCCTTGAGAACCCCATGAACAGTATGAAAAGGCAAAATGATAGGATACTGAAAGGGGAACTCCCTGGGTCGGTAGGTGCCCAATATGCTACTGGAGATCAGGGGAGAAATAACTCCAGAAAGAATGAAGGGATGGAGCCAAAACAAAAACAATACCCAGTTGTGGATGTGACTGGTGATAGAAGCAAGGTCCGATGCTATAAAGAGCAATATTGCATAGGAACCTGGAATGTCAGGTCCATGAATCAAGGCAAATTGGAAGTGGTCAAACAGGAGATGGCAAGAATGAACGTCAACATTCTAGGAATTAGCGAACTAAAATGGACTGGAATGGGTGAATTTAACTCAGATGACCATTATATCTACTACTGTGGGCAGGAATCCCTTAGAAGAAATGGAGTAGCATCATGCTCAACAAAAGAGTTTGAAATGCAGTACTTGGATGCAATATCAAAAATGACAGAATGATCTCTGTTCATCTCCAAGGCAAACCATTCAATATCACAGTTATCCAAGTCTATGCCCCAATCAGTAACACTGAAGAAGCTGAAGTTGAACAGTTCTATGAAGACCTACAAGATCTTTTAGAACTAACACCCCAAAAAGATGTCCTTTTCATTATAGGGGACTGGAATGCAAAAGTAGGAAGTCAAGAAACACCTGGAGTAACAGGCAAATTAGGCCTTGGAATAAGGAATGAAGCAGGGCAAAGGCTAATAGAGTTTTGCCAAGAGAACGCACCACAGAGCCTACTCTACAACAAAGCCACTATACCACCACCTACTAGAAAAACAAAAATGTTTACAGTATTTTACAGTTGAAGGTTGGAACTCAACAATGAACCAATGATCTATACTGGAAACTGATAATGATTTTCTGAATTACACTTAAAGTATCTGTTTAAATTATAGCATATCATACTGTTCTTACAAACAGAAAGCCAAAGTTAGACAATTTTCTGTTTATACTTATTGTAGCTTCATATGAAAAAACTCTGAAATAATAAAAACAAATCATTTAAGCAACTGTCAAAGCATAAAATGAAGAAAAATAAGCCAAAATCACACACATATATTTAAAGTTTAATTATCCAAAAGAATTTTCTACACTAAAGTCAACAGGATTTTTTTTTAATTAATTTTTATTTTTTTAGTTTGTTTTGCTTTACAATACTGTATTCGTTTTGCTACACATCGACATGAATCAGCCACGAGTGTACAGGCAAAAAGTATGTTAGCAAATAACTAAAAGACTAGCATCTAAAAAATACCTAGAACTCAGGACATAACAACACAAAAATCCAACTCTGATTTCTCATAATAGTTAAACTGATAATTTTACTAGTATTAAGGATAGACATACAGACCAAAGGAAATGAATTGAGAGACCAGAAATAAACCCTAATGTCTATGTATTAGTCACCTTGGCTGCCATAACAAAAATCACAGACTGGTGACTTAAACAGAACTTTATTTCTCACAGTTCTGGAGGCTAGACATCAAGATCAGGTGCCACCATGCTGGGGTTCTGGTGAGAACTCGCTATGGCTTGCAGTTAGTCACCTTTTCACTGTATCCTTACATGGCACAAACAGAGAGAGAACAACTCTGTCTCTGGTGTCTCCTGTTATAATGGTACTGTTCTTATCATGCTGCTGCTGCTGCTGCTGCTGTTAAGTCGCTTCAGTTGTGTCCTACTCTGTGCGACCCCAGAGATGGCAACCCACCAGGATCCCCCGTCCCTGGGATTCTCCAGGCAAGAACACTGAAGTGGGTTGCCATTTCTTCCTCCAATGCATGAAAGTGAAAAGTGAAAGTGAAGTCGCTCAGTTGTGTCTGACCGTTTGCGACCTCATGGACTGCAGCCCACCAGGCTCCTCTATCCATGGGATATTCCAGGCAAGAGTATTGGAGTGGGGTGCCATTGTCTTCTCCAGTTCTTATCATGAGGTCCCATCTAATCTTAATTTACCTCTCAGAGGCACAGTCTCCAAATACCATCACATTAGGCAGTAGAGCCTCAACACATGAATTTTCAGGGGAAGCAACTCAGTCTACAGCAATAAGCAACTGATTTTCAACAGGATATATTGACAGTCCAATGGAGAAAGAACAGTCTCTTCAAAAATAGTACTGGGACAACTAGATAGCCAACATACAAAAGAATAAAGTCAGTCCCCTTCCTTATACTATATACAAAAATTAACTCAAAATGGATCATAGACCTGAATGTAAGAGCTAAAAGCATAAACCCAAAAAATTTGTAGAAAAAAGTGTAAGAATAAATCTTTGTGACCCTAGAATAGGCAATGGTTTCTTATCTATAATGCTAGCAGCAAAAGTGACAAAAGAAAATTAGATAAACTAGGCTACATTAAAAATCTAAAACTTTTGTGTTGTAAATGACATCATCAAGACAACCCACTGAATGGAGGAAAATATCTGCAAACATATGTCTGATATGAGCCTAGTATCTAGAATACATGAACTGTTTTATAAATTAATGATATAAAGACAAATAATCCAATTGAAAAATGGACAAAGGATGTGAATAAACAGTTCTCCAAGGTAGACATACAAATAACAAGCATAAGAAAATATGCCCAAGTCATTAGCTACTGGGGAAGCACAAATGAACCTCAATGAGATATCACTTCACATACACTCGGATGGCTATAATAAAAATGACAGAAAATAACAGCAATGTGTTACAAGGATGTAGAGAAAATGAAACCTTCATACACTGTTTAAAGGCATGTAAAATGGTACAGCCTCTTTGGAAAAAGAGCTTGGCATTTCTTCAAAGAGTTAAACATAGAATTACCATATGATCCAGCAATTCCACTCCTAGGTATATTAACCCAAAAGAAATGAAAACACAGGTTCACACACACACACACACACACACACACACACACTGCATAGCAATGTTCATAGCACAATGTGCTGTGCTATGCTTAATTGCTCAGTTGTGTCCTACTCTTTGTGACCCCCTGGACTGTAGCCCACCAGGCTTCTCTGTCCATGGGGATTCTCCAGGCAAGAATACTGGAGTGGGTTGCCATGCCCTTCTCCAGGGGATCTTCCTAACTCAGGGATAGAACCCAGGTCTCCTGCTTTGCAGGCAGATTCTTTACTGCCTGATCCACCAGGGAAGCCCAAGAATATTGGAGTGGGTAGCCTATCCCTTCTCCAGGAGATCTTCCCAACCTAGGAATCAAATTGGGGTCTTCTGTATTACAGGTGGATTCTTTACCAGCTGAGCTACCAGCGAAGCCCTCACAGCACCATATGATCCAGCAATTCCACTCCTAGGTATATACTCAAGAGAAATGAAAACGGGTTCACACACACACACACACACACACACACAAACTGCATAGGCATATTCATAGAAACATTAACCAAAAGTGGAAAAACATAAATGTCCATCAACAGAAGAATGGACGTATAAAATGTGGCACTGCCATAAATGAAATATTACTTGGCAATAAAAAGAAATGAAGTAGATATATGCAGCAATATGGATAAACCCAGAAAACATTATGCTTAAGGAAATAAGCCAGGCTCAAACTCCACAAATTGCATGATTTCCTTTATGTGAAAAGTCCAGAATAGTCACGGAAAATAGATTAGTGTTACCTAGGGCAAGAGGTGAGGGAGTGTAGAGTGATAGCTAATGGGTAAGGGGTTTCTTTTGGGGGTATTGAAAATGCTCCAAAATTAAATTGTGATCATAACTCTGTGTAAATACTAAAATCACTGAATTATATAAGTGAAACATCTGAGCTATATGAATTATACCTCAATAAAGATGCTTTTAAAAATCAGTAATTGACAAACCTATAGTACTATACAATGACACAACTGCCAGTACTGGCTTCAAAACTTAGTTCTACATTTACATAACATCATTATTAAACACTAAAATCAAGAATCACTAATCAGTGCATACTTAGACCTCACAAACAGGGCCAAATAAATATCTGCTGAATAAGTGTATGTGATGGGGGTGTGACAGAAAAATTTAGAATATCATTAGAACAATTCTACCTTCCATATATTGGAGAAAGGGAAGAAATTATGAGAGGGCAGGATTTAAATGACTGAAATGAGGTACAAATAAGCCCCTCAAGCTTCACAAGTGCAAAAACTTAGTTAACAATTTTTTGGTGCCTATTGTGTGCCAGGCATTTTACAGATGAGGAAATCCTAGGCAAGAGGGATGAAGTCTGAGGCACACGGCCTACCGAATAGCAGAGCAGGGAATCTGAATCCAGGCATTCTAGCTCTACAGTACATGTTCTTAAACTCTAAAGTGTTAAAGTCCCCTCTAAAGTAATTGAAATAGATTTTTTTAAAAAAAGAGATGTAATTCTGCAGAACTACCTTAGAAAGCATTTCCCTTCTGGAAACATTTGGCAAAGAATGAGGGTCAAATAATTACACATCTATGAAGATAACAGTAAAGCATTAAAATGGAATTCTATTTATTAGAATAGGGATTAATTTAGTGTCTCCCATGATTTAGCTAATGACAATTCACCAAACATGAGTACCTCAAATTACTAAGAAGTTCGATGGATGTCCTCTTCAAAAATTTTGACCACACGCAAGCCAAGAGATTAAAAAGTTATGACCTCATATTTTTGTAAACATATATAATTTAATGCTTTGCTGCTGCTGCTGCTAAGTCACTTCAGTCGTGTCTGACTCTGTGCGACCCCATAGACAGCAGCCCACCAGGCTCCCCCGTCCCTGGGATTCTCCAGGCAAGAACACTGGAGTGAGTTGCCATTTCCTTCTCCAATGCATGAAAGGGAAAAGTGAAAGGGAAGTCGCTCAGTCGTGTCCGACTCTTAGCGACCTCATGGACTGCAGCCCACCAGGCTCCTCCACCCATGGTATTCTCCAGGCAAGAGTACTGGAGTGGGGTGCCATTGCCTTCTCCGAATTTAATGCTTTACATAACAATAATACAGAAGTCAGTATGTTGCAATGGTTCTCAACAGGGGGCAATTCTATCTCACAGAGGACATTTGGCAATCTCCGAAGACATTTTGGTATTTACAACTTGGGGTCAGGGCTCAGGAAAGCTAGGGAGAAGTGCCAATGACAGCCAGTGGCTGAAGGCCAGAGATGCTGCTAAACATCCTAAAATGCACAGTATAGCCCCCACCCAACAAAGAATTATCCAACTTAATAGTGCCAGGGTTAAGAAACCTCAGCATAGAGTAATTCATTCAAATTACTGGACAGCGGTACCATTTCTCTTTTTCAGGATCAATCTCAAATGAGAAATTAGCCTTTCTGAATATTAATCCTCTAAAAACTCTTAATACTAATACTTAGACTCTACTAACACTAATTATTAAGATAATATGGAACTTAAAGGAATGGATTTCTTAGAAGGCTATAAAACAGCTATGAACATATATGAAATAAACACACACATATGTTTAAAAAATAAACAAATACATACTAGATTTAAATAAGAGGAAAAAAGATAAAGAAACACTTACTGTAAAAATGTTCTAAATTCTGAAGCTTCAAAGTTCTCCACAGCGACATGTTCATGATTTTTTAAGTTATCTGTATGTCCAACAGTATGAAAATAGAAATCAGGAACCCTTGCTAAAAGGACTGCTTTGTGTGCTTTGAACAAAGTACAACCTATAGAGAAAGTAACATCTGTATGTACTTCTTCTCTTAGAAGCCTATAAGGAATAAAAAGGAACCACAGTTTAATTAGTGATGCTTAGAAATATATAATACACTCATTTTTAGAAAATAAGTTTTAAAAATAACACATAAACTAAAAATACAGATAACAAAATAATATGAAAATGAGTTAATTCTCAACTCATTCAAAGATTATTGCTTAATGGTTTAGAATGCAATTTTCTAAAATTTATAATGAAAACAAAGGTAATTACACTGAAAGAGTAAGACTACTTTTTCCAAAAATATCTTTCCTTTTTAATTCCTTCTAACAATAAAGTTATTTTCTATGTAGGTTGATTTTGCTTTAAAATGTATATAGTTTAGATTTATTTTGGAAAGATAACACAAAGTAATGTGTTCATTGACTGCTGAATCAACTTTTAAAAATCTTACTAAAACTGAAGCCAAAAAAGTAAACAGCAAACCAAATGTGGTAATAGACAATTCAGACCAGAAACTGGTACACTATTGTGTTCCATTGTTAAATACAAGTCTGAAATGCAGGCTTAACTGTCAAGAATGTGACATTTAAGCCCTTTTCCATCGACCACCCCCGCAAAAAAAACTAGAACTAATCATGCTCTAATCTCTATTATCAAAATGATGGACTCACGTGGAAAGCCCATTCAATGTGGACATAACTAATGTGCAGACATAGTTATGGTAAAGCTGTCATGTAAAGTCACAGAAGAACAGAAATCAGCATCGTAAGAGAAAACTGTCATACAATCTCTTTTTTGTGTGCTAACTCTGTATTTTTACTCTGCAACATTAAATAATACTTCATATTACATAACATTATCATCAGCAAGGATGCATTCTCAGAGGACTTCTGTATTGCAGGATATAACTGGTGATCACACTAAAACTTGACAGGAGGTACAAGTATGGATAAAGACATCATTACAGTGAAAGCTTAGAATGTTGCCATTGACACATTCCCCCAAGACTCAGTTAATGGCTCCTTCCTCTGGTCCCTCAGTACATACCTCTAGTTACAGCACTTTGGTCATCGCATCATTATTATTTTTGTATATCTTTCTCCCTACCAGATAATGAACTCCCTAAAGGCAAAAACTGTGTATCTTCATTAGATAGCTCAATATCTGCTTTTTGGATTTTGTTGTATTTTACGCTAAACAAAACAAATGTTTCAGAGTACAAAACTTTTAGAACCTTTGAAACAGTGACCAAACAAGATGCATTTTAGTTAATATTTTAATAAATTATTTTCATAAGTAACTGTTAATTTACACAAAAATGTATTGATTTTCCAAACATTAACAAAAACTCAAATTGTACAAATACTCCATTTATTCTCCTTCCCACCCATCTTCTACCCTTCCCCTGCTCCTCTCCAAATAAATAAACAAGCATTTACTTGGGGGAGCTGACAGCCATACAGCTCACTAGGGAATCTGTCTTGTTTATAATAGATGCTCAGGAGTATTTGTCAAATAAAAAAAGTCAATGTGTTTTTAAAAATGTTAACATGAAAATACAGTGCTTTTTATTTTATAAAACCACTTGGATCAATTACAAGTAAATCCTGTTATCTGTGGCTGTTATTTAGTTGCTAAGTTGGGTCTGACTCTTTTGCGACCCCATGGCTGTAGCCCATCAGGTTCCTCTGTCCATAGCATCTCCCAGGCAAGAACACTGGAGTGTGTTGTCATTTCCTTCTCCAGGAGATCTTCCTGACCCAGGGATCAAACTGAGTCTCCTACATTACCCGTAGGATTCTTTACCACTGAGCCACCAGTGTTACTTGTACCACTGTTACAAGTAACAATATCTGACTAACGGGAGGTTTATGATTCATCTAATAATAAACCTAGTGGAAGGACAGGTTGGAGGAAAGGCTCAGTGGTGTCCAGACCCAGCTTTCTTGCATCTTATTTCTCTGTCAAGTACTGTATTCACCTATCAAAAGCATTCTAGTCCACTGATTAAACCAAATTTCTCACTAAGAATTTATTGAGCGTGTAATATGAACTAAGCACTGGGGACACAAAGATGACTAAAATATAGTATCTGCCCTCAAGGAGTTTATAGACCAGATGGAGGCCAGGTCTGAAAAATAAAAAGTATGAAATATTCAATAGGACAAACTAGTAAACTTTTTTCAGGAACAGTTATAAGAGAAGACTTTATAGAGGACAGGAAAACCATATGGAATTTTAAAGCCTGAGTAGGAGTTGGTCAAGAAAGCAATGCAAAGTAGAAGGGATTCCTGCCTCCATGTTCCTCACAAAGGTTTGTGTGAGCATGGAGCTACAAATTGGTCAATAGAGTACTGAGAGGTAAGAAGTGACAGATGAAGCTGCAGGGATAAAGATGGGTAAGAGGCAAAGAGCTTAACTCTATCTCACAGCTGAAGGGGAATGACCAATAGTTCAAAACATGGGCAATTTTATTTTTCAAAATATTATCTGTTATTGTATAGAAAAGGAATCAGGGGAAAATGAGACTGGAGGGAGAAAAAATACTGCCCAACACAAATGAATGATGTACATGGCTTGAGCCAGGAGAGAAACATCAGTGATAGAAAATGACGGATTAACTTAAAATATAATTAGGTAATAAAATGGCAGGAGTTGGTAACTGGATGCAGAAGGTGAAGGTAAGAAAATAACCTAGGATCTCTCTCACAGTTAGCTTAGACAGCTGGGTGCTGGTGATGTCACCAGCCATTTTATCTTCTATGCCAACTTCCCTCCTAAACTCCAGACATATTTTCAATTGTCCCCTGGATAAGGCTTCCTGAACATTCACCATCCTCCTTCCTTCTGAATGTCCTAAGATTCAGCACCACCTTCTGTTTCTCTTTCTCTGTGTTTCCACATGTAATTGGTCACACGCCCATGAACTGCACACAGAAATCCATTTTATCTTTTCCTTTTTCACTGCCATTATGTATCCTCTGACTATCACAAAATCTAGTTGGCTTCCTTTTATTTTTTTCCAATTTCTTTCCTCAATTCAAGATCTAATTATGCAAATCCTGTATTTTTAAAATATCAATGATTCTCCACTGCTTCCAGAATACATTCCAAATTCTTCACTGAAGAAAGGTCTCTATGATCCAATCTTAGTTTTAACCATTCACCCTCATCTACTCACTTTGCTTGCCATACCCACAATCCCCTCCCAAATAAAGCTACCAAATTGTCCCACATGTCCCTGAAGTTCTTAGTCACCTCTGAATGGACAATCGACTGAGTCAAGGTTAACCACTAGCCAATGTGGTAGATAAACAAGTGAACTCTAGCAGAGATAGTCTATAATAATCAAGAGCCAACTGATGGAACTCTTAAGGGAGCTTTAAAGAAAATCCAAGGTATAGTAAGAAAAGGGAATGGGTAAGGAGAGAAGTAGAAATGAAGGAATAAAGATACTGGAAGATCATTTCACATAACTACCATACTTTAGAGAAAGAAGACTGACTGGATCTGTATTCTGGCCATGAGACCTTGGGCAAATCACTTTAATGTCCCTGGAACCAGACTGCCAAGGTTCTTATTCAGAAGCACTTCTCTTGATGCTTTGCTTCCTCTGCCTTTTCCAAAACCAGCTTGAACATCTGGAAGTTCACGGTTCACATACTGTTGAAGCCTGGCTTGGAGAATTTTGAACATTATTTTGCTAGCGTGTGAGATGAGTGCATTTGTGTGGTAGTCTGAGCATTCTTTGGCATTGCCTTTCTTAGGGATTGGAATGAAAACTGACCTTTTCCAGTCCTGTGGCCACTGCTGAGTTTTCCAAATTTGCTGGCATATTCCAGATGAACTTCCAGATGTTCAAGCTGGTTTTAGAAAAGGCAGAAGAACCAGAGATCAAATTGCCAACCTCCTCTTGATCATCAAAAAAGCAAGAGAGCTCCAGAAAAACATCTACTTTTGCTTTATTGACTATGCCAAAGTCTTTATTGTGTGGATCACAACAAACTGTGGAAAATTCTGAAAGAGATGGGAGTAACAGATCACCTGACCTGCCTCTTGAGAAATCTGTATGCAGGTCAGGAAGCAACAGTTAGAACTGGACATGAAACAACAGACTGGTTCCAAATAGGAAAAGGAATATATCAAGGCTGTATATTGTCACCCTGCTTATTCAACTTATATGCAGAGTACATCATGAGAAATGCTGGGCTGGATGAAGCACAGGTTGGAATCAAGATTGCCAGGAGAAATATCAATAACCTCAGATATGCAGATGACACCACCCTTATGGCAGAAAGTGAAGAAGAACTAAAGAGCCTCTCAGGTGAAAGAGGAGAGTGACAAAGTTGGCTTAAAGCTCAACATTCAGAAAACTAAGATCATGGCATCTGGTCCCATCACTTCATGTCAGGAAGCAACAGTTAGAACTGGACATGAAACAACAGACTGGTTCCAAATAGGAAAAGGAATATATAAAGGCTGTATATTGTCACCCTGCTTATTCAACTTATATGCAGAGTACATCATGAGAAATGCTGGGCTGGATGAAGCACAGGTTGGAATCAAGATTGCCAGGAGAAATATCAATAACCTCAGATATGCAGATGACACCACCCTTATGGCAGAAAGTGAAGAAGAACTAAAGAGCCTCTCAGGTGAAAGAGGAGAGTGACAAAGTTGGCTTAAAGCTCAACATTCAGAAAACTAAGATCATGGCATCTGGTCCCATCACTTCATGTGAAATAGATGGGGAAACAGTGGAAACAGTGGCTGACTTTATTTTTGGGGCTCCAAAATTACTGGAGATGGTGACTGCAGCCATGAAATTAAAAGACGCTTACTCCTTGGAAGAAAAGTTATGACCAACCTAGACAGCATATTAAGAAACAGACATTACTTTGCCAACAAAGGTCCATCTAGTCAAGCCTACGGTTTTTCCAGCAGTCATGTATAGATGTGAGAGTTGGACTATAAAGAAAGCTGAGTGCCAAAGAATTGATGCTTTTGAACTGTGGGGTTGGAAAAGACTCTTGAGAGTCCCTTGGACTGCAAGGAGATGCAACCAGCCCATCCTAAAGTAAATCAGTCCTGAATATTCATTGGAAGGACTGATGTTGAAGCTGCAACTCCAATACTTTGGTCACCTGAAGCAAAGAGCTGACTCATTTGAAAAGACCTTGATGCTGGGAAAGATTGAAGGCAGGAGAAGGGGACGACAGAGGATAAGTTGGTTGGATGGCACCACTGACTCCATGGACATGAATTTGAGTAAGTTCCAGGAGTTAGTGATGGACAGGGTAGCCTGGTGTGCTGCAATTCATAAGGTCTCAAAGAGTCGGACACGACTGAGCGACTGAACTGAACTGAACCTGATGCTTCATTTCCTTATCTTTAATTGGGACCAGCAACAAGATTTACCTCACAGTGGAATAAATAAAACATTGCATGTCAGCCCAGTGTCCAGTAGGATGGTAATAAGTATTAGGTATTTTTATTACAATTGTCTTGAACAATCATCCATATCTCAATCTCTTATAAGAGAATTGTTGTCATATCGCAAGCAACTTTCCAATTCTACATTAAATCTAGCTTTTTGACAACTGAAACTGTTTCCCATTTTTCCTCACTTCTCCATATATCCCCTGCCTCGGGTAACCCAGAGGTGTCTGTGTTCCTTGCTGTTTGGTACAATATAACTTGCTTTCCCAAAATAAATCAAGCTCTTCCAAATCTCTATGCCCTTATAAAAGCCATTCTTGTCCCTTAGATACTCTCCAACTTCTTTCCTAATTTCTACCTAATAAGATTTTAATCAATCCCTAAGAGGTCACTCAACCATCACCTATAAAGCCTCACCCAAGTCACCCCCTTCCCTATTCCTTTTCTTTGGCTATTATCTCTCACTAGAGTGCAAGCATAATATCAAAGTCATATCTTACTAACCTTTGATTCTTTAAAATGTAATACAGTGTTAAGTACATGGGTGCTTGCTACTTCATTAATATTTGTAGAATAAATCAATGATATTGCTGGGTGAATTTAACATAGCATTCAAGGTGGCTGGGTGAGCATATGAAATTTTTTGTTGTCTTTAAAACAAAACTTTTGCTTGTAACAAGAACTTGGGAGTTCAGGATCCTATCCTTATTTGCTGCGAGGATGAGGATAAATTGTTCATCTGCTATACGTTCTTTATTATCAACAATTTATTGTTGGAGTCAGTTCCTATCTACTGGGAAGTACAACTAAGTCTCCATAAATGCTATAGTAACTCTAGAGCAATATCCATCACCTGCTATACTTTTAACTTCATTTTTATATAAATTAGGCGTATTACCTTCCTTACATTCATGACAACTTCAAGGCTAACAATATAGCCAGAAGAATAAAGCCACTTAAGAAAAGGCATGCCTATGCTTAGAGATTCATCCTAGAAGCAGATGAATCACTCTTTTTTTTTTTTCCTGTCTTTTACATCAATTCCCCCAGTGGTGGAGACAAGGCAGAATCTCTCATGGAAATGGCCACATTAAAAGGACTTTTTTTTTTTTTAATTTTATAAAGTTCAGTTTATATTAATAGCTTCTGGAGCTTTAACTGTGAGCCACAGTAAGTACTTTTAAATGTTGCACAACTGTTAGTTATTAGTATTGACAGTAATTAGGTGTACATTGGTTGAGTAGTTCTCGACCAGGAACCCAGGCCAGCAGCATCAGTATTAGCTGGGGTGCGTGCCTGCTAAGTTGCTTCAGTCATGTCCGACTTTTGCGACCCTATGGGACCTTGTTAAAAATGCAAAAGTCACCTAGGACCTTATTAGACATTTAAAAATCTCAGGCCCCATCCCAGACCAATTGTACCAGAACAAGGGTCTGGGCCCCAGTATAGTTAAGCCCTCCAGGTGACTCTGATGCACACTAAAGTTCAAGAATCAATGTTTTGGTATAAACGGAAACTAGGGAATATTTTTGAGCTTCATTTTCTTTAAAAACAGGGATGACTCTCCCGAAATTCATCACAGCCTGAGTTAAGCTTCACAACAACTCTGCATTTGCTTAAGTCCTCACGGGAGCTGGGAGTTGCCGAGAGCCGTAGAGTATTCTAGGAGAAGGGGGAAGTCAGGTTGGAATCAGGAAGTATTTCTACGTAAGCATTTCTGCTAAACCGTTTAAAGAAATATAAGAAGAAAGATACCTCCAACGCTCAGGTGAGTTGTTCCATTTTTACTCATTGTAAATAGTCACCCTTCTACCTTTATTATTTTTTCTTAGAACCGTTTAAGCTTATATTGTGTTTCAGGACCCCGAAACCTGGGTCCACCACGACGTTAGCGAAAGCCTTTCAAGACCTAAGTCTGCCCGTGTTGGGAGTATTTTGGCATCAACTGATGCCCACCGAACTATGATAGTAACTTTGGTTTTCCTCTTGAACCTGGACGTGGCCTCCGGATTGGTTATATAGGGGGAGCGAACCCGCCAGTTAGTGAAGAGACAGGACAGCCTCCCTCGGTGGCCCGAGGCGAGGAGAACAAAGAAGGGATGGAGAAAGAGAAAAGGAGCCACAGTTTCTGGTCCAGAGAGGGCAGCGTTTAGAACTGAAGGAGGCTGAGTTCCCGCCTCCTCCTACCTGAGCAGATCCTGGCTGAGCTGCTCCGACACCATCGCCTTCAGCCGGCGCCGCTCACAGGGTCCCTTCCTTTGCAACCCCTTACTGCAAACTCCGGGGGATCCCAGAGGAACCCCGGGGGGCGCGCTATCCTCCCCACAGCGGGCCATGTCCCAAAAAAGCACGGCGGCACCCCGCAGGCCCAGGACAAGGTCTCACTTGCCCGCCTCAAGAAGAAGGGGGCGTTTCCAGCCGAACGCTCGGCTCCTACCCGGAATCCGCCCCCTAAAGGAAAAGGTTGACGGCCTCTGGTCTGTTTGTTGACGGTCCCTTAGGGCCGCCAGACCTCAATCCAAGAGAATGTTAGAGGCCGGGCCGGAGCCGGCACGTGACCTGGGAGGGTGTGCGCAAGCGTGGTAGCTCTGTTTACCTCCGCCAGCAGGCACTCCGACCCCTATTGCCCAGGGAGCGAACTGTCCTCCGGGACTCAACGGTTCTGCCGTTTATCCCTGTCTCTCTGCTTTCTGGTTGGTGCTAACGTGGCTCAGAGATTAAAGCGTCTGCCTGGAATGCGGGAGACCAGGGTTTGATCCTTGGGTCGGGAAGATCCCCTGGAGCAGGAAATGGCAACCCACTCCAGAACTCTTGCCTGGAGAATCCCATGGAGGGAGGAGCCTGGTAGGCTACAGTCAATCCATGGGCTCACAAAGAGTCGAACACGACTGAGCTTCAGAGTCTAACCAGTCGGGTAAATAAATGCTTGAGAGCAGCGTTCGAATCAGCCAGTGCAGTCTCTCAGCACTTTATCTTCCTGGATGTCAGCGCTTTTTTCCCCTAGGAAAGACAAGTTCATGGCCATTTCCTGCGGCGAGTCACACTCCCTTATTTACCTGCTTTGGGCTAGAAAAATTGGGTGTGTGAGTGTTGTTGAGGAAGCCGTCCCTGGCTCAGTCTGTAAAGAATCTGCCTGCAGTGTAGGAGACCTGGGTTCGATCCCTGGGTTGGGAACATCCCTTGGAAAAGGAAATGGCAACCCATTCCAATATTCTTGCCTGGAGAATTCCATGGACAGAGGAGCCTGGTGGGCTACAGTCCACGGGGTCACAAGTGTGTTGAGGAAAGAACTTCACAAAATCAGCAGGAGTTACAACACTCCTGAGCTCCCTGTAAAGGGTGTGTACAGCCTCTAGAAGACTCCTTTCCCTTCTAATCCAGGGAGTGGCTCATATAACTGCCCTTGAACTTCAGCTGAGCAATGTCAGTAATACTGCAGAGGTATGCGTATAAACCTGTAAAATGGCATGAGGTGGGAAAAGGAAGTAAGATTGTAGGAGCAGAGCCTTGAATTTCGCGGGGAAGTGGGTGGATTGATGAGCTACAGAGTTCTGAATATTTTGGAGTGAAGAAAAGAGCTAGATCGAAATCACTTTAAAAGTCTTTTGGTATTTTTTTATTTCAATTTTTTTGCTTCATTCAGAAACTCTGCACAAGGTAACAAGTAATACCAAGTAGGTACTAATTGCTTGGAAAATACATGCATCTTGTACCATAATAGCCAAGAAGTAGCCATTTCTCAGAATAATGACCTTCTCAATTATTCAGACACCTTATTTCTGAAAACCATGGTGCTTAATTGATTCTTAATTATTCCTGTAGAAAGGAGTGTCAGAGATAATAGGTTAATATTTATTGAGTGCTTTTTAGGTGAGAAAACTGCTCTATCTGCTTTCTATGTATTAACTAATTTTTACAAACATTGTTTAGGTTGGTACTGCTATGAGCCCCATTACAGATGAGGAAGTTGAGGCATGAGATGCTAGGTAAATTAGCCCAGGTCACACAGCCAGTAAGTGGTGGTACAGGTATTAAAACCAGAAGTTCAGCATCAGATCCTTTCTGTTCAAAGTCCCTTAAGATCTCTACCATGCCCCTTTATAAGCTGATGAAGTTAAAATTAGTCTACTCTCTGGTTGGTAATGGATAAACACAGGGTTTCTGGTCCTTGTAAATTTAATTATCTTAAACTGCCTTAGGCAGCTTAGTCAGGTTTGTGAAGTAATTCAAGAAAAAATACCCTCTTTCAAAACAAAACAAAAATAGTGTTAATGGTGCTATGTATTCCACAATCTGAAATTTTTTATTTAAAATATTATTCTTATTTTAGTATATTTACAATTGTAGTCATTTATACCTTAATAGGAGTGAAATTATCAAAAATTTTCCCTCAGAGGCTTTATGATCAGGAACACTAGAAAGTCCTACTGTAACAGGAGCTCTGAGTGTAAACAAACAACTAAACTCATAATTTTATATAGGGTTGGCCTTAACTGTGATTCTCATGTGGTAAAATTGCCTTGGAAGGCAAAAAAGCACTCCAAGCACTATGATTTCATGAAAAAGCGATTATCTTGGAAGTGTTTTTTCTTTCTTTAAAAATGTTTTCATATGAAGTATTTCAAACACACAAACAAATCAGTTCAGTTCAGTTCAGTTCAGTTGCTCAGTCACGTCTGACTACTTGCGGCCCCATGGACTGCAGCACGACAGGCTTCCCGGTCCATCACCAACTCCCAGAACTTACTCAAATTCATGTCCATTGAGTTGGTGATGCCATCCAACCATCTCATCCTCTGTCGTCCCATCTCCTCCTGATTTAAATCTTTCCCAGCATCAGGGGCTTTTCCAGTGAGTCAGTTCTTCTCATCAAGTGGCCAAAGTATTCACCTTCAACGTCAGTCCTTCCAATGAATATTCAGGACTGATTTCCTTTAGGATGGACTGGTTGGATCTCCTTGTTGTCCAAGGGACTCTCAAGAGTCTTCTCCAACACCACAGTTCAAAAGCATCAATTCTTCGGTGCTCAGCTTTCTTTAGTCCAACTCTCACATCCATACATACTACTGGAAAAACCATAGCCTTGACTAGACTGACCTTTGTTGGCAAAGTAATGTCTCTGCTTTTTAATACACTGTCTAGCTTGGTCATAGCTTTCCTTCCAAGGAGCAAGCGTCTTTTAATTTCATGGCTGTAGTCACCATCTGCAGTGATTTTGGGGATCCCTCCCCCAAAAGTCTCTCACTGTTTCCATTATTTCCCCATCTATTTGCCAAAAGTGATGGGACAATCACTTTGGATCGTCCATCCAGATCAGTTCGGATCGACTGCCCATCATGGATGCCATGATCTTAGTTTTCTGAATGTTGAGCTTTAAGCCAACTTTTCACTCTCCTGTTTCATTTCATCAAGAGGCTCTTTAGAGAGGTTTGTTAGTTCTTCACTTTCTGCCATAAGGGTGGTATCATCTGCATATCTGAGGTTATTGATATTTCTCCCAGCAATCTTGATTCCAGCTTGTGCTTCATCCAGCCCAGCATTTTGCATGATGTACTCTGCATATAAGTTAAATAAGCTGGGTGACAATATACAGCCTTGACATACTCCTTTTCCGATTTGGAACCAGTCTGTTGTTCTACGTCCAGTTCTAACTGTTGCTTTCTGACCTGCATACAGATTTCTCAGGAGGCAGGTCAGGTGGTCTGGTATTCCCATTTCTTGAAGAATTTTCCAGTTAGTTGTGATCCACACAGTCAAAGGCTTTGGCATAGTCAATAAACTAGAAGTAAATGTTTTTCTGGAACTCTCGCTTTTTTGATGATCCAACGGATGTTGGCAGTTTGATCTCTTGTTTCCCTGCCTTTTCTAAATCCAGCTTGAATATCTGGAAGTTCACAGTTCAGATACTGTTGAAGCCTGGTTTGGAGAATTTTGAGCATTACTTTGCTAGTGTGTGAGATGAGTGCAACTGTGTGGTAGTTTGAACATTCTTTGACATTGCCCTTCTTTGGGATTGGAATGAAAACTGAACTTTTCCAGTCCTGTGGCCACTGCTGAGTTTTCCAAATTTGCCAGCATAATGAGGAAGCACCATCTTTTAGGATTTGAAATAGCTCAACTTGAATTCCATCACTTCCACTAGCTTTGTTTGTAGTGATGCTTCCTAAGGTCCACTTGACTTCTCATTCCAGGATGTCTGGCTCTAGGTGAGTGATCACACCATTGTGGTTATCTGAGTCATAAAGGTTTTTTTGGTATAGTTCCTCTATGTATTCTTGCCACCTCTCCTTAATATCTTCTGCTTCTCTTAGGTCCATACCATTTCTGTCCTTTATTGTGCCCATCTTTGCATGAAATTTTCCCTTGGTATCTCTGTTTTTCTTGCAAAGATCTCTAGTCTTGCCCATTCTATTGTTTTTCTCTATTTCTTTGCACTGATCACTGAGGAAGGCTTTCTTATCTCTCCTTGCTCTTCTTTGGAACTCTGCATTCAAATGGGCATATCTTTTCTTTTCTCCTTTGTCTTTGGCTTCTCTTCTTTTCTCAGCTATTTGTAAGGCCTCCTCAGACAAACATCTTGCCTTTTTCCATTTCTTTTTCTTGGGGATGGTCTTGATCACTGCCTCCTGTACAATGTCACAAATCTCCATCCATAGTTCTTCAGGCACTCTGTCTATCAGATCTAATCTCTGGGATTCTCCAGGCAAGAACACTGGAGTGGGTTGCCATTTCCTTCTCCAATGCATGAAAGTGAAAAGTGAAAGTGAAGTCGCTCAGTAATGTCCGACTCTTAGCGATCCCATGGACTGCAGCCTACCAGGCTCCTCTGTCCATGGGGTTTTCCAAGCAAGAGTACTGGAGTGGATTGCCATTGCCTTACATTACCAAACCACTAATGGTATTCCTTATTAATTGACAATAATTCCATTTACGATATAGCCCATTGTAAAATTTTCCCAACTATTGTACAAACTATATTTTACAGTTGATTTGTTTGGATCAGTTTTCAAGCAAGATATAGGGTTATATTTGGTTCTTTTGTCTCCTGAGTTTCTTCTAATTTAAAAGAGTTCCCTCTCCTATATTTTCCCTCATGACTTTGACATGTGGCAGAAGCCTAAGCAATTTGAGCTGTAGAGTATGTCACCTTTTACATTTGACTGCTTTTTGCAAGCATCATTTGGTATGCTCATTTATTCCATATATTTCCTGTAAATGGAAATTGTAAAAAAAGAAATAAGAGGCTTATTTTTTGTTGTTGTTGTTTGGTCACGTAGTTGTGTCTCTTCTTTGCAACCCCACGGACTATAGCATGCCAGGCTCCTCGGTTCTCCACTGTCTCCCAGTTTTCTCAGATTCATGTCCGTTGAGTCCATGATACTATCTAACCATCTCATCCTTTGGCTTCAGTGTTTCCCAGAATTAGGGACTTTACCAATAAGTCAGTTTTTCCCATTAGGTGGTCAAAGTATTGGAGCTTCATGTTTAGCATCAGTTCTTCCAATGAATATTCAGGAATGATTTCCTTTGGGATGGACTGGTTTGATCTCCTTGCAGTCCAAGGGACTCTCAAGAGTCTTCCCCAGCACTATGATTTAAAAGCATCAATTCTTTGGTGCTCAGCCATCTTTATGGTTCAACTCTCACATTCATACATGACTACAGGAAAAACCATAGCTTTGACTATTTGAACCTTTGTCAGCCAAGTAATGCTTTTGCTTTTTAATATGCTGTCTAGGTTTTTATATCTTTCCTTTCAAGGAGCAAGCATCTTTGAATTTCATGGTTGTGGTCCTCATCTGCAATGATTTTGGAGCCAAGAAAATAAAATCTGTCACTGCTTCTACTTTTCCCTCTTCTATGTGACATAATGTGATGGGACCGGATTCCATGATCTTAGTTTTTTAATGTTGCGTTTCAAGCCAGCCTTTTCACTCTCCTCTTTCACTCTCATCAAGAGTTTCTTTAGTTCCTTTTCACTTTCTGCAATTAGAGTGGTATATCATCTGCATATGAGGTTGTTGATATTTCTCCCAGCAATCTTGATTTCAGTTTATGGTTGATTCATCCAACCCGGCATTTCACATGATGTATTCTGCATATACAGGCTTCCCAGGTGGTGCTAGCATAAAGAATGCACCTGCCAATGCAGGAGACAAAGGAGAATCAGGTTTGATCTCTGAGTTGGGAAGATCCCCTCGAAGAGGTCATGGCAACCCACTCCAGTATTCTTGCCTGGAGAATCCCATGGACAGAGGAGTCTGGCAGGCTGCAGTCCACAGCATCACAAAGAGTCAGATATGACTGATCGACTGAGCATGCAGGAGAATGCATTCTGCATATAAGTTAAATAAGCACGGTGACACTATACTGCCTTGACATACTCCTTTCCCAATTTTTCACCAATCTACTGTTCCATGTCTACTTCTAACTGTTGGTTATGACCTGAATATAGGTTTCTCAGGAGGCAGGTAAGGTGGCCTGGTATTCCCATGTCTTTAAGAATTTTCCACAGTTTGTTGTGATCCACACAGTCAAAGGCTTTAGGTAGTCAATGAAGCAGAAGTAGATGCTTTTCTGGAACTCTTTCACTTTCTCCATGATCCAGTGAATGTTGATAATTTGATCTCTGGTTCATTATATTCAAGTTCAACTTTTTAGCAAAATCAATTTTAAAAGTGGTATATTAGTTTTCTATTGCTGCTTTAACAAATCACCACAGACTTTGTGGTTTAAAAACAATACATTTTTTTACTTTCAATTTTATAAGTTGGAATCCCACGTGGATCTCACTGGGCTAAAATCCAGCTTGGGCCAGGCTGCATCCCTTACTGAGGGCCCTAAGGCAGAGTTTTCTCACCCTTTCCAGCTTCTCAAGGCTGCCTATGTTCCTCTGTTCTTGGCTTTGCTTCTCCATCATCAAAGCTAAAAGGCTGAGTCCTTCTTACATTGCATTGTCCTGAAGTTTTCTTCTCCTTCCTTCTCCCTCTTTTGAGGACTGCTGTGATTACTGGGGACCAAGTGGATAATCCAGGAGAATCTCCTTGTTTTAAGGCCACCTAATTAACAACCTTAATTCCATCTGCAACCTTAATTCCCCTTTGCCGTATAACCTAACACATTCACAGATTCTAGAATTAGGAACATGGAATCTTTCAGAGCAGAGGAAGCAGGCATTATTCTGCCTTCTACAAGAAGTAATTCGTTTTGAATCAAATCAGAAGGCACATAATTTTTAGTTATCCCCAGTTAATATTGCTAAAATATACCATTAATTTTCATCTGATAGTTTTATCTGTTGAAGACTCACTTTAATCAGTTAACTGTGGAGTAAAATAATTTTATAATTCTATCACTCTTTCTACATTTATTTGATAGAAATTTGCTAGAAATCTTCTTGTAAAGAAGAATTCTCCCTCATCTATTAGAAATACTGGATATTCAGATATACATTTCATACTGCCAAGGCAGAATAAATGTTTAATTATCTTATTTAAATTACCCCTTCTGAAAGACCTACTCATATTACAGAAAGTAATATGCTTTACTCAAAGTCTTCTCACTTAAATGTTAATCTCATCTAAAAAATACCTTTACATCTAGAATAATGACTGACCAAATACTGATATATGGGTACCATGGCCTAGCCAAGTGGATGTATGTTTAGAAAATGTGCACTCTTCTCTTCTTGTGTGTCTCTCCTTTACTCTCACACTACCCACCACATTCACAACACTTATGACACCAAATACGTTGAGCGTTTTACACACACCAACCAATTCTGTGATACCAGCTGGATGCCAGACAATTTAACTCAACTCTGACACTATGTGGAGGTAGCATCAGATCCAGCAGGTTAAAGGTTCAGTCCCACAAGACTGCCCCCTCCTTCAGATGCCAATTGCAAGTCCAGGTTGTTACTGTGATTAGGACCAATCACCTATAAATAGAAGGTTCCCATAATCCTCTGCTTGGGTTCAATTAATTTGCTAGAGCAGCTCACAGAACCCAGGGGAACAGTTTTCTTCCTGTTTACCTATTTATTATAAAAGGATATGATAAAAGATACAAGTAAGCATCCAGTGGAGAGAGGCAAGGTATATAGGAAAGGGCACAGAGCTTCCATGTCCTCTCTGTGCAACTCTGGTAGCACCTCCATGTATTCACCAACCAGAAGCTCTCCAAAATCTATACTTTGAAGACTTTTATGGAGGCTTAATCACATAAGTTGACTGACCATTAACTCTCTTTCCAGCCCCTCTAGAGAATGAAGGGGTAAAGATTTCAAGGTTCTAATCACAGGTTGGTCTTTCTGGTGACTAGCCCCCATCCAGAAGCCCAAGAGTCACCTCAAAAGAACAAAAGAGGCTCCTATTACTCACAAAATCCCAAGGGATTTAGAAACCCTGTGTCAAGAATGGGGATCGAAGACCAAATATTAAAACTAAGGATGCTCCTAATGCTCTTGCACGTGTGCTAAATTGCTTCAGTTGTGTCCTATTCTTTGAGACCCTATGGGCTGTAGCCCATCAGGCTCCTCTGTCTGTGGGATTCTCCAGGCAAGAATGCTGGAGTGGATTTCCATGCCCTCCTCCAGGGAATCTTCCCAACCCAGGGACTGAACCTTCATCTCTTATGTCTCCTGCATTGGCAGGCAGGTTCTTTACCACTAGCTGCCACCTGGGAAACCTAATCCTCTTTATCACTTAGGAAAATACAAGAGTTTTTAGGAACTTTGTGTTAGGAACTGGGGCAAAGGCCAATACATATTTTCTATTATTCCACAACATATATAATTTACCATCATAATATCAAAATATGCATATTTAGGTAATAAAAATGTAAAGAGATATAGGAAGTGAAACTATAAAAATCAAGAAAATAATTTGGGGAAGAAGGAAGAGATTGTAATTATGATTGGGGACATAGAGGAACTTGTAGGCTGGAAAAGTTTTAATGTCTTGATCTGAGTTAGCTGCAACAGTGTTTATCTTAAAATAGATTATATTTATAATATATAATATACTCATGTAATTATTATTAGCTACAGATTTGTTTGATATAGTTTTTAATCTGTATGCATTTTACAATAAAAAGATTATTTTAAGTGTTACTTTTTACAGAGATAGAAAACAAACTAGTAGTTACCATAGGGGAGAGAGACAGGGGCTGCAAATAGGAATAGGGGATTAAGATATACTATTATGTATAAAATAAGCTACAAAAATATATTGTACAACACAAGGAATATAGCCAATATTTTATAATAACTATACATGGAGCATAACCATAAAAAATTGTGATGGAGGAGCCTGGTAGGCTGTAGTCCATGGGATCGCGAAGAGTCAGACACAACTCAGCGACTTCCCTGTCACTTTTCACTTTCATGCCTTGGAGAAGGAAATGGCAAGCCACTCCAGTGTTCTTGCCTAGAGAATCCCAGGAACGGGGGAGCCTGGTGGGCTGCCGTCTATGGGGTCGCACAGAGTCAGACATGACGGAAGCGACTCAGCAGCAGCAGCAGCCTACTGTACACCTGTTATTTGTATAATATTGTATATCAAATATACGTCAATAAAAAATGCTATGTGTTAGAGAGTTTAGATAAAGTTGTGTTTAACATTTTGTAGAGTATAATGAAATAATGACTCATATTTTGTATGTTGTTGTTTAGTCACTAAGTCGTATTTGACTCTTTTGCCATTTCATGGACTGCAGCCCAATAGGCTCCTCTGTCCATGGGATTTCCCAGGGAAGAATACTGGAGTGGGTTGCCATTTCCTTCTCCAGGGAATCTTCCTGACCCAGGGATTAAACTCTCATCTCTTATGCCTCCTGTATTGGCAGGCAGACTCTTTACCTCTGAGCCATCAGGAAAGCCCATATTTTGTATAGCTCACTATCTAATTAGAAATAATTTCAAAGTTTACTGAATATTTGAGTTATAACACCATTGTTTGAATAAAAATACACCTTGGTAACTTTTTTTAAGTGAAATCTCTTATTTAAATGAGTAATTTCCAGTACATTTAAAATGATCATTGTAGAGACTTCCCTGGTAATTAAGCAGACTCCTGGCTCCTGTCGCAAGGGACTTAGATTTCATCCCTGGTCGGAAAACTAGATGCCACATGCCACATCTTATGAGTTCATATGCTACAGTTAAAGATCCTGCATGCCACAACTAACACTCGGTGCAGCCAAATAAATAAAAATAAAATTACTGCATTTTAATTACATATGTATGCACTATTTTCATGGGACTAGCAAGCTGGGTGGGTACTAGAAAATGAATATTTGTGTCCTCCCAAAATTCATATGTGGAAACTTAATCCCCAATGTGATGGTATTTGGGGATAGGGGAGATCATCCCCAGGGGGAGATGATATGTCTCAAGGGAAGAGAATGCCTAAGAGTGATTAGTGCCCAGGGGAATACCATAGAGGTGCAGTGATTAGGACTATGTGCTTTTCCTGTCTAGGGCACTGGTTCAACCACTTTAGAGGAAATAAGATTCTACAACCTTTCAGTTCAGTTCAGTCGCTCAATCGTGTCCGACTCCTTGCGACCCCATGAATCACAGCACGCCAGGCCTCCCTGTCCATCACCAACTCCCGGAGTTCACTCAGACTCACATCCATCAAGTCAGTGATGCCATCCAGCCATCTCATCCTCGGTCGTCCCCTTCTCCTCCTGCCCCCAGTCCCTCCCAGCATCAGAGTCTTTTCCAGTGAGTCAACTCTTCTCATGAGGTGGCCAAAGTACTAGAGTTTCAGCTTTAGCATCATTCCTTCCAAAGAAATCCCAGGGCTGATCTCCTTCAGAATGGACTGGTTGGATCTCCTTGCAATTCAAGCTATACTGCACAACCAAAAATAAAAATTAGAAAAAATAAAAAAGAGAGACTTCAGAGAGCTCCCTCTGCCCCTTCAGCCAGGTAATTACACAGTGAGAAGACATCTATGAACCAAGAAGCAGGCTGTCACCAGACACTGAATCTGCCAGTGCACTGATCTTAAACCTTGCAGCCTCCAGAGTTGTGAGAAATACATTTTGGTTGTTTAAGGCACCCAGCCTATGGTATTTTTGTTATAGCAGTCCGAATGGACTAAAATAGTGTGGATTATAAAATGTCACTTATCCATCTTCTTTTCTCAAATCTGAACTGCATGGAAATTATTTCAAAATCTGATTTTTTTCTTTCCCTTTCCTTAAGCTTTCTCCATCTGCTTACCTTTTCCCATTCTTATCTCTTCTTTCTACTCTTTCAAAATACCGAGAAGCTAACTAATAACATTTAAGCTTTAGGGACCCCACTTGCACAAGCCCCTGCAAAGCTCTAGTAGGCGCAAAGCCCTAGGAATGTGTCCACTTGGCTATGTTTTTGTAAGGTTTGCAAAAGTGAGAGATTTTGACTACAAGTGATCAAGACTCTTTCTCTTTAGTCAAATGTCCTTTCATATCTGGTGGCATTGAGTGGCATATCTGTAGGTATTTTGGGGATTCAGCCACAATCTGAGTTGTGGATACAGTAGTTTGAGTCAGCAAGGCATATTTATTGGTTCAAAATCACTTCTACATCTGGATAAGTTGTAGTTCCCTGTCCTTTGTGGGAATGGCTTCTAAGAATACTTCACTGATTTGTCCTACAAAGTGACATGAAGGGTTAGGGCTCAAGATCACATCACTCTGTGAAGATGTCATATAGCAAAGGATGCTGGGAGTATGTGGATAATGAAAGTTCAAAAAAGTAAGCAGAAGCCTCAATTTTCATGAGTGCCTAGTCAGAATGGAAGGAATATTCTCAGTAATGCAGAACATGCAATTATAAACTTTTCCACTTTTGGTGAGAATCATACATAACAGAATTTATCAGAATTTCTGTATTTATAACAACTATATCTATTATATTAGTTAGCTTTCCAGATATTGCAGTCTCTTGTGATTTCACATTCTCAATAATCACTTTCATAGCTTAAAAATAAATAAATAAAAAATACAGGCAACTATGCCATTTATAACTGTTTCAATGGTATTACCAGTACTGTATCTTCCTGATGTTTATTTTTATTTTGTCTTGTAAAATATGGACATTGGGCCACTCTGAGAAAGAGCAAAGAAGGCTTTATGCAACAGATCCAATCCTTTTTGGAGAGAATAATGACGGCAACAATGTATTTATTGCTAATAGAGCTCTTACTGAGATATTTTCTCTGCAACAATGAGGGAGAGGTGGTGGGCTATAATGTTCCTCTGGCTTACTTTAGCAAAAGAAAACACTTCATTTTTACTTATTTTACTTGAAGCAGAATAATAAAGGCACCATGCTGAGTGAACAAAGTTATAAGCAGATTTCTTATTTTTCTACCTTTAGACCTCACTAAAACAAACTTACTATCTTAAGAAGAAAATTAGGTACTATAAAATCAAATTGAAATATATATTCATTAAGTAAACTTTAAATATCATAATTAAGTGCACAGGCCACTTAGAAGAAAAACCATTGTACTTTTCCTCAAAGGATAATTTTTATTTCAATCATAGTTTCAACTTGGTTGTTACTTTCACCATTTTCAGGGCTGACTTTAACATCTGAAAGCAATCATCAAGCCTGTACTGGTTGTGGTAATGAATATACATAGGCTGCCTGGAGGTCTAAGTATGAACTAAATAACTTGGCATATGCTGGATGCTTCAGGGCAAATTTCTTAAAGGTCCTGTATGAAATGTGGTCTGAGTTTGGTCCAGCTATCTCCCGAAAGAGTGTGGAAACGTCAAGATCTGGTACTCCAAAAGCTGCCCGAAGTATAGCTGCTAATTCCTGTTCAGTTATGAAACCATCTTTATCAAGATCAAAAAGCTTAAATGACATTTGCAGAATCTTTTCAGTGTTGACAGGATTGCATAGGACGGTCAGACCTATCACATACTCTCTGAAGTCTATAGTGCCATCGTTATTCCTGTCGAAAAGGGCAAAAAGTTGTTGCAAGGGCTCTGAAATTGGGAGTTTCAAGTAATTTGCAAACTCCTCAATTCCTACCTTCCCTCCTTTGGAGGCAACTGCAATTTCAGCATATTTATCCAAGTACTGATGAATATTATCCCAATCTAACTTTAAATTCTGGCTAATTTTTGTAAATTCCACCAAACCAGCTTCCATGGGTAGTTGAAGGTTACCTGCAGAAATCATCAGTCTGCAGTCTTCGTAAGTGTGGTCTGTCACGGGCACCCCAAGAGCATTGGCCATGATGATCCTCACTGTATTGGCAAAAAGGACAGGGTTTTTTTCTCTCGGACGTTTGGAATATAAACAGGCATAAACTCAACTTCTACCCTGGTGAATGGTTGACTCAGGGTCAACATACAGGCCTGGAAGCCTGTAAACCCCTGCCAGGTCCAGGTCACTGTGTCCAGGGGGTTTGGGTACCTGAGCAGCAGTGGCTGCACAGGCACCCCTGGAGAGAAGGCCCCTAGTTTAAAAGTGACCAGACAGCTGCGGTTGGTACACACTCCTTCTGGGAAAATCAGGATCTGTGGCCACTTTCTGTTCGATGTCACTCGCTTCACGATTTCCTCCCGGGTGGTCTTCCTGGAATTGGGGTCATCTCGGGTCACAAGCACTGGCTGCGTTGACAATAAGAATTTCCCAGCCACTGGGATATTCGCGTTCTGACTCGCAGAGACCACCGAGGGTAACCCTGCCACGACACAGGCGATCACATCAAAGAAACTGGAGTGCGGGGCTGCCACGAAGATGCGGGCCTCATCTCGGGTTGCTTTTTTCCCTTTCACTTTAACCAGGAACCCTGCTAAAAAAAACGTCACCTGAAACAAGAACTTTAGAGTTGGTTGCGCCAGTCTTCTCCAGTTCTTGGCCGGCTCGGTTGGTTGAGCACGACGGCCTATCGTGGAAAGCGCAGCCACGGGCCAGAGGAAGATGATGAGGAAGGCAATGCAGGACACCCGCACGGGCACCAACACGCTCCCCATGAGGACGATGTAGGCCCAGCGCCACACGCTGATATGCGTGTGCTGCGTGAAGGGGTTGTCCACTGCCGGTGGGAACAGGGACTTGTGCGTCTCTCGGCTGAAGTCGGATTCCAACGCAGCCTTGGCGTCCACCACCGCAAGGTCATAGTCCAGCGGCGAAAACCTGGAGCTCAACACCGCAGCCTCGGAGTCCAGCGGCGGAGACGTGGAGCTCAACCCTGCAGCCTCGGAGTCTGACGGCAGAGACGTGGAACTCAACACCGCAGACTCGGAGTCCAAGGGCAGAGACCTGAAGCTCAACACCGCAGACTCAGGTCCAACTTCGCAGCCTCGAAGTCCAAGGTGGGCTGTGCCATGAGGCCGACTTTTCCGTAGTCTCAGGATGCCTGTAGCTTGGATCTGCGGGCAGCCCCCAGAGTGCACCCCTTCCCTATATTTAAGTGCTCTTTCTGTTTGCACATAATTGGAACGCTTTGAGGCAATTGTGAGTTAATAGGAAATGATGTATTACCTTTAAAATCAGAAGAATAAAAAATGGTAAATGATGTAACAGGAGAATTAGAACCATATCAACACTACAATCTTTTCTGCTTTTTTGTAAATGGCATATATTTTGACATATATGCTTAGTAAATTATTTTCACATAATAACGTCTGTTGTCTATTATATACCTACTAAGGATCTATCAAATAGATGAATATGTGTTAATCACAGCTTTTTAATTTAAATGCCTTTACCAGTCAAGTTTGCTTACTGTGAGATGCTTTGGCAATTGGTAAGTCAAATTTATTTACTGTTTCTACAAATTGATTTCTGTAGAGACAAGACTGTCTCAGTATACTACGTTTAACTGAGGCTTTATATCTGTTGCAAGCACTCTTCTATGGAAACATCCAATGAAAATTAGAAAACACCATCATCACAGGCCAGGATCAGCCATGGCACGTTTCGACCCATATTCTTAATATTAGTCCAGATGAACTGGTCAGCATTCCAAAGTGACATAAATAACAACAAGAAACCTTAAAATCACATTTGTCAGAAACAGGTTTTCGTTAAAATAAGTCAGGATTAGTTTATTGTGTCACGACACATGGTCAATAAAGTCTTGTTACTTCCTTAGTTGCTGCCCTTTGAAAATGATCAAGAGGGAAGTATAATCAAAGTTGGTTGAAACAGGCTCTCTGCTATAGTTTGTAGCATCTGCTATATCAAATATTCCTGTTTGCCAGAAAGAGGAGAGTGGAAAAAGTTGGCTTAAAGCTCAACATTGAGAAAACAAAGATCATGGCATCTGGCCCCATCACTTCATGGTAAATAGATGGGGAAACAGTGAAACAGTGTCAGACTTTATTTTTCTGGGCTCCCAAATCACTGCAGATAGTGACTGCAGCCATGAAATTAAAGGACGCTTACTCCTGGGAAGAAAATTATGACCAACCTAGATATCATATTCAAAAGCAGAGATATTACTTTGCTGACTAAGGTCCGTCTAATCAAGGCTATGGTTTTTCCAGTGGTCATGTATGGATGTGAGAGTTGGACTGTAAAGAAGGCTGAGTGCCGAAGAATTGATGCTTTTGAACTGTGGTGTTGGAGAAGACTGTTGAGAGTCCCTTGGACTGCAAGGAGATCCAACCAGTCCATTCTGAAGGAGATCAGCCCTGGGATTTCTTTGGAAGGAATAATGCTGAAGCTGAAGCTCCAGTACTTTGGCCACTTCATACGAAGCAGAAAAGACTCAATTGGAAAAGACTCTGATGCTGGGAGGGATTGGAGGCAGGAGGAGAAGGGGACGACCGAGGATGAGATGGCTGGATGGTGTCACTGACTCCATGGGCGTGGGTCTGGGTGAACTTTGGGAGCTGGTGATGGACAGGGAGGCCTGGCGTGCTGAGATTCATGGAGTCGCAGAGTCAGACACGACTGAGCGACTGAACTGAACTGAACTGATTTGCTGATTTAAATTCCTTCAGAATTCAAAGTCAAATTGTAGGTTTCTGAAAGATGTTTCTAATTATTGGAATATACCAAGTTACCCATAAAATAGGAAGAGCAGTATGGATACCAAAGACTGTTAAACAGAACGTGATCTAAGTGGAAAGATTATGGACTTTACAACCAAATGGATCTAGGTCAGATCCTGGTTCTGACTCTATGCTGTAGGCAGTGATCAATCTCATTTTTACATCTCTAAAGTGGTGATACTCCCTACCTTGCAAGGTTAGGAGGTAGAAGTACCTCATACACCACAGTGTATATAGAAAACTGGGCTTTTATTGGTAAACACATGTTGCTAGGATACAATAATAAGAATATTTAGAGACATTCCACTTACTTCTGTCACTTCTCAGAACATGCTTAGTGAGGGAAACATTAGGAACACAGTTGTAGCCTCTAAAAAAGCCATGATTTGGCATTGTTACTGGTTGTCTCCCATTCCAAATGAGAGTAACCCAAGAGAATGAGTAGTAATCTCTTAAGTTGGCATCATCCTCTATTTCGTAATTCTTCCTATTTTTTTTTTCACCACATCCTTGTGGGATCTTAGTTCCTCGACCAGGATTGAACCTAGGCCCAGCAGTGAAAGGGTCAAGTCCTAACCACTGGACCAAGGAATTCCTTTCTCACTCTTATTTGTAATGTTCATTACTCTTTTGAACACTTGTTTAATTTAACTGCATTCCCAGGTGGTGCTATTGGTAAAGAACCCACCTGCCAATGCAGGAAACATAAGAGACATAGGTTTGATCCCTGGGTCAAGGAGATCCCCTGAAGGAGGGCATGGCAGTCCACTCCAGTATTCCTGCCTGGAGAATCCCATGGACAGAGGAGCCTGGCGGGCCACAGTCCATAGGGTCGCAAAGAGTCAGACATGACTAAAGCAACTTAGCATGCACACATGCATTCTGTGTATACTTCTTAAGGGAAAGATCAATATTATGATATTACTTTTCTTTCATATTTCCCCCCACAGTGCCTAACAGTGTATCAGATAATTTATTTATTCATTTAGCAAATATTTGAGTTCACACAAAGAATCAGGCTCTTATTCTAGATGCTGGATATTGTGTCACTTAATGAAACAAAAGTCTGTGCCCTGTGGAGCTGAGACTCTAGTGCACATAGGAAGTATAGTATTCATTTCTTCTTGCTTTAAATGAGGCAAAAGGACACTTTTATCCTTTTCCTAAATCTCTCACCCATTTAGCTAGAGAATTAAGGCAAATAATTTAATGGACTTGCTTCCCTATAATGTTTAATAACTGTATATAAATGTAAGAATCTTCATATCCTCTCTTGTTACTCTTCCCAGTGTAAGTAGTATTTATGGCCTATTTTAAGATGCACATTTACCTTGTCATATTTGCTTTCAAACAATAAATATACTATAAATCCAAGATATTTGATAACAGAATTTTTAATGGTTAAAAAATAGTAAAAATAACTTTTTAACAATAAAATAAAAATTTATACCACTGCACATTTGCCTTTTAATATGGCACAGCTAATCTTTAATATACATTTGTAAAAGGCACCATATATTAACAAGGTAAAGAATGCAAAAAAAAACAAAATTGAGCCACATTCTCCAACTTCCTTTTTGTCCAAGTGTATACATTTTAAGGCAAATGCTTTTCTGTGCAAAATACAACGAAAGAAAATCAACATGTTACAAGTTCACACATTCTCAGATTTTTTTTCAATATCATTTGTCAGGATACTTATTTATAATAAAGCATATTAAAACAATTTTTTCCTAATGAAGCTTAAAGAACTTGAACAATTTTTAAAAATTATTTGGAGATTCCATTACAGATTCCTCATAGAAAAAGTCAATCTTTTCTTCGTGTTTCTTCTTTTAGAAATGTCCATATCAATTTGTTCACTATGTCAGGTTGTTCTTGTTGGAGCCAATGACTGGTTTCTGACAAGATAGTTAGCCTGAAATAGTTTTTAACATAAATCTTTGTGACTTCAGCCATCTCAGCCTCCATAAATGCGTCTTTCTCTCCCCACAGCAACAGTGTTGGAGTGATCACCACGTGATGTTTGAGAGGCAGGCAGCTATAAAAACAAAACACGTGGGCTTGAGACTCATTGTAAGAGTTAAAATAATATTTTCCCAAAATGTTTCTTTAGGCCACACATTTTTAAGGAGGGCAGTATCACCACCAAAGGGGTGAAAATTAGTTCTTGGGAGAGTGAAAAAATTTACACTTTTTAGATATAAACCATGAATATACACACAGTACATAAACAGATATTAAAATTTTATGGGGTGGGCGCAATTATGAAAAAATGTCTAAAAAGGCTCTGAAGGGAGGTGATGACAAAAAATGGTTGACGGGACTTCCCTGGTGGTCCAGTGATTGCAGTCTACCTTCCAAAGCAAGGAACTGGGTTTGATCCCTGTTCGGGGAACTAGGATCCCATGTGCCACAGGGCAAAGAAGCCTATATGCTGCTACTACTGAGCCTGCGCCACAACTGGAGTGAAGCCTGTGTGCCTCAAAGAAAGACAATAAACAGATACACGACTGAGAAACACTGCATTAGGCAATCAATCCGTATCATAAAAAATTTAAAGGTCTATTTAGCAAAGGGCCCGATAAAAGTTTTAATTGGATGAGGATGGCAAAATTGATAATGAAGGCTATAAAATAATTATGAAATTCATCACTTGAAGAATAATTTCCTTTAAAAGGAAACCAGAATTTCTGAATGGTGTGACAAAAGGGAGCTTTTAAACAGGGTTACTGTTTAAATATATTTCAACTGTTTGTTGGATAATCTAATGTATTTTATGTGAAAATCAGAACTGAAAAGACAGAAAATATATATGGAATGAGCTTTAATATTACATGATACTATATTTATTTTTCAAGGAGATTCTTTTTAAAATATAAAGTTTTATTATATATTTTCTTAAATACAGAAAAATATAAAGACTAAAATGCATAATTGCATCATTTAAAAGATGGTCATTTTCTATGCATATAGTTGAAACCATAAGTACAGCAAATATACAGTTTATATATAATATACATATACAAATTATATATTAAATTATAACTTTATTATTTCACAAGGTTTTTCAAAAGTAATTGTAAAACATTACTTTATGGCATAATAACCCATATATGATTTGACTCTTCCTGTGTAATTGAATATTTAGATTATAGCATCAGTTAAAAGAAGAGGAGGATGTTTTACGTGAAGCTACATGCTACAGTGAGCATTTTGTGCCCAAATCTTTATTGGCATTTCAGATAACTTCTTTAGGCCAGAGCCCTAGAAGTAGAATTCTATATTTCTAAAGCTTTTGACACCTTCTGCTAAGCTGTTTTTCAGAAAGGTGGGATAGTTTTAATTTCACTGCTGTTAACTAAGAATGAGAATGAACATCTAACTAGACACTCTCAGCACTGGATTATATTTTCACTAGTTATAGAAAAGCCCTAATGTGTGTCTATTTGGGGTTGATAGGATGCCACTGGAATGTGCAGGATATCACATATGTCCACCAAAGACTTAATTTTGACTCCATGCAAGTGGCCATCATTTGGTTGAAATGCTCCTAAAAATTAAATTCTTTGTGAATAGGTAAATGGACACAAGAAACTGTGTCCCCAGGGCTACAGTCCCTGGGGAGTTAGACAGGGCTTAGGAATAATAACTAGGTCAAATTTGGTTCTTACCATCCCCATGAGATGGTTATAAGTGTTAGGATACTTCTTATTCATTTCTTTAGTTTCCTTTAGGAGAGATTTTCCTTAAACCCTCTTTGATCCTTGCCCCATCCCTGGCTGCTGAGTGATAGCTGTTGATTCAGGGTTCTGGACTACAGAGAGTATAAAAAATAATATGTCCTGAGGTGAGATTTACTCTCTTTTTCCTTTCCTCTCTTATCAGATTCGAGGGAGCCGATGGACTGAGGGGCTGAGGAGATGTGAGTTTACCCTTTAAATTTTCCCACAGGTGAACTGCTCTAAAGTCTAGACTGGCAAGTTATCAAGACCATTTCAGCTCTCATTTAATATGAAGGCCACAGTCTTCAATCTATCCTTTATGGGTCATTTAGTTCATATTTTAGTTTTCATCTGCTAACTCCTATGTGATTTCTCAACTGGTTCAGAAACTGGGCAGGAAAAAGGGATGCTATTTGTCAGGTCCCCCCAAATACAGCATATGTCTTTCTATAAACAGTACATAGAGGTGCCTTGTAGTTTAAAAACTTTATTAAATAGTGTCAGATTGCAGATATCCTCTCACAAATTGCTTCTGTGCCTTAAGATTCATCTATTGATGATACATGTAGTTCTTTTTCTTTTTTGATACATGTAGTTCCACTTCATTTACTTTCACTGTTGTACACAATTCTATTGTATGACCACATATACAGTGGATCACAATTGATTCATTCTCTTGTTGGACATTTTAAACTTCCAATTATTTTGATAATTTAAATCATATTGAGCTCATTCTTGTACCCATCCACTTGTGCCCATGTGGGAGAGGTTTCTTTCAGTATATCCCCCAAACAGACTTGCCACCTCAGAGAATATGCACATCATCAATATTACAAGTTGTTTTCCAAAATGACCACATGCTCCACTCTCAGCATATAAGAATTTGCTTTGTACCATATCATTGCCAACAATTGTTCTCAAAAGTTTAATTTTTTTTTCCAATCAAATGAGTGTAAAATACTTTGTTTACCTGTTATGGTAGAGACTGCTTCCCTTCTATCACAGTGATAGAAAATCCAATTATTAGCTGGACAAAGGACCATCCAGAATGAAGACTGACTATGTTTCCCAGGGTTATTGCAGCAAGGTGAGGGTATGTGGTTTATGAGAAATGATTTGGGCATCATCTAAGTTGTGTCCAATATGCCTGCCCCTTCCCTTTCTCCCTGTCCACTCACTGAAATGCAGATGTGTTGTTAAACCATCTTGAACCACACAGATAAGGACAATATATGAAGGATGGCAGAATAACAAAATAGAAAGACCAAGATCTCTGACCAAAGAGTGACCTAACAGCTTTGATGACTGCACACAATATAGCCACCATATCAGCCTTAGACTATTAACATTTTTAATGCCACTGTTACTTTAGGTCTCTATCACAAGCAGTAAAACCTATGTCCCACTACTAAGGTAGAGCACCTTTCATGTTACTGACAGATCCCTTAAAATATATATATATGTATATATATATATATTTGGCTGTGCTGGGTCTTTGTTGCTACGCAGGCTTCTCTCTAGTTGCAGTGAGCAGGGGCTACTCTTCTTTGCAGTGTTAGGACATCCCATTGTGGTGACATCTCTTGTTGTAGAAGAGCACGGGCTCTAGGGCACGTGGGCTTCAGTAGTTGCAGCAGTGGGCTCAGTGGTTCCCGGGCTCTAGAGCACAGGCTCAACAGCTGTGGTACGTGGGCTTAGCTGCTTCAAGGCATGTGGATCTTCCGGGACCAGGGATGGAGCCTGTGTCTCCTGCATTGGCAGGCAGATTCTTTACCACTGAGCCACCAGGGAAGCCCCTAGATCCCTTTTCTGCAAATTGCCATTTCATATCCTTTACTCATTTTTGATTGGGTTGTCTTTTCCTTATTGATTTGGAGACATTCTTTATAAACTCTAGATAATATTAATTCATGAACACTGGAAGAAGCCTATCCCTTCTCTAGGGGATCTTCCAGATCCAGGAATCAAACAGGGTTCTCCTGTATTGCAGGTGGATTCTTTATCAGCTGAGATACCAGGGAAGCCTCCTGACAGGGTTAGTTACCTACCTATTCTTTTCTTTAAAACTGAATTCTTTAATATTCTTTAAAATTGTCTCACCTTTGTGCTCCCCCATACAAATTTTAAAATCAGCTTGTTACATTTCATGAAAAACTTTGACAGTTTTGATTGAAATTTTATTAAGTTTATAGATTAATTTGGGAAAAATCAACAATGTTATGATATTGAAGTTTTCCACTTGTAAAGATGATAAACGAGGGTTATTTTCAATAGTTTACATCAGCAAGTCTGTATCAATGTTAAAACATCAAAACACTTCTCTATGGGTTAGTAAATAGACAAGGCCCCTAGCTCATATTCTTTATTGCTTCCAATTTGATTTCTTTGGAAGGAATGATGCTAAAGCTGAAACTCCAGTACTTTGGCCACCTCATGCAAAGAGTTGACTCATTGGAAAAGACTCTGATGCTGGGAGGGATTCGGGGCAGGAGGAGAAGGGGATGACTGAGGATGAGATGGCTGGATGGTATCACTGACTCGATGAACATGAGTCTGAGTGATCTCCGGCAGATGGTGATGGACAGGGGGGCCTGGCGTGCTGCGATTCATGGGGTCGCGGAAAGTCAGATACGACTGAGCAACTGAACTGAACTGAACATTTCGATAATCCATAAAGGTCATCTTTTGTTAGAGTCATTCCTTTATACCTAGTATTTTTGTTGCTATAGTAGGTATACTATTTTAAAAATGTATTATAACTGTTGTTGGTTTATAAGATTGTAATTTTTGTATAGTAACCTTATGTATGCCAACTTTGCTGAACTGTTTTTGTTCTAATAATTTTTTTCTGTAGATTTTCCCTTTCTCTAAATATATAACTACATTGCGTGCTTGCATGCTCAGTTGCTCGGTCATGTCCGACGCTTTGCAACCCCATGGACTGTAGCTCGCCAGGCTCCTCTGTGTATGGGATTTCCCAGGCAAGAATACTGAAGTGGGTTGCCTACTCGAGGGGATCTTCCCTACCGAGGGATCAAATCTGCATCTCTAATGTCTCCTGCACTGGCCAGAGGATTCTTTACCACTAGCGCCATCCTGGGAAGCCCACATAACTACATTGTGTGTGTGTGTGTGTGTGTGTGTGTGCGCGCGCGCGTGCACACACGCGCGCATGCTAAGTTGCTTCAGTGGTGTCTAACTCCTTGCAGCCCCATAGACTGTAGCCTGCCAGGCTCCTCTGTCCGTGGGATTCTCCAGGCAAGAAAACTGGAGTGGGTTGTCATTCCCTTCTCTAGGGGCTCTTTCTGACCCATGGATTGAACCAGCATCTCATGTCTCCTGCCTTGGCAGGTGGGTTCTTTACCACCAGTGCCCCTGGGGAAGCCCATATAACTACATTATCTGTACAAATAAACTTCAGTTTTTGGTTTTGTTTTTAATGTGCTAGCTAAGACTTTCAATACAGTGGTGAAGAGAAGCAGTTATAGCAGACAAGTTTATCTTTAGTTTTTATTTTTCAAGGGAATGTTTTCAGTGTTTCATCACAAGGTATGATGTTTACTACAGGTTTCTGGTAGACAGAAGTACCTTCTGCATTGTTGTCATAATGGAACCATAATATGCTTAACAGAATTCCTCTGTCCATGGAATTCTGCAGGCAAGAATACTGGAGTGGATTGCCGTTCCCTTCTCCAGGTTATCTTCCTGACCCAGGGATCAAACCCCTCCTGCATTGAAGGCAGATTCTTCTGCCATCTGGCCACCAGGGAAGCCTAATATGATTAACAGAAAGACACTAATAGACATAGAGAATATCAAGTTTAATGGCAAATGAGAAGAGAAGAAAACTTATAAAGATGATTTTATAAAGCAGGAAATAATGTATTATTCTCTTAGATAGAACTAGGACTTCTCAGGTCCCCCAGTTTCCCATGAAAATACAGTTGTGAACAGTATCACAAAGTATTTTGCCCTTTTAGTGGAGGTTTTTGATTCTCTTGGCTGATTCCTGGAATATATATTTATATGCCTGCCAGTGCCCCAGGTGCAAATAACCAGGACAAAGCCCTGAGTTTTTTTCTTGGACAACTGAGTAAAGCAAATGTCTTTTCCCCAGAAATATCCCTTCAAGCAATTCAGGTTTATCTGAGGTCCACCTTCTATCCTCTGTTTCTAGTCTACATAGTAGCTAGAAGGTGTGTTGGATTTTAATAAATGCTTTTGAAGATCCCGCATGCCATGGAGTTAACTAGGCCCATGCACCACAACTTCTGAGTTCATACTCTAGAGCCCATAAGCCACAGCTCCTGAAGCACACCTGCTATGAGGCCCATGAGTTGCAACTCTGAAGCCCTTGTACTCTAGAGCCCAGGCACGCTCTGTGACCAGAGGAGTGACCACAGTGAGAAGCCCACGCACTGCAACAAAGAGAAGCCTCGGCTCACTGCAACCACAGAAAGACATCACAGCAACGAAGAGCCAGTGTAATCAAAATAAGTAAATAATGTTTTTAAAAGAGTGGGATTTTCTGAGGTAGAATTTCTGTGTAAAACCACTTAGGCCTCTTTGTATGGGTGTGTATTTATATGTAGTTTGTTGATATGCTTAAATTAATACCCCAATTTCTTTAATGTGTATATCTATCCAGGTTTTCTAGTTCTTCATGAGTCAGTTTTGTGTGTTAAGCTTTTCCTAAAAACTACCCATGTTGACAAGATTCTCAAATTTATTAACATAAAATTTATATTTTAATATGTTATGTTTGTACTTATTTCTATTTTTCCTTCCTGATATAGTTTGTTCATGCCTTTTTTACACCAATCTTGCCAAAAGTTTATCTATATTAGTTAAGTGAAGTCACTCAGTCGTGTTCGCCTCTTTGCAACCCCGTGGACTGTAGCCCACCAGGCTCCTCCGTCCATGAGATTTTCCAGGCAAGGATACTGGAGTGGGTTGCCATTACCTTCTCTAGATCTTCCCGGCCCAGGGATTGAACCCGGGTCTCCCACATTGTAGGCAGACGCTTTACCATCTAAGCCACCAGGGAAGTCCAGGGAAGGATAATATATTATCTATATTAATAGTGTTTAAAAAATCTGCTTTTGTTGATTCTATTGTGTCTTTGTTATTTATTGTGTTAATTTCTGCTTTTTACCTTATTTTATTTTCCTTCTAATTTATTTTTGTTTACATGTTCTTCTTTTCCAAATATCTTGAGTTGAAGTCTTAGCTCCCTAGTGTAAATCTTCTTTCCTTAATATAAGCATGAAAAACCATAAATATATTTCTAAGTATTGCTTTAACTGTATTCTACAGGCTGTAATACTTTTTTCTGTGTTTGCTAGTTTCTGATATGATTTTTTTGATCTACAAGTAATATAGAAGTTTGAAATTTTTCTGACTATATTGAGTTTTCTAAAAGTTTG
The DNA here is from genome assembly GCA_006408695.1 of Aepyceros melampus. Taxonomy (NCBI): domain Eukaryota; kingdom Metazoa; phylum Chordata; class Mammalia; order Artiodactyla; family Bovidae; genus Aepyceros; species Aepyceros melampus. Next base: position 561,733 of record SJXQ01005023.1, read on the forward strand.
TTGCTGTCAATTTCCCACCTCATTGTGTTCAGAGAACACAATCTATATAATATTGATCCTTTGGTTAAAGCTTGCTTTATGGTCCAGTATGTAAAAATCAGTCCTTATAAATATGATATGTGCTTAAAAATATTGTGTATTTTCTCATTGTTGAGTGAATCCTCAATCTCATTGAGGATTCTAGAGTTGATCATCACATTAAAGATGTTAATTGGACTGTTTAAATCTATATCCTTACTAATTTTCTGCTTGATTGATCAGCTTCTGAGAGAGGTGGATGAAAATCTCCAATAGTAACTGGATTTGCCATTTTTTTCTTGTAAGTCTGTCAGATTTTGCTTTGTTATGTGATGCTTTGTTATAAGTTTAGACTTTCAAGATGTTTTTGCAGGCTATTTGTATAACTAGTCCAATTCCAAGTTCATTATGATTCCTTGGGTCCAAATTTTGGAGAGTCCTTGGATGGAAGTATGGTCCTGGGGAGACCTTAGGGTGATTTTCATATCTGAGTATAATGTACTATACTTTATTTGTAGTCATTATATTTGTATGACCTTGTTTTTAATGATGTACTTGACCTTGATTCAGTTCAGTCCAGTTCAGTTCAGTCACTCAGTCATGTCTGACGCTTTGCAACCCCATGAACTGCAGCACTCGAGGTTTCCCTGTCCATCACCAACTCCCAGAGTCCACCCAAACCCATGTCCATTGAGTCGGTGATGCCATCCAACCATCTCATCCTCTGTCATTGCCTTCTCCTCCTGCCCTCAATCTTTCCCAGCCTCAGGGTTTTTTCTAATGAGTCAGCTCTTCACATCAGGTGGCCAAAGTATTGGAGTTTCAGCTTCAACATCAGTCCTTCCAATGAGTACCCAGGACTGATTCCCTTTAGGATGAACTGGCTGGATATCCTTGCAGTCCAAGGGACTCTCAAGAGTTTTCTCCAACACCACAGTTCAAAAGCATCAATTTTTCTGTGCTCAGCCTTCTTTATAGTCCAACTCTCCCATCCATACATGACCACTGGAAAAACCATAGCCTTGACTAGATGGACCTTTGTTGGCAAAGTAATGTCTCTGCTTTTCAATATGCTATCTAGGTTGGTCATAACTTTCCTTCCAAGGAGTAAGCGTCTTTTAATTTCATGGCTGCAATCACCACCTGCAGTGATTTTGGAGCCCAAGAAAATAGTCAGCCACTATTTCCACTGTTTCCCCATCTATTATTTCCCATGAAGTGATGGGACCAGATGCCATGATCTTAGTTTTCTGAATGTTGAGCTTTAAGCCAACTTTTTCACTCTCCTCTTTCACTTTCATCAAGAGGCTTTTTAGTTCTTCTTCATTTTCTGCCATAAGGGTGGTGTCATCTGCATATCTGAGGTTATTGATATTTCTCCTGGCAGTCTTGATTCCAGCTGGTACTTCCTCCAGCCCAGCATTTTGCATGATGTATTCTGCATATAAGTTAAATAAGCTGGGTGAGAATATACAGCCTTGACATACTCCTTTTCCTATTTGGAACCAGTCTGTTGTTCCATGTCCAGTTCTAACTGTTGCTTCCTGATCTGCATACAGATTTCTTAAGAGGCAGGTCAAGTGGTCTGGTATTCCCATCTCTTTCAGAATTCTCCAGTTTTTGTGATCCACACAGTCAAAGGCTTTGGCATAGTTAATAAAGAAGAAATAGATATTTTTCTGGAACTCTCTTGCTTTTTCCATGATCCAGCGGATGTTGGCAATTTGATCTCTGGTTCCTCTGCCTTTTCTAAAACCAGCTTGAACATCTGGAAGTCCATGGTTCACGTATTGCTGAAGTCTGGCTTGGAGAGTTGTAAGCATCACTACTAGCGTGTGAGATGAGTGCAATTGTGCGGTAGTTTGAACACTCTTTGGCATTGCCTTTCTTTGGGATTGGAATGAAAACTGACCTTTTCCAGTCCTGTATCCACTGCTGAATTTTCCAAATTTGCTGGCATATTGAGTGCAGCACTTTCACAGCATCATCTTTCAGGATTTGAAACAGCTCAACTGGGATTCCATCACCTCCATTAGCTTTGTTCGTAGTGATGCTTCCTAAGGCCTACTTGACTTCACATTCCAGGATGTCTGGCTCTAGGTGAGTGATCACACCATCGTGATTATCTGGGTCATGAAGATCTTTTTTGTATGACTTTTTTGTATTACCTTAATTACTGTACGTTAAAAGAGTCAAGGGTCAATTGAGCTTTCAGAAGATTTGAGCTAGATTTAACCTACAGCAGGGGCTTCCCTGGTGGCTTAGACAGTAAAGAATCTGCCTGCAGTGCAGGAGACCTAAATTCCATCTCTGGGTCAGGAAGATACCCTGGAGAAGGGAACAGCAAACCACTCCAGTATTCTTGCCTTGAGAATTCCATGGATAAAGGAGCCTGGCAGGCTACAGTCCACAGAGTCACGTAAGATTCGGACACGACTGAGCAACTAACATTAACCTACAACAATCTAGTTTAAAATTATCTTTTGCCTTTAGGTAAAACTGTGAGTTTTGAACTTCACAGGCCTCCATTTTGTTTTGTTTTTTTCTCTCCAAGCTAATTAACAGGATTCTAGAGCTTACTCTTGGGAATGCAAGTCCTCCTAATGAATGATTAATCGTTATTACTAAGAATCTCAAAAATAGAGAATATTTTCCCTCTCTCCTTATAGCTACTTAAAAATACTGTTTTGCATCACAAAGCTATCCCTCTGATAAAGGGATAAATTGAGAACATTTAAAACCAGCATTCATAGCTCCTGTCCACAATTTAGACTTGTGTGAAAATGTATTTTTCTCTCATAATAACTCTCTTAAATGTTATTTGTGAAAAGCAAATGACAAAACATGAACTTCAGCCAATGTTGCTATATCCTATAAAATGTAACCTATAGCCTCTGCAATGTCTGTCTACCTTGCTTGATAAATTATTACCTACAAGTACCTTTTGGGACTTTCCAGGTGGCTCAGATGGTAAAGAATCTGTCTGCAACTCAGGAGACCTGGGTTGGATCCATGTGTCGAGAAGTTTCCCTGGAGAAGGGAATGGCAGCCCACTCCAGTATTCTTGCATGGAGAATTCCATGGAGATAGGAGCCTGGCAGGCTACAGTCCATGGGGTCAAAAAGAGTCCAGGACACAACTGAGTGACTATTACAAGTACCTTTTAAATCAACATCTCTATTTTGTGAAAAATACACATATATTTTTATACTTGTACATTTTGTTATTGTTGTTAGTCAAAAAAGAAGATGTGGATTTACTTCTCTTTTCATTCATATAGTCTCATGTATTTCATATTCAAAGATTTTGAGAGATTTTGTTTCATTTAAAGTAACACCTGCTACAATTTTTTTCTATCCCTCTTACTTTCAACCTTTTTGCGTCTTTGTGATTTGCTTGTGTCTCAATCAAATCTGACATTTTGGTTTTTAACTGGTAGGTGTAACACATTGATATTTATTGTGTTTATTGACATATTGAAATTGTTTTTGACATCTTATTTTGTGCTTTCTATTTACCCTGCTTTGCTTCCTTTTCCTCCTTTCCTGCCTTCTTTTGAATTGATAGTATTCTAGTCCCTTTCTACTGGTTTGGAAATAATACATTCTAGTTCTATTATTGTATTTTACTAGAAAACAAATTATTACATATATATTATATGTGATTCCAACTTTATCTATCATTTATCTATCTATATGATTTCTAATTCTATTGTACATGTCAAATATAACCTGTCTTTTGTATTTTCATTTCTTTATCTCTCTCAGTTATATTTTAGGTAATTCTTTTTAGATCTGCCTTCCAATTCATAATCCTCTTTAGCTTGTCTGACCTGCTCTTTAACTTACTTATGGACTTTAAGACTTCAATAACATACTTTTCATTTCTAGTTCTTTTGGTTCTTTTCCAGCCCTTTCCACCCTGTCATAATATTTTTCTTATTCTTTACTCATATTTTTATTCTTTCATATATTTAATAGTTTAAACTTACTTTACAGTATTTATTACTTCTATTATTTGAAATTTTTAGGAGTTCTGCTGCAATTGTGTTCTGACTCACTATTGGTGGGTTGGTATTTTTTGTAATTTGGATTATCAACTCATCTTCAGTGGACCTTATCTGTGGGGCTATTGTGAGCCTGAATTGAAGTATACCTTCCAGAGAGATCCTGTCTTTGTTTCTGCTAGGTTTCATAGGGAGTGTTACCAGCCTATGATGATGTTAAAATAGAAATTTTCCCCTAAGAATTCTAGTATTATGGTAGTAGCATAAATTCAAACCCGTAAACATTCTTAAGGCAGGCTGTGGCTGCTCATACTCAAAGAGAATCTTTTTTCTCCTATGTAGAGTCCAAACTCAAACAAATTTCCATGTCTTATCTTTCACACTATATTTTCTTTCTAGACAAGATCTTCTGAAACAAAAGCCTCATTTATCTGTTAGTGTCTCCAAGATATCACATATCCTTACCCCAGATTCTCTCCTCTCAGTTCCAGACCCTCATAGCCTACTGACTATTTGAATAATCTAAGGCACCATTTCAAACCCAACTAGTCTAAGGTCAATAAAATTTATGACCTCAAAATGAGTTCTCTTCTAGTACTTTCTGTCTCAGTGATTGGCCTGAGTATCTGTAGAGTTGTTCATGGCAGGGATTCAAGAGTCATCTTTGACATCTCTCTTCTCAGTTCCCCATCCAACCCATTACCAACTGTGTCAACTTTTCTCTTAAATATCTCTTAAATCTACCCACTCTCCCCATCTTTATTACTTTTGGAATAGTTCAAGCTGCCTTCTTCTTTAGCCTGGATTTCTGAGGTTTCACCACATTCACTCTTTCAACACATTCTCCATATTGAGTGAATATATCCAAATACAAATTGAATCATTTTTCTGCTTGAAACTCTCATTCACTGGCTTCACATCCATGGCGCTTAATATGGTCTCCTTGGCTCTGCTTAACCAGCCACTGCCTACCTCTCGGACTCATTCTCATTCCCTTCTCTTCTTTGCATCCTCACTTTCTGTGCTCTGCCACTTTGTTACTTAAAACCATGGCCTTTCATCTTTCTGCAAAACCTTGGAAGAGGCTGTTTCTTTTTTCTGGAATTTCAGTCTCCCTATCTCAAACTTTATCCAGTCAATACCAAAATCATCCTTAATTTCCTCATTCAAAATTATTTTTTCCACTCTCATCCCTTTCTTTCAAAGTCTTGATATTAGTTTATAACCATACATTCATTACTGCAGTTGTTTGCTTGATGCTGTTTTCTCTACTCAGCTACAAGTTTTGTGAGATCAAGGACCCTGTCTCATTTTGCTAATTATAGTATTCTGAGTGCTGGCATAGTCCAGAATATAGAAAGTGCTTAATAGATATTTTTTAAATGATTATTTAAAAATATAACTAAAAATATACATCTATTCAAAATCCAAAGGGACAGAAGTGGATAGAGTTATGGATAAAACAAGTTACACCTACATGGGATAGCTACTGTATTATTCTCTTTATTTTTCCATATGTTTAATTTTCTATAAAAAAGATTATGCAACTTATAAAAACCAAAATAATTTGAGTATCTGGATAAATGGTGAACTTAATCTTAAAAATCGAATATTGGCTCTGTATGGAATGAATATTTTGTTTAAGTAAAAAGAACAAATTATACTGACCTGAAGATATTTCGGTAATGGTTAATTGACCACTTAATGCTCCAGGCTGAGAAAAAACATAAATATAAGCTTCAAGATCTTCTGTTGTTAGTCGACATCCTTTTCTTCCAATGCCAGTGCTGTGACTAGTAAACAGATGTTTCAAAGCCTGGTAAGTGAGAAAAGAATAATTAAGACTTTTCAGCTACTTAACAGTAACTAAATATTTGGCTTTTGAAAGAGAATGATGGTCAGTGTGCAGTGATTGCTCCCAACTTCTGCTGTAGCCAGGTTGGAGACCTCATTGTTTACAAGCACATTTTATACATTTCTGCCGACCTGGCTTTATTTTTTATATTCTTCCCTTTTGTCCCCCATGCACATTTCACCTTTTTTCCCCCACACTTCACCTTTAAGAAAAGTATCCTGTCTTCTTGGTGTCTATTCACATTCTGCTGAGCTAAGTACTATCTCTATCCTAAAGCCTACCCTAATATTCCAGCTAACAACTGTTTATCTGTTTACTGACAACCAATCCACCACCACCCCGTGTTTGAACTTCTTTTTGACCACAACCTAGAGTAACAAACACATTTTATATCATGATCCAGTTCATAGATCTACATATATATTTCTAAAACAATAGTTTAAAGAAATAATCCTTATACTTATTACAACATGTAGTGATATCTTCAGTTCTGTTCTACTTTATATTTAAGAATTCAAATTGCAAGTCACTTTACTGAATTGCAAAACTTATATCATGACTCACAAATGGGTCCCCCCTACAATCTGAAATCTCTATACTGGCATTTCTCAAAATGTGTCTCTTAACTAGCTAAATCAGAATTATTGGGATTCTTTTGTAAAAAGTTTATATTTAATTGGAGGATAATTGCTTTACAATATTGTATTGGTTTCTGCCATATAAAAACATGAATCAGCCATAGGTATACATATGTCCACTCCCTCTTGAACCTCCCTCCCACTTCCCACCTCATCCCACCCCTCTAGGTTGTCACAGAGCACTGGTTTGAGCTCCCTGAGTCATACAGTAGATTTCCACTGGCTTTTGGGTTTCTTGTTTAAAATTAGACCCTCAACCCCAAAACATGCTTGCAAAAAATATTAAATGACATGTGCAGGAGGTGATTCGTTGCAACATTATTTGTGACAGAAAAAGAATGGAAACAAATGTTTATCAGTGGGTGAGGTAGTGGTGGTTGAATAAACTATGGCATAGCCACACAGTGGCATATTAGTGTTTTTAGGACTCTAAGAAAAGATGGAGACAATCTGTATGATGATGATGGAGTAATTTGCAGGATATATCATTAAGTGGCAAAACAAAGCAAGGGTGGAAAATAGTGTTTATATTAATAGTATGTTATCTTTTGTGAAAAAAGGAGAAAACAAATATATGCACATTTGCTTACGTTTTTGATAGAAAAAATAAAACGATGAAACAAAACTAGCCAAAATGGTTTTCTATGGGATAAGAAGAAACAGGACAGAGATAGAGAAACAGAGATAAGTAAGACTCCTTTGAATGTACATTGTTTTATTAGACTTTTAGCTTAAAACCATATGGTGGGGGTCGGGATTGGGAGTTCATGTACACTCGTGGCTGATTCATGTCGATGTGTAGCAAAGCGAATACAGTACTGTAAAGCAAAACAAACTAAAAAAATAAAAATTAATTAAAAATAAATAAATAAATAAATGTTCTAAGGGCTGGTCTGGAACCAGTTACATGGTCGTGAAGAGAAGATGTTGATTTTATATTGTCAACTTCTAAGGCTAAAAATAAATTCTTGACTGTTTTATTCTTTGTTCTGCAAAAAAAAAAAAAAGAAACAGAGATAAGTAAGACTCCTTTGAATGTACATTGTTTTATTAGACTTTTAGCTTAAAACCGTATATATGTTTCATATAACATCACAGAAGTTATGTAAAAATTCTGTAGTCTTAAATTTGCTTTGGAAATGTGGATAAGAACTCATAAATTTTTTTCCTGTCTAAAAAATTTGTATTTCCAAATCACGTCCAATGGAAAGATCCAGAAACAATAAAAACTCAGTTTAACAATGATTAAAAAAAAAAAAAAGAATGATCTTGCTGCAGTATTGAATCTGAAAGGAGAGGAGGAAGAATGCCTGGTAGCCTGAGCACCTGAGTGAAGGGCGGCTCTATTTAGAGAGATAAGAGTTACTGGGTTGTGGGGGTGGGGGGTAGTCTGAGGTAGGGAGCAGGTTTGCGGGGAGGAAAATTAAGGTTGAGGTGCAAATGGGACATTTAGCTTGGAGACATTGAATGGGTGAATATCAGTGAACACTGAATATCAGTGTTAGGGTTGGCTGGAGCTCCAGCCTATAGAAAAATTAAATGCAAGTTAGAGCCACTTTAATTTGCTATTATATAATGGCAACTAGCTAACAAAGGTAGTGGAAATCAGGACTGTGAGGATTCAACCATCCCTCCCCTCCACCTTTCGCCCCTGGCAACCTCAAGTTTATTCTCAGTCTGTGAGTCTGTTTCCACTTTGTAAATAAGTTCATTTGTACCATCCCTTCTAGCTTCAACATATGAGCGATATTATATGATATTTCTCTGTCTGACTTCACTCAGTATGACAGTCTCTAGTCCATCCATGTTGCTGCTAATGAATAGTTGGGGAGTTTGAAATTGACATGTACATAGTGCTGTATTTAGAGTGGGTAACCAACAAGGACCTACTGTATAGCATGGGGAAGTCTACTCAATGTCACATAACAGTCTAAGCGGGAAAGAATTTGAGAAAGAATAAATATTGGGTTGGCCAAAAAAGTTTATTTGGATTTTTCTAAAACCTGAACAAACTTTTTGGCCAACCCAATACATGTATATTTGTGACTGGGTCCCTTTGCTGTGCTCCTGAAGCTAGCACAACATTGTTAATCAACTAAACTCCAATATAAAATAAAAAGTGAAAAAGAAACCCAATAAGGATCCAGCGTGAGCAGGGCTGCAAGAAGATCAGGCATGTTAACACTGCCGTTGGCATGATAAATTGACTTTATCTTTCAGGAGAACAATTTGACAATATGTAGTAAACCATGCAGATGTCTTCCTAGCCTTTGACATGGGAACATTTTCAAGGAAACAGTTTTTTAAAAGATTTGTACAAAGATTTTCATTAGTGGTGCTTGTTCTCATACTAGCAGTACAGAGCGGTAGTGGTGCTCTTGTGGAAAAGAAAAAAGAAAGCACAGATCCCAAGGGAGGGGGACTATCTAACCAAATATCTAGTAACTCTAAAGCGTTTCTATAGACTTTCTCTTTATATAGAATTTCTCTATATATAGAATTTGCTATAGGCACAAAAAGTGAAATGTGTTGACTATGTCAGTTCTGGAACTGTGATTCAACAGGTGCAAACCCAGATTGTGAGGGCCCGTAAGTACAACTGTGTAAACCTCCCATGCTATTCATGCTGAAAATCATAAATATACAGTTGTCCTGTGTTTTCAAACAACTGCATCTGCTTTTGACTTTGTCCCCCTTTCTCCAAACACTTGGTAGTGTTTGGTGATCAGGGTGCTATGACACAGAGGTCCACCATGAAGAATTCACATAAATTGTGGCTTCTCCAGTCTTTCCTCCCTTTATCACACTTTTGCCGGAAGGTATTGGAAAGTGTCTTCTCTTGCAGGATATGTATTCAAATAAGTTTCCCTTGGGATTTTAAAAAGGTTGTGAAATACTGTGGCTCTCACAGACTACTTAGGAGTACAAAGCATGGTCCCATGTAAAGGTCGCCTTTTCCCTGTAGGTGGCGACTCGTGGGCAGGAATCTTGCTGGTAATTTTCAGGTTGTGAAGATAAAACCTGAGAAGCAAAACACTGGTGACTTGACGATATGCAAATATTATTTCTCACAAATAATACTCTGACTCTTCAATGAGTGTGGTAGAAGTACAGAAGATACTCCAACCACATTCCGTTAAATCCCTGATAGCTTTTTTCCCCTAATATGAAGAAGAGAAAGCAATGCGTCTACTTCAGTAGCGTCATAGTAAATTAATACAAGGTTTAAGGCGGTATTCCTAGCCGGAAGTGTCTAGAGAGAGAGATTTTGTAACAAAAATGTTCTTGGTGTTGGAAAAGGGGGCAAAGACCAAAAGATTGGTCAGACAGGTCTTCCAACTTCCCTGTGCTCCCTCCCTTGCAACCATGGACTGACTCTCATACTAACAAAGTGGCATAAATGTATTTGCACTGAAAGACCTAACACAAACCTTTCTTTAGGTTAATTTAGTGACTGAGCACACACACACTTTTTTTTAAATGGAAGTATTGTTGATTTGCTATATTGTGTTAGTTTCAGATATAATATAGTGATTCAGTATTTTTGCAGATTCTCTTCCATTATAGGTTATTCCAAGATATCAGGTATAATTCCCTGTGCTATACAGTAAATCCTTGTTGCATATCTATTTTATGTAGTTTGTTGGCCATACCTCAAATTTGTCCCTCCCCACCTCCCTCCCCACTTTGGTAACCATAAATTTATTTTCTGTGTCTGAGTCTGTTTCTGTTATATATATATATTTATTTGTATTATTATTTAGATTCTACATATAAGTGATATTATACAGTATTAGCATTTGTCTGACGTATTTCACTAAACATAGTATTCTCTAGGTCTGTCTACATTGTTGCAAATGTCAATATTTCATTCTTTTTGTGGCTGAGTAATTGGGTTAATTTATTTTTACTACTCTTAGAAACACTTTGCTTTCCCCAACATTATCACATAAAGGGAACATTCATATGATCTTTTAAAGGAGGGAAACAAAAACAGGAAAGTGAGTTAACACGAATCCAGTTTTCTTCATTTCAAGATCAAAATTTCCTGTACTAAACTGTACTTTAGAGCAGATTTTCTTTGTGCTGGTAGAAGAGATTCTCTCTCAGTAAGACTGCAGTATATCATGGTCACAAATTGGTCATTGCTGTGGGTCTCCAAAAAGTCACTTCTTTTATGCCCTGAAAGCCCCCAGAGCCACAATAATCCCTTTAGGACCATCTTAATTTGAGAATTTAGTCATTTGGTGGATCCTAGATTGGTTGTCTTCCTCTTATTGCAACACTATGTGCTGCTCATTTTAATGACGTGATTTAAAGATTTTTAAGTCAGAGCATATGGTCAGCCTCAGTTTTTAAATTGTTGTTCAGGGGACTTCCCTGGTGGTCCAGTGACAGACTGCATTCCCAATGTAGGGGGCCTGGGCTTGATCCCTGGTCAGGGAACTAGATCCCACCTGCCACAAGTGAGGTTGCATGTCGCAGCTAAGACCTGGCACAGCCAAATAGACAAATATTTAAAAAAGTTATAGTTCGGGTTAATGATGTATCAAAACACCTGAACGTTCATCCATGACCTCTTGACTGAAAAACCAGGGAACTCCTCTATTTGGTCAAGACTTACTGAAATTCTGTACTAGTTGAGAAATTGGAAATTGACTAGGTAGATTTGACCCAAATACATTTTGGCTGCCTTGTTGACAATGAATATGTCAATATAACTTTATTCATCCTAAATGCTTTCAAAATGACTTAACTTTAAGTTTCAGAAGCCTAAAGAAAAAAGGCAGCAAAAGACTACTTTGAAAGAGGATATTGAGTTGTGCAGATGACCTTATTTTTTTTCACTGTTTTAAAAAATGTGCCTCATTCAAATAGCCTTCTAGCACCCTGACAGCAAGTATTTATGAGAGTGAGAAAAAGGGAGAGAAAATGAATGAGGCATACTTTGCTTATGACTCAGGTTCTTTTAATGTCATGGTTCTGATCTAAAACACCTGAGGTGTAGCAGAGGCCTCCCTCTAGTATCTTCTGAAATGAGAGAAGGTATTGGAGGAACTTTGCTTGCAGACCCCATAGAATGTATTGATTTTTCACTGCAGGTTCAAACAACTGTTTTAGGGAATATCTCGAAACTTATTACTTTTATCTAGTCTCTTATTCTGCTGCTATTTAGTCAGCTTTGCTACTAGCTATAGAGGCAGGAAGATGGGGCAGACCCATGACTAGAGAAAGCAGCCACGGTTCTCTGAGAAGCTGCTAGAAATGTTCTGGCGTTGAGAACTGGTTGAGTGAAATGCTTTGGTAGAGCTGTGTACACAAGATACTGCTGGAATGTGCACTGTGTAAACTAGTGCAAGAGACACAGGTTCAATCTCTGAGTCAGAAAGATCCCCTGGAGGAGGAAATGGCAACACACACTAGTATTCTTGTTTGGAAAATCCCATGGACAGAGGAGCCTGGTGGGCTATAGTCCATGGGGTCACAAAAAAGTCAGACACAACTGAGCAACTAAGCATGCATGCATTTTTATTAATAAATATAAATATGTATAAAATGTATATCTACTAAATAATATATGTAATTTAAAGTAGTTTTCCTTTTTAAATTGAAGGATATTTGATTTATAATATTGTATTAGTTTCAGGTATGCAGCAAAATGACTCAGTTATAAATGTATATAACTGATTCTTTTCCATTATAGGTTGTTATAAGATATTGAATATAGTTCCCCATACTGTACAGTAGGTCCTAGTTGTTTATCTCATTTATGTAGAGCACTATGTATCTGTTAATCCCCAAATCCTAATTTATCCATCCCCCACCCTTCCCCTTTGGTAACCATAAGTTTGTTTTCTATGTCTGAGTCTGTTTCTGTTTTGTAAATAGGTTCACTTGTATCATCTTATTTAGATTCCACATATAAATGATATCATATGATATTTGTCTTTGATTTACTTCATTTTGTATGATAAACTCTAGTTCCATCCATGTTGCTGCAAAAGGCATTATTTCACATATATGTGTTCCTAAGCCATAAAAAATATATGAAATGCCATTTGCAGCAACATGGATGGAAATAGAGATTATCATTCATATATATGTGTGTGTGTATATATGTGTGTGTGTGTATATATCTTTATTCAGCTGTCAATGGACACTTCGGTTGCTTCCATGTCTTTGCTATTGTAAATAATTCTGCTATGAACATTGGGATGCATGTATCTTTTTGAATTAAAGTTTTTGTTTTTTCTGGAAATATGCCCACGAGTGGGATTGCAGGATCATATAGTAATTCTATTTTTAGTTTTTAAAGAAACCTCAATACTGCTCTCCATAGCGGCTGCAGCAGTTTACATTCCTGACTGGTGTGAATGATACCTCGTTGTAGTTTTGATCTGCATTTCTCTAACAATTAGCGATGTTGAGCAGCAGATTGCTTTATTATTTTTAAAAATTAGTTTGTTTTAATTGGAGGATAGTTGCTTTACAATATTGTGATGGGTTTTGCCATATATCAACATAAATCGGCCATAGGTATACATGGACTCAGTGGCAGATTACTTTTGAACATGTTAAAACAGAGATTGTATGGGGGAAAAGGGCACAAACCTTTTAAAACCTATTTTCAGGCACAAGGTAGGGCCTTGTACAGTTTTAACTAGATTCAAGGATTGGCATGTTTAATGGACACAGGAGCCTGGCGGGCTACAGTCCATGGGGTCGCAGAGAGTTGTACATGACTGAGTGACTGAGCACAGCACAGCAACAAGATATGAAGGGGCCTAGTTTTTCCTTCTTCTCCAAACTCTCCCATGAGTGGGCTTTTGTAATAGACCTGTGGCCTCTCTGGATGACTAAGAGGACGCAGCCATCCCAGGCCCTCCTTTCCTCACTGCGGCCTTCAGATGGAGCACCAGCCTCGGTCTCTGCTCAGCAGTCTTTACTTGCTGGGGCCATCTTGCTGTCCACTGTGGTCATCTGACTTGTGACCTTTGCTGTAGAATTTACTGCTTATTTTAGAGTCGGTGTGAGAATGAAGCAATAGCCAGTTTTTTTTTAATGTCAAAAAATACGGGTATCAAGCACTATAATATACCATCTGATCCATTTCCCTTCAAACTTTAGGAGAGCATTTATTATACTTCAGGAAAGCAGAAAGATCTGGCTAAAATATAGAAACTGAGTGGAAATTGCCCTTGTGAAGGATATGAGGCATATGTTTAATGTCAAGAAGTTGATTTTTAATAGTCTTTGTGAGTTTAATCTTAAGTAGAAGGAAAAATAGAAAATTTACATACAATCCATTTATATCAGTCATGATTTTAAATGAGTGACTAAAAAATGCCTCTGTTAACAGTGTAAATCACCAAAACATTTTATTAAAACCACTTTGAAAAAAACTCATCACTCAGTTTCTGAACTTCACTCCTGTGTATACATAGTTTTGACAAAATCATATCTAAAATGAAACCACAATAAGCATCTTTGAACATGTTCTCTTCTTATTTTTAATTCTTTCCTTAGGTTGAATTCCTAGAGCAGGTTCCTGGTTCAAAGGGGATGAACATTTTTATGGTTCTTGGTTTGTTTTGCCAAGTTATTAAAAAAAAAGATGTAATTAATTTTTCATTCTGGTAGCTCAACTGGTAAAGAATGCAGGAGACCTCGGTTTGATTCCTGGGTCTGGAAGATCCCCTGGAAAAGGAATAGGCTACCCATTCTAGTATTCTTGGGCTTCCCTGGTGACTCAGATGGTAAAGAATCAACCTGCAATGTGGGAGACCTGGGTTTGATCCTTGGGTCAGGAAGATCCCCTGGAGGAGGGCATGGCAACCCACTCCAGTATTCTTGCCTGGAGAATTCCCATGGACACAGGAGCCTGGCAGGCTACAGTCCATGGGATCGCAGAGAGTTGGACATGACTGAGTGACTGAGCACAGCACAGCAGCAAGATATGAAGGTACCTAGTTTTTCCTTCTTCTTCAAACTCTCCCATGAGTGGGCTTTTGTAATTTTTTAGTTATTTATGTTAAAAGTACTCAGTGTGATTGTGTATCTTGAAATTAAAATTTAGATGTTTGTATCGTTAGCTATTTTTGTATAATAAGCCATCCGAAAACTTATTAAACAAAAACCATTTCTTATTTCTCATGAGTCTGTAGTTTCTCAGGACTGTTCTGCTCATCTGTGATGGCTGCAGTTGATCTTGATGGGGAATGCTCTTATGTGAGCCATCAGTTGGTGGGTTGGCTGGGAGCTGGCTGGACTAGGATGGCTGATGAGCCATCATAAGTGGGCTCTTCCCCATGCAGCCTTTTTCAAGCAGGCTAGCCCAGGATTCTCCACATGCTATGGAAGGGTTCCAGGATAGTGAGGGCCACTTGATGCCTCGTCTGAGAGCTGGCACTTGAACACTCTGCCACATTCTGTTAGGGGGAAAAAAAGGCAAACACATTCAAGAGCTGGGGGAAAGTCAACTCTGTCTCTTGATAGCAACAACTCTCAGTTCAGTTCAGTTGCTCAGTCGTGTCCGACTCTTTGAGACTCCATGGACTGTAGTACGCCAGGCCTCCCTGTTCATCACCAATTCCTGGAGTTCACTCAAACTCATGTCCATTGAGTCAGTCATGCCATCCAATCATCTCATCCTCTGTCATCACCTTCTCCTCCCACCTTCAGTCTTTCCCAGCATCAGAGTCTTTTCAAATGAGTCAGCTCTTCACATCAGGTGGCCAAAGTATTGGAGCTTCAGCTTCAACATTAGTCCTTCCAATGAACACTCAGGACTGATTTCCTTTAGGATGGACTGGTTGGATCTCCTTGCTGTCCAAGAGACTCTCAAGAGTCTTCTCCAACACCACAGTACAAAAGCATCAATTCTTTGGCGTTCAGCTTTCTTTATAGTACCAATCTCACATCCATATGTAACTACTGGAAAAACCATAGCTTTGACTAGACAGACCTTTGTTGGCAAAGTAATGTCTCTGCTTTTTAATTTTCTGTCTAGGTTGGTCATAACTTTTCTTCCAAGGAACAAGCATCTTTTAATTTCATGGCTGCAGTCAACGTCTGCAGTGATTTTGGAGCCCCCCAAAATAAAGTTTCTCACTGTTACCATTCTTTCTCCATCTATTTGCCATGAAGTGATGGGACCAGATGCCATGACCTTAGTTTTGTGAATGTTGAGTTTTAAGCCAACTTTTTCACTCTCCTCTTTCACTTTCAACAAGAGGCTCTTTAGTTCTTCTTCACTTTCTGCGATAAGGGTGGTGTCATCTGCATATCTGAGGTTATTGTTATTTCTCCCAGCAATCTTGATTCCAGCTTGTGCTTTATCCAGTCCAGAGTTTCTCAGTTAACTCTGCATATAAGTTAAATAAGCAGGGTGACAATATATAGCCTTGACGTACTCCTTTCCCAATTTGGAACCAGTCTGTATTCCATGTACAGTTTTAACTGTTGCTTCTTTACCTGCATACAGATTTCTCAGGAGGCAGGTCAAGTGGTCTGGTATTCCCATCTGTTTAAGAATTTTCCACAGTTTATTGTGATCCACACAGTCAAAGGCTTTGGCATAGTCAAGAAAGCAGAAGTAGATGTTTTTCTGGAACTCTCTTATTTTTCTGCGATCTAGTGGATGTTGGCAATTTGATCTATGGTTCCTCTGCCTTTTCTAAATCCAGCTTGAACATCTGGAAATTCATGTACTGTTGAAGCCTGGCTTGGAAAATTCTGAGCATTACTTTGCTAGTGTATGAGATGAGTGCAATTGTGCAGTAGTTTGAGCATTCTTTGGCATTGCCTTTCTTTGGGATTGGAATGAAAACTGACCTTTTCTAGTCCACTGAAAGTTTTCCAAATTTGGCCACTGCTGAGTTTTCCAAATTTGCTAAGCATCATCTTTTAGGATTTGAAATAGCTCAACTGGAATTCCATCACCTTCACTAGCTTTGTTTGTAGTAATGCTTCCTAAGGCCCACTTGACTTCACATTCCAGATGTCTGGCTCTAGGTGAGTGATCACACCACTATGATTATCTGGGTCATGAAGATCTTTTTTGTATAGTTCTTCTGTGTATTCTTGCCACCTCTTCTTAATATCTTCTGCTTCTGTTAGGTCCAGACCATTTCTGTTCTTTATTGTGCCCATCTTTGCATATTAAGTTCCCTTGGTATCTCTTATTTTCTTGAAGAGATCTCCAGTCTTTTCCATTCTATTGTTTTCCTCTATTTCTTTGCACTGATCACTGAGTAAGTCTCTCTTATCTCTCCTTGCTATTCTTTGGAACTCTGTAGTCCTTCCAATGAACACTCAGGACTGATTTCCTTTAGGATGGACTGGTTGGATCTCCTTGCTGTCCAAGAGACTCTCAAGAGTCTTCTCCAACACCACAGTACAAAAGCATCAATTCTTTGGCGTTCAGCTTTCTTTATAGTACCAATCTCACATCCATATGTAACTACTGGAAAAACCATAGCTTTGACTAGACAGACCTTTGTTGGCAAAGTAATGTCTCTGCTTTTTAATTTTCTGTCTAGGTTGGTCATAACTTTTCTTCCAAGGAACAAGCATCTTTTAATTTCATGGCTGCAGTCAACGTCTGCAGTGATTTTGGAGCCCCCCAAAATAAAGTTTCTCACTGTTACCATTCTTTCTCCATCTATTTGCCATGAAGTGATGGGACCAGATGCCATGACCTTAGTTTTGTGAATGTTGAGTTTTAAGCCAACTTTTTCACTCTCCTCTTTCACTTTCAACAAGAGGCTCTTTAGTTCTTCTTCACTTTCTGCGATAAGGGTGGTGTCATCTGCATATCTGAGGTTATTGTTATTTCTCCCAGCAATCTTGATTCCAGCTTGTGCTTTATCCAGTCCAGAGTTTCTCAGTTAACTCTGCATATAAGTTAAATAAGCAGGGTGACAATATATAGCCTTGACGTACTCCTTTCCCAATTTGGAACCAGTCTGTTATTCCATGTACAGTTTTAACTGTTGCTTCTTTACCTGCATACAGATTTCTCAGGAGGCAGGTCAAGTGGTCTGGTATTCCCATCTGTTTAAGAATTTTCCACAGTTTATTGTGATCCACACAGTCAAAGGCTTTGGCATAGTCAAGAAAGCAGAAGTAGATGTTTTTCTGGAACTCTCTTATTTTTCTGCGATCTAGTGGATGTTGGCAATTTGATCTATGGTTCCTCTGCCTTTTCTAAATCCAGCTTGAACATCTGGAAATTCATGTACTGTTGAAGCCTGGCTTGGAAAATTCTGAGCATTACTTTGCTAGTGTATGAGATGAGTGCAATTGTGCAGTAGTTTGAGCATTCTTTGGCATTGCCTTTCTTTGGGATTGGAATGAAAACTGACCTTTTCTAGTCCACTGAAAGTTTTCCAAATTTGGCCACTGCTGAGTTTTCCAAATTTGCTAAGCATCATCTTTTAGGATTTGAAATAGCTCAACTGGAATTCCATCACCTTCACTAGCTTTGTTTGTAGTAATGCTTCCTAAGGCCCACTTGACTTCACATTCCAGATGTCTGGCTCTAGGTGGTGATCACACCACTATGATTATCTGGGTCATGAAGATCTTTTTTGTATAGTTCTTCTGTGTATTCTTGCCACCTCTTCTTAATATCTTCTGCTTCTGTTAGGTCCAGACCATTTCTGTTCTTTATTGTGCCCATCTTTGCATATTAAGTTCCCTTGGTATCTCTTATTTTCTTGAAGAGATCTCCAGTCTTTTCCATTCTATTGTTTTCCTCTATTTCTTTGCACTGATCACTGAGTAAGTCTCTCTTATCTCTCCTTGCTATTCTTTGGAACTCTGCATTCAAATGTGTATATCTTTCCTTTTCTCCTTTGCCTTTCACTTCTCTTCTTTTCATAGCTGTTCGTAAGGCCTCCTCAGACAACCATTTTTCCTTTTTGCATTCTTTTTCTTGGAGATGGTCTTAATCATTGCCTCCTGTACAATATCATGAACCTCCATCTCTATGTCATGTTATAAAGTGTGTGGATACAGGGAGGGGTGAAAACTCAGCATCATTTTTGCAGCTGTTAGACTGCAATGGTCAATATTGTCCTTCAAAGCTCCCATCTTTCAAAACTCTATACCTGTTCAAGCAATGTACCCAGTAATTAAAAAAATATAAAGAGCCTTTCTCAGAATATAAGCCAATTAAGAAAATCACTTTGTTCTTTCTAGCCATCCATTTTATACAGCATTCTTGAGTTAATTTTTGATGATTTTGAAATATCAAATCCACAATAAAACAATTTCAAAATTGACCTCCATCAAGACTATTTAAAAGAATGTAGCCAAGACTTTGAAATCAATCCAAGCAAAGCATTCTAAAAGGTTTAAAATGGCAGTATCCTTGGAATACTGGAGAGCCTGACAAACTGGTTACCTTGAAGTGATTAACTATTTTGTGTATATTTTTTCTGGAACATTTGTTAAAGCCTTGCTTTAAATAAATACCTATTGACTACAGATAAATTTGGGGGTTTAGTGTATCTTAATTGAATATCAAATTACTTTTTCTTCTAAAGGAGTATAGTGTTGACTTATTGGGTTGCAAATTGCAGCAAACTGAGTGGATTTTGTCTTCATTTCGCTCTTTAGATAATGTTTTTGGAGAAGTAGTACAGGTTTATTCTCATATCATCCCAGTTCAGTATTGCCATCATAAGGATTTGTAGAACCTAATGTTTTAAATATTGCTTTTAGTAAAGTGTAAGTTGCTCAGTTGTGTCCAACTCTTTGTGACCCCATGGACTGTAGCCTGCCAGGCTCCTCTGTCCATGGGATTCTTCAGGCAAGAATACTGGAATGGGTTGCCATGCCCTCCTCCAGGGGATCTTCCTGATCCAAGGATCGAACCTGCGTCACTTATGTCTCCTGCATTGGCAGGTAAGGGTTCTTTACCACTAGTGCCACCTGCAAAGTTCAGACACTGCATTCAGTGGCTTTTACAAAACCAGTGCATATAAACTTTGTCCCCTAAAGGGAGTTGACGAGTGGTCTTTCAGAAACAGTGATAAAAGAATTCTATACCTATAAAGTTAACCAAGATTTAGCAGTAAATCTTGCCTGAGGGTTTCCATCATCTGGCCATACATGTTTGGGTTTAAATCTCCTTGAAGTTAACATTAATGAGAAACTCAGGTGATACAGATTTTGAATACATCTACTTTTAGAAAAGAAAACTCCTTTATTGAGAAGTGCTATTTGGAGTCAGCAAAGGAGCAGAAATCCCTAATTGTCAGTATCAGTGATCTTATGAGGACAGTCTAAAAGAGCTTGTTCACATGAAATGCCAACAAGCACTCATGTTTGGACATTTTTCCATTCCCAAAGTAGAGGGCAGATTCTCTTTGTCATTCACTAGAAGAGGCTGTTTTCTCTTCCCTTGATCTAAAAGTTCAATTTAGTGAACATCAACAGCCTGGAGAAATGAGAATAGATTATGTCTACATAAGACTTGGAAACCAACCTGGACGAAGGATGTTAGATCAGTTGACTGGGTTAGAACTGTCAGCTGGGTGCATGTCCATAAATGTGCTACATGTATTTTCTCCTGGCCCTGTTTCTTGCCATCCCAAGCAAGTTTTTCTGTGACTTTATATTTCAGCTCAATTATATAACAGACTAGATATTTGAAATCTTGGAGTGTTAATGTATTGTTCAGTCGCTAAGTCACATCCAATTCTCTGTGACCCCATGAACTGCAGCATGCCAGGCTTTCCTGTCCTTCACTATCTCCCAGAATTTGTTCAAACTCACTTCCATTGAGTCGGTGATGCCACCCAACCATCTCATCCTCTGTTGCCTCCTTCTCCTCCTGCCCTCAATCTTTCCCAGCATCAGGGTCTTTTCCGGTGAGTTGTCTCTTTGCATCAGGTGGCCAAAGTATTGGAGCTTCAACATCAGTCCTTCCAGTGAATATTCAGGCTTGATTTCCTAGGATTTCAGTAGAATTGACTGGTCTGATCTCCTTGCAGTCCAAGGGACTCTCAAAGAGATTTCTCCAGCACCACAGTTCGAAATCATGAATTCTTTGGTGCTCAGCCTTCTTTATGGTCAAACTCTCACATCCATACGTGACTACTGGAAAAATCATAGCTTTGACAAGATGGACCTTTGTTGGCAAAGTGATGTCTCTGCTTTTTAATATTCTGTCTAGGTTGGTCATAGCTTTTCTTCCAAGGAGCAAGCGTCTTTTAATTTCATGGTTGCAATCACTGACTGCAGTGATTTTGGAGCCCAAGAAAATGAAATCTGCCACCATTTCCACTTTTTCCCCATCTGTTTGCCATGAAGTGATGGAACCAGATGCCATGATCTTAGTTTTTTGAACGTTGAATTTTAAGCCACTTTTTCATTCTCCTCTTTCACCCTCATCAAAAGGCTTTTTAGTTATTCTTTGCTTTCTGCCATTAGAATGGTATCATCTGCATATCTGAGATTGTTGGTATTTCTCCTAGCAATCTTGATTCCAGCTTGTGAGTCAGCCAGCATGGCATTTCCCATGATGTACTCTGCATATAAGTTAAATAAACAGGGTGACAATATATAGCCTTGATGTACTCCTTTTCCAATTTTGAACCACTCCATGATCCATGTCCAGTTGTAAATGTTGCTTCTGTCCCCCATACAGTTTTCTCAAGAGACAGGTATGGTGGTCTGGTATTCCCATCTCTAACAATTTTCCGTAGTTTGTTGTGATCCACATAGTCAAAGGCTTTAGTGTAGTCAATGAAGCAGGAGTAGATTTTTTTTTTTTTTGGAATTATCTTGCTTTTTCTGTGATCCAACAGATGTTGGCAATTTGATCTCTGGTTCCTCTTTCTTTCTAAATCCAGCTTGTATATCTGGAAGTTCTTGGTTCACATACTGTTAAAGCCTAGCTTGAAGGATTTTGAGCATAATCTTGCTAGCATGTGAAATGAGCACAATTGTAACATAGTTTGAATGTTCTTTGGCATTGCCTTTCTTTGTGATTGGAATGAAAACTGACCTTTTCCAGTCCTGTGGTCACTGCTGAGTTTTCCAAATTTGATGGCATATTGTGTTCAGCACTTTAATAGTATTATCTTTTAGGATATTAAATAGCTCAGTTGGAATTCCATCACCTCCCCTAGGTTTGTTCATAGTAATGCTTCCTAAGACCTTCTTGACTTCACACTCCAGGGTGTCTAGCTCTAGGTGAGTGACTACACCATTGTGGTTAACTGGGTCATTAGGAACTTTTTTGTACAGTTCTTCTGTGTATTCTTACCACCTCTTCTTAATCTCTTCTGCTTCTGTTACATCCTTGCTCTTTATGTCCTTTATCTTGCCCCTCTTGTATAAAATGTTCCCTTGGTATCTCTAATTTTGTTGAAGAGATCTCTAGTCTTTCCCATTCTATTGTTTTCCTGTATTTCTTTGCATTCACTTAAGAAGGCTTTCTTGTCTCTGCTTACTATTTTCTAGAACTCTGGATTTAGTTGGAACTCTGCATATCTTTCCCATTCTCCTTTGCCTTTTCCTTCTCTTCTTTTGTCAGCCATTTGTAAGACCTCCTGTATGGGCAAGCCATTTAATTTTCCTAAATCCACTGAATGTCTCCATTTATAAAACAGGCATGAAAATACTATTCACAGGTTGCTTCAGGAACCAAATGAGATAAAGTAGCATGAATAATAGTCACAGCTTATAGTGATTGAGAACTTGCTGTGTGCGGGGCACTCTTCTAAGGACTCTGCCCATTTACTCCTTCCTAAAATCCTATTGTTTCTATTTTACAGTTAAGGAACCTGAGACACAGTCTATAGAAACTCTCTGAAACCTCTAAAACACATTAAACAAATGTTAGCTCATTAAACAAATGTTAGCTCTAACCTTAATTCTCCTGGTAGTGTATATTTCCCTGCTGCTGCTGCTGCTGCTGCTAAGTCGCTTCAGTCGTGTCCGACTCTGTGCGACCCCATAGATGGCGGCCCACCGGGCTCCCCCGTCCCTGGGATTCTATGATAGCACCATTCAAAAGCTGAATCTGTGTTTCCCTCCCTTGGTATCCTATCATTTCCTTTTCACCCTCTCA
>SJXQ01005023.1:588238-599571 GCA_006408695.1 Aepyceros melampus
GGAGCTGCCTGCTCCAGTATTCTTGTCTGGAGAATTCCATGGACAGAGGAGCCTAGCAGACTACAGTCCATGGGGTCACAGAGTGTCAGACATGACTGAGTGACTAACACTTCACTGTGTTAAGGAGTGTGTGCTAAAGACCAGTTCTCACCTTTAAGATTTTCTGAGTGCCTTGACTTACTTTCATTTACGTCTGTCTGTGTGACCAGCCCAGGGAAGGTTTTGATCTCAAGGGAAATGGAATCATCACTGTGAAAGCTAGATCCCATAGTCCTTGCTTCTGGTTTGAGAAAGTTCGGGGTGGGGGGGGGCGCGGGAGGAGGTTGAGGCCCTTCCTTCGAATTCAATAGTCTTCTTCGTTTATTTTTTAAATACACTCTCTCTGCATGAGGTCTCCTGTGCGTGTTTCTAACTGACCAACTTAGTTACCATCTCTCGCCTTGGCTGATGTGTCATGGTGTCCTTTGTCATCAGCAGCCTAATGTCGAGCCCTGGGGTGTTGTAGCTGGAGATTTTGGGGAACTCCTGCCAAGGAGGAGGTAGTGGGGAAGAGAGTAACCCTTTTGCCCAATAAACACCTTCTGAAGGGTTCACTCTCTTAATCATTATCCAGAAAAAGAAAAGAGGAGAGGAAGGTCCAGGAAAAGAGGAGAAAGGCCAGAGTCAAGAGACGCACCCAGAAGGAAAGGGACAGGCACCGGCAGAGGAGACAGAAGGACAGCGCCGAAGTGGAAGCCCAACCAGGGTCCAACTCTTCCAAAGACCTGGAGAAGAGGAAGATCCCACTGACCCAGAGGCAGCTGGAGGCCCTCTACCTGATGCGGGCACTCCTGAGGAAAATTGTAGTAAGGCTCTTGCCCCATTGTTCTTTGGTTTGGGTAGCTAGTGACCTCTTTGAGTCATGATGACCTTTACTTTGAAACAGCAGCCTATTGTTTAAGCAGTGGCTGTGGAAGACTTACTGTATTTGTTGAGGTTTGTTTTCAATAGGCTGGTCTCTAATAACCACAATTTTGCATTGACAAAGGGATATTCAGATTCTCTGAAGGGGTTGGGTCTCAGCTCCACCATCTGGCGTGCACGCACACACACACACTGTGTTTCTCAACTTTGGGATGATGTCACTCAGAGCAGTGTAGCTTGTGCACCTACTCTTCTAAGCTCCTAATGGAGGTAACAGAAAACGCCAAGAGGAGGGATATGGAGTTTGTAGTCCTACATTACCTTTCGCTGGCCATTCATCAGTGACAGGATTGGACGGGAAAGGAGGGCCTTGAACAGACATGTTAGTCTAGTCTTCAACTGTTTGCTAAGGAATATCTCACATCACAGGCCAGCTGTTTTGTTTGAAGAGTTTCAGTTGGGGAAGTTTTTGTTCTCCCACTTACTGACCTCCTAAAGATAACCAGACTCAACAGATGCCCCAGAGTAAAGACCAAAGTGTTCATTTGAAAAGCCACATTCACCATTCTTAAACACCAAGAGTGAATGGCATTCATTTTCAGTAGTTGATTTTAGATATATGTGCCATCTCACCTGTTTTTTTTTCCTCACTGGTATGGCCCATCAAACTGCATGAAATCAGGATAAGAAAAACCTCATTTATCTTGACAATAAGGCGAGCTGGATCTTTTTTAGTTTGCCTTGCTGCTACTGCTGCTGCTAAGTCGCTTCAGTCGTGTCCGACTCTGTGCGACCCCATAGACAGCAGGCCACCAGGCTCCCCCGCCCCTGGGATTCTCCAGGCAAGAACACTGGAGTGGGTTGCCATTTCCTTCTCCAGTGCATGAAAGTGAAAAGTGAAGTGAAGTTGCTCAGTCGTGTCCGACTCCTCGCAACCCTATGGACTGCAGCCTACCAGTCCATGGGATTTTCCAGGCAAGAGTACTCCCATTGCCTTCTCCGTTAGTTTGCCTTAATGACTGCCAAAAGTGACTTCTTTTGAAGAATTCCTCTCTTTCAATGTGTGTGGTACCAAATTTGAATCCCAAGTCCTAGGTAAGCTCTAAGCCCTGATTTGTGCCAAGTGTCAGTGGGAGGTCAGACAAGCTCTCCCAGCAGGGTAGGGGCCTTAGTCCACACCTTTCACCTGCCCTGCAGTCATGGACAGCAGAGAGCACCATTGTCACAGCCATATTTTCTACTTGCTATCTTGTTTCCAACCGAGGTGGGCAGGTCAGAGACATGCTCACTTGTAATCCATAGTAAGAGGCTGGAATAAAACCAAAAAAGGCAGTTTGGCTTTTACAAAGCCAACTGACCCTTTAAGACATATATTTCACCCACCAGTCTTTTCTTGTTCTAGGACTGTAGCCCCAGGGAGTACTGTAGAGCATTTCTTATTCCTCTTCAGGTTCCCACCCTTGAGCACAGTACCTGGAACAGTAAGTAGACCCATCAATTTGTGAACAAAGGAAAAAAGGATTATGTGCTTTTGAAGGTATGTAAACTGGGATGCTTTCTAACATAAGGACAGGCACAGACCTAGCCAAAGCAGCTCCTATTAGATGAAGACATTTAATTTTGTACCTCCTGTTTCTTTAGTGTGCTATTATTCCTAATTTGGATCTACCCTAGGTGTAATTAGAAACCTCTTCAGAACAGTGCTATATAGCCCAGTTTTCTTTGAGATTTTTAACCTGTTGAGCTTTTCATGTGAGATTTTTAACCTTTTTCTTTGAAGGAGTCTGAAGAATTTTACCCACGGAAGGCGAATATTGCAGGCTCCAAAGCTCATCATGCTCTGGGGACCATGACAAGAACTCTGAAGAAAGAAGAACCAAACACTCAGTATCTTCAAAATCAGGAGGAAATGCTAAGATACCACGTTTCTAAGTCAGATTATAAACGTAAACGAAAAATGAAGAAAAGAGCTAGAGCTCACTTATGTAAATCTTCCCACCACCTTGGGGGGAAAAAAATAAGATATTCAGCAAGAAAAGAGAGAGCTAGAAAATCATTAACTGATGAATACAATAAAAGTTTGAGCTGTGGACAGAATTCCTTGCAAATTATAATGACTCAAGGTCAATCTCTTGAGAAAGAAGACCAGCATGGTTCTAATACTCCTATTCTTCCAGATTCGTTGAGAGAGACCATAGCAGGAAACAGAAGATCTATGAAACAGATGAATTTATTGACTATCTTTTAAACCATTATCAAACTCCAAAATATGCCCGCATCTGCCTAGAACCAAGTCACATAACAAGCACATGTCAGTGGAAGAGAACCGTCCTTGTGAAAGGAAATAGCTTTCAAATCAATTTGAGAAAACATAAGCATCAGTCAACCAGTTTGAGCCAAATGCAACATCTAGATAGGAGAGAACAGGTGCAAGAAAATGATCTCTGGACAAATCTTTCTTGGGATCCTGAGCATATATCACAAAAGAAAAGAAAAGTGGATTATGCTGAAGAATGTACAAAGAAGTTTAAACATCATTTTAAGGACACAGCCAGTGAAGCTGGTGATTGCCTGTCCCCAACTGATGAAAAGAGCCATCTGTTGGAAGAGACTCATGCTTACCAAGTCGAGGATCCCATATCCACAAGTCAAAGCCAAGTTTCCTCATCTAAGAGGTCAGCAGACTTTGATTTGAAGCTGAGAGATTTCTTAGAGGAAATTAGCAGTGATTCTGAATGTCTCAGTGATAATCTTAGTGTAAACAAAGAGAAGAAAAAGGAGTCTGTGGCCACATATGATAGCTGCCCAGAAAAGGGATGTCTTGATGCTGATGAAATCATCACTTGTGATCCAGAAATTATGTCAAGTCAGCAGGCTTTGTATGCAGAGTGGAAACATGATGGGGAGGAAAAATACTCTGAATACAAGCTTAGGAAACCAGGCAGGAGGTCTACTTATGAACTGAGATGTTCGTGGCTTGAGGGTAAAAACAATTCCATTAGAAATGAGAACAGCAACAGCAAAGAGAGGGAAATACTGGCTCCCCAATACTTATTTGATGAAAGCCACCACCACAAATCCAGTGCCAGTGATCAGACAGACACTGTCATAGGAAAGAGGAGGCAGTTTAGTGATAGTGCATTTGACCCCAGAGTCAACTATAGGCTCTTTCAAATGCCAGTAACTCATCAAAAAGTGCTAATGCTTCCTATTTGTGGGGTTTTCCCAAAAGAAGAGAGATACCATGGAGGTCAGAATATAACTGGGATGCAGGAAAGATGAAAAGACGTGAGTATTCTGGAGATTTCATGCTGAATTCTGATAGTTACTACATTAGACATAACAGTCTGGAGCGCATTGACTATAGAAGCTATTTAAGAAACCACTTCACTAGTTCTTTTTATTTTCAAATGTTTTGAAGGCTTTTTAGATCAGGAAACCCTTATTCACAGTAAAAATCTGCAAGAAGAAAATTTAAAACCAAATATAGCTATGTAGTTAGCAACTACAGAGCAAGAGAGCAAACACTTAGGAGCTTGAGCAAGGTCAAATGCAAAACCTTGCTTCTCTTGCCAAAGTATAAAGCATAAATCAAAGTGTGTGTGTGCTGTCTCTTATACACATCTCCTAGCATTCCAAGATGTCAAGGATCTAGTAACCTTCTGTCTTGTTGCTTCCTCATGCTTGGCTTTCAGGTCAGAGATTATTATCTGGGCCAAAGTGGCTGCTGGAGTTTCAACCATTACAACCACATCCCAACCAGAAGAAAAGGAGACAGAAGATAAAAATGCATGCTTCTTGCACTCCCACAATACCTGTCTGTCTCCCATAGATGATGTGCCACATTTAGCTGCAAGGGAGGCTGGGAAATGTAGTCTTTATTCCAGGTGGCCATGTGCATATCTGCAAAGTGCAAGGTGCTGTTACTATGGGAGAAGGGATTGGCAAACTATGATTGTCTGGCTGAATCTGACCACTGTGTAGTTTTGTAAATGACATTGGATTGGGACCTTACCATGCCCATTCATTTACACAATGCCTACTGTTGATTTCATAGTGCAGTGGTGGAGCTCATGGAGTTAAGATAGCCCTCTATGGCTCTTCAGCTGTCATAACATTATTATTTAACATCATTTATCTTCAAAGGGATGGCAGTGAATGCCTAAGGATCTTTCTACTTGTTCTTTGATTTGGTTCGAACACCATGTGCAGCAACAAACTTTCCTGACTTTTATCTAGAAATATCTATAGATAAAAGAAGAGAGATGACACCTAGAACCTACACTGGACTTCTTCATGACATTAGAGGGTTCCTTGAACATCTACCAGAAGGAAATTAATCTTATTAATATGTTCATAGGACTCAAAGAGTTGTCCTTTTAGAAACAAAGCCTTGGAAGAAGAATCTAAAAGGGGCTCAAATTGTCTTTTGAGGCTGACACAGAAAGTGGACCATTAGCAGAGTTTTTTTTTTTGGAAGAACCCCAAGTCATTCCATCGTAGAAAAGCAACAGGATTGAAGTGATACAACTTGGGATTTGTCAAAGGAAATATTGAACAGTCCTGGGGCACCAAAAATGGCACTTGGGAAGAGAAGACGTCACAGTATTTCATTTCAGTTTGTGTAATCCTTTCACTCAGGGTTGGGTGACATCAGTTTATAAAAAGCCACTGAATATCCCCAAACTGACTTTTATAAAACAGTAACAAGTGCCTCCTCAACCCTCAATAATGCCATGGGGAAAAAAAAAATGCCATGGAGTTAGGAAGAGTGAAGGGTAAAGCCCATACTTTTCTAGTGGGGGGAAAATTGTATGTGTGCAGAATTTGTAAACTCTTAACATAAGCAATTTATCTTTTTATGTACTGATTTTGGACTCCTTGAATATGTTTTTAAATTGAGATATTTTATAGATTCGTAAAGACATACATCTTAATGCAGTGCATGTTCTATTGAAAGCTCAGCTGGCTCATTCTGCCTTATATTGGATTTAGGAACTCAGGGGGGGCAGTAGATGCTTTTTTTCTTCCAACAAAACTATAGCTGACATGGCAATTGAAGACCTCAATGAGATTAGACTGCCTGCAGCGGAAAAAGGTATTTTAATCCACAAAGTAGTGGAGGGCAACATTTTCATATTACATGATTCATTTCAAACAGTCCTAACTTGATAGTCCATAGAAAAGGACCAGCTGGTCAAGCCAAATTAGGACACCAGGCAGTGTGGCTGCCCAGAATGATAAGGCACGATATGTGCTTGTAACCAGACTCTTGAGCAACCTGATACCTGAAACACCTAGAAAATCTTCAAATCATTCATTTATTTGTTGGCTCTCTTGTATTCAATTCTACTTGCAAGCCAGTGACTCTGCCATCAGAGTCACACAAGCCATCAACTAGGCTTGGCTTGTCCAATCTGAAAAATCACTCCTAGGGGTGATTGCCGTTTCTCCTCTAAGGACTAGCAATGACTATTAATGTTCAGAGTACTATTGTCTGGAGTAGCCTTTAAATTATAACAGCTTGTATTTTGTCAGACAACCTGTGGCAACCAGGTATTATTCTTTTCCAATGAGACCCAACCTCCCTACTTTTTTCATGTTTCATGCCCTTGAAACAAAGAACATGATGGGTTTGTAATGGAAAGCAGCTATGCTTGTTTTGGAAAAAAAGAAAGAAAAAACAACTCAATGTCTTCTGTCATTTGATAATTTTTCTTTGCAGAGATTTTAAGCATGAAAACAATTTGCTGCTCAGTAACCAGACATAAAAAATACGTAGCAGAATACAGCATGTGCAATTAAAAATTTTTTTGTATAATAGAATTGGTGCTAAGTCACTTCTATGTAAAATTTTGGTCTAAACACCATCCTAGGACCTAGAAGAAAGTAAAAATACTGGTTTTGTGTTTACTTTCTATACAGCTTTAGGTTTTTATGTTTTGTGGTAATGCATTCTAGATTTGAGTAAATCTCTCTTTTTGGTGTGTGTAGGCCTTAAACAAGGATGAGAACAATTTCTCCTAAACTTTTCAAATGGTGGAATGATTTAGAACTGAAAATGTGATACTCACTTTCTGTTAATTAACACTGTTATTCTTTGTTGTGCTGTTATTTAAGTAGTGCAAAAGTTTTCTCATATCTTTTTCCTATGTCCAGTGAAGGGCTGGAACTTTAATCTGTGTCTTTTTAAGTAGGTGTTTTCATGTTTTTCCTTGTATGCGTTACTAGTAGTGCTTTAAGAATTAGCTGAAAGTCTGTTAATGTGTTTTCGTTACATTTGTTTGAATTCCTCAGGTAGAAAGCCATTGTAACCTGGTAATTTTGAACTTAAGAACCAAATAAATATATTTTCATTGGTTGCAAGACTGTTCAAAATGTTCACTTTTAAATGTTGATAATTCCACTTTGTGTGTGTTGAGGGGAGATTTCTACCTGTAGTATGCTGCTTTGCACTAACATTGCTGCTCCTTTTTGTCATTTGCATTGGTAGAGAAATAATACATGTTTGATTTTCAGATATATTAAAAATAAAGTTGTCATAGTATAGAGTCTTTGTTCATTGACCAGATGTGCTGGATAGAATATCACACACCTGCAGTAATATTTTCTTTGAAAATATGTCTGGTTTCACTACTGTTTTGAGGCAACTTCTCCCTTTATAATGCCAGTTAATGGCAATTGACTTGTCAGAGCTCATGAAAATGCAGTTGTATTTTCATTTTGGATAAATGAAAATAATGATATTTTGACTTAAGACTGTTCTCCCTGCGGCAAAGGTTTTATCAGTTCTTTATAGCTAGCAGAACAGATTTCACAGAATTTCACCTCAGCTTTTAGGGCTTTGCAGGTGGTCCAGTGCTAAAGAATCCATTTGCCAATGCAGGAGACATGGGTTTGATCCCTGGCCTGGGAAGATCCCCTGGAGGAAGAAATGGCAACCCACTGCAATATTCTTGCCAGGGAAATTCCATGGACAGAGGAGCCTGGCAGGCTACAGTCCATGGGGTTGCAGGATTGGATACAACTGAGCGTGCGCGTGCACGCGTGCGCGCGCGCGCGGCGCGCGCACACACACACACACACACTTCAGGCCTTGGTGAAAGTGTAGAAGTTACCCAATTTCCGAAAACGTGTGGGTGTGGGATGAGGAGTCCAGTCATAGATGTGAGGGGCTTCAGTGATCAGTCTTTGATCCTGAAAGAATTAACTATTTTCACACGAAATGTACAGCAAATTTCTTCTAAATATCTGTAACAAAGGCAGACTGTACCTTAGAGGGCACCTGGGCACTTTAGAGCTTCTTTTTGTTCAAAGAGCTCTTTCTGAGGCAGCAAAGGCTGTTTTTGCTCATTGTGGATTGAGGGGTTGCATGAAGTGTGGCCCTCTGAGGTAAGGTGAACATGATATTGTGTAGAGAAGCCACAGAGATGGTGCAAGCACATAGCAAATGCTGCTTCTGACCCTCAGATGTTGGGGCTGAGATGACGGTGTCTAGGCAGGGACTGGAAGAAAGCAGGGGAGGAGGACAGGTGTTCACCTGGCCCCCTCCCTGGCTGGCATGGCTGGTGCCAAGGCTGTAACCACCACTCCGTCTTCTCAAATGGTGCCTTTTACATAATATAGCTTACAACTGTGTGAGCTGGATTTAAGTTTCTACAG
This sequence comes from Aepyceros melampus, assembly GCA_006408695.1. Lineage (NCBI taxonomy): Eukaryota > Metazoa > Chordata > Mammalia > Artiodactyla > Bovidae > Aepyceros > Aepyceros melampus. Next base: position 596,804 of record SJXQ01005023.1, read on the forward strand.
GAAAGTCCTGCCTGATAGTGATATCCCTTTACTTGTAATCAACTACCCTTTACAGTTTAGTTCTGAATGGGGGGATTCCGGCAATCTGGGGTTGAAGCTTTTAACCAGGCTCTGGATGTTTTCCACCTGGCATCAGACAAACCTGTTTGAGTAAAAGGAGTAGCCTAATCTCAGGCTGCAACGGTGGCCCAGTTTCTCTCCCTCCCCTTCCCCCAAAGCATACGGTCTAACAGGTTGCTTGGCACAAAACAGGCAGCTCAAATATTTGTTGGATGAAAACTAATGCAGGCAAAGGACACATTTTAAAACAACAAAAACAGGCAATATGGTTTGAGAACATAAAAGCTGGAAAGCTCTGAGCCCTCTCTGGTTCAGGGAGTACCTCCCTTGTAAGAAGAGTCTGTCAATTTTCACATGAAAATGCAAAACACTAATCTTTGGAGTAATAGGTTGTCTGTTTATACAACCGACTGCGTATGTAAGTCTCATATCCTTCTTTTGGCATGAAGTGAATCAACTTTGCTACCATAAGGTTCCTGAACACTTTCCTAATCCGATGATACTCAAAGCAAAAACAAAACCTGCCTTGGCACTCAGTAAGTCTTCACTAGAGTTACTCCTTAGTAAACTTGCTATAGAATTCAAGGCAGAAGTCTGCCTCTGAGTTTATTAAATTCCGACTTAAAAAAGTAAATTCGATTCACCACTTTAACAGGATAAGCTGGTACTTTGTTTTTGGTGTGCAGTCTCTATGAAGTTGTACCCCTTTCCTTGTCTCTTTTGGAAGACAAAATACGGCACTCAGAAGTGAAACTCTTGAATCTGCTTCCTCAGATTAAGGTTTAAAAGAAATAAGGCAATCCACCACACTATGCTGGCTAAAACCATTTTATTAACTGACCAAAGCACTTCTTTTTGTTTTCCGATTTGAGGTAAAACAATTAAACACAGTTCACAAGAAAATACAATGACTATTCAACTACAAGAGTTTGAAACCTCACTAGTTATTCATATAATACTTTTACATATTCATACAACTGTACAGTCTACTTAAGCTAAGTTTATTGTTAACCAAGACCAATATCAAAGACCAAGACACTTGACTACAACTCTTGCAGTGGCTATAGTTGTGTAACAACAGAAGAATAACTGTTAGGTTATGTATACACTTTAAAAACCACTTGGCCAGGAATGTGCACGGTTTCCTCATTCTTCAGGGTTGTGTGTGAAGGCTCTTAGCAATCTGCTCCTGTCCTACACAGCCCCCTCGCATGTCCAATCATGTGAAATAACCAAGAACACAGGGATGGGGAAAATAGTCCTACAATCTTATTCATGTATTTTCGGTTTTTAGGCAAGCCAGCTGATTTTCGCCAAAGCTTGCTTTGGAATGTTGAGATCCTATTTTCAGCCTCATTGGAGATTACTGTTAAGTGAGGGCATCGAGTGTTCCAAAGAGCACAGGACAATGATGCTGTCCTCAAACAGAGAAAGTAGGTTACCTGTGACTGAGTCCAGCTTTGAGATTTCATTTTGTACTGGACCGCTCTGTTTAATCAATACCAAAGCCTTTGGAACACTGCAGATTTGCTTTAGAGGTAGAGAAAACAAATCATGCAGTTAGGTCAACTGAGAAATAAAGGATTTTCTATCTTTAGAGAATATCATGACTCAAAGTCCATTCTTTGTTTCTTGACGCTTGAAGGACTTCACACATTTAACGTTTAAACCTGTTTGGGGGGAATACCCATGTTTTACCCATCTCTCAGGAAACACAATTTCCAACTCAGCCTGCATTGACTACAAATAGAAGAAAAACCGTAATAACATTTGTCTTACAGCACTGCAGTTCACTTTCTAGATTTGTGACACACAAACATATCATGCATTCTAAGACAGTTAGCTTTATCAGTGTCACTAGTGATGTTAATTAAAAAAATGTACAGCAAGTTCAAAACTTTTCTAAATATTGAAATCACCATGTTTTAAAAGACAGACTAGAATGTTACAAATGATTCTGCAAAATACAAAAATAGATATGCTTCCGCTGAAGGCCTTAATCATTCTTCCGAGTGCTCTCATCTTTTGGCTCCTCCTCGTCTGAGTACACGGTGGGCTCCTCCCCGTCCTTCAGCAGTTTGCCCACATGATGGTACTTGACTGGAAGAAAAGAAGATGACACAACTGGTCATTCTCACGCTTTGGAGAAAACCACTACCATATTTCGTTTGAAAGCACTTATGAGAGGCCTACAAGCAACACAAAAACACATTGGGCTTCTTGAAGGCAGTTTATACTACAGTCCCAGCCAAGTGCCAGGGAGTTAGTTTTGTTCAGCAGACAGAAGTATAGAATGGGGAGTGATGCCTGACAATGTGTGTGCAAGGTAATGTCAAAGTGGGTTGTTTGTGTGGGGGAATGTTCAGCAGAGCAAGGGCTTGGTATGAGTTAGTTGGAAGGGTTGTAGACACTTTGTAGGAGAAAGATATGCTTTGGAAGATGTGTAGGACTTGGGGAAGGAGGGGTTTCCACAAAGTGCCAACGCCACACCCAAAGGCATGCAGGTGAGACCAAACATATCTGGGGAGCAATAAAGGGACTTGAGTTGGCAGGAGGAGGCTGGGAGCAGTGCAAGCCAAAAAGGGTGGGGAAGTCTTATGAAAGATGCGGAAAGGCAGCCTGAGGAGTCTGAACTTATCCCATAGATGGCAAAGGGCACCGAAAGTGTATAACAAAGGAATGACAAGGTAAAACAGTGCTGTGGTAAC
>SJXQ01005023.1:599739-625525 GCA_006408695.1 Aepyceros melampus
ACGGTTTCACTGTGTATAGAGGGCAGGGCAGGTTAGTCAGGAGAGTCCAGGGACAGGGTGACTAGGAGGCCAATGGGCAGATCCCCACGGGGAGAAACGAGAGCCAGGAGGAAGGCGGTGTCCATGGGGGTGAAAAGGAAGGATATAAGACCCATTAAAGGCAACTGGAAACAGGAGCTAAGGAAGTGAACACTGGAGACTCCGTGAACCGAAATGGGGACTTTGTGACTGGAGCATGTGCCTGGAGACTGACAACAGGGACTGGGGAAGGACAATTAGTGTTGGCAAGATGCAGGTCTCTGTAAACGTTTGAGATAGAAGGTTCAGTGGAATGGTGGGGGCAGAAACTACACTGTAGAGAGCAAGGAGGGATGGAACAGTGGTTAGGGGCAGCCACGATTACTAGATGCTTGTCTGACAGTGAGAGGAAGGAACGATAATCGTCTCAGAGGATAAAGGGGAGAGCAGGAGACAGAATTTTCCCTCAACTTGGAGAAAAAAAAGCCAGACGTGGTTAAAGGCAGTGGAAAAGGAAACAGGAGAACACTGGAGATTTTGGAGAACGCAGGTTTAAGAGGGCAACCAGAATGTAAGAGACTCGAGGAGGGACGGAGTCAGCAGATGACCACCATATTGGCTGTATTATCGGGCCAATTTAGTGTAGGGTTAATTACCACAGCGTCAGAGGTCAAGAGAACTCCTATTCTGAATATGGGTAGGAATTAAAGGGGTAACCAACCTGTTTAATCAGGTAACTGGAGCTACTTTGCTGTGAAATAGTCAGGAACTGTTAGAACTCGCCTATTTGAACATATTATAAAGGTCCCTAGGGTGCTTGCGACTGTGCAAGCCAAATAAAAGCTGGGTGGCACCTGAGAAGCCTGCCTTAAGGGGGACCCATGCCAGTTTTGAGTGTAGTTCAAGTGTCACGACAGTATTTGGGACTACCCTTAGTTTAAGCGGTTGGGGGAACCGCAGTTTTTTACCCCACTGATGAATTTAAGTCCTATAAAATAGAGCTTGTAAATTATGAATTACAACTCATTGGTTTCATATAGAACAATCTATTGTTACAAAGGCATCCTGAAGATGCAAAAAATGAGGGATGGTTAGATAGCTGAATTCTGTTTTCAAAGTACAAAGGCTTGCCTCTGGACTTGAAAGTTACACTTAGTCGGCTTGGGATCCAAACTCTAAAGGTAGAGTTATACCTGGCTAATTATTAATAGAGAACTCTCTCTGAGGTCAGCACTACTCTCAAAACAGTTCAATTTAGCAAAAAAAAATTATAGAGAACAGTAAATAGAAAATGACATTCACAATGAAAAATGACCCTCAAGGAAATGGTCACTGTCTTAACATACTGTTTCAAAGCTTGTAAAGATTATTCTTCAAATTCTTAGCAGTGAAATATTGCTAAAGTGATCATTAAACACTTGGGTTGGACAAAAGCCATTTCCCAATTCTTAGATTTGAATTTGACCTCCATCTTTACTTCCCCCCAAAGCCCTTGGTCCATAGCATAAGCTAGGAAACAAGTGTCTCCTTTCTGCTTTCTTTTTAAAAAATGTAGACACCATTGTTGCTGGGCAGATTATAAGCATCATTTGTAGATGAGGCCTAGAGTTAGGCTCAATTAGATTCAAAGAGAAGCTGTTTTGTACAATACAAGTCTCTCATTCTTTAACAGCAATGTGGGCTGCTTTTAAACAGCAAGTTCTACAAGTAAGGGCTTAGGAAAATCCTTCTGTAGCCAAGATGGCCGCTCTCCTTTCCCCTGCACACCAAATCCTAGTGGGAAAATCTATGCAAACCTCGGAAATTTCAAAAACAGAAACCCAGGTTTCCACAGAGAACTAGCTAGATATTGGGATGCAGTCATGGCAAATGACTCAGCACTGCTACAATTACTTCAAGCCATGAACTTGATCTGTCCAAGATTCAGGAGCCTATCAAAATGCTCCGCAGTTGTAGGCTGCTTAGTAATAACTATTGTACTGCTGTGAATCCCATTATTGGTAGAAATCTGACCCTGGCAAAATAAAAAAAAACCCACTTACAAGTGAACTGAGAGTCCCAGTCACTCAGGGTCTCCTGCTGGGCAGGAGTGAGGTCAGAAAGGTCATCATACTCATCCTTCAGTGCTTCCTTATCCAGGCAAAAGGTGGCAAGGCCTCTGGATGCATCTCTTCCAGCAAAGACTCCATATGGCCCCTCTTTAAAAAACAAAACCAAACCAAAGACCAATTATCTATTAGACAGTCAATTTCTCTGTGGCTCACACACAGAAAATGGCTTCCTTACCAATGAGCATGGAGAGCCCATTTTTGAATATCGAATTCCATTTGGAAACAGTAAGTAATTGACATGGATCCTTTGACCATTACCTAGTGAATATACTGAAAGACCTGTTGTCATTAAACTTTTAAATACCTAAAACTAAATCAAAATGCTATTCTGTAGCACTCATTTCTTGTGATTGCAAATAGCTAATAAAAAAGCCATAAATGATTATCTCCTAGGAGAAGGGTGTTAGTAGGGAATGATCCAAGATATAGTTCATGGGTCATAATTCAACTTCTGGACATTGAAGCTAGAACCTGGCTCTGTTCTAGGGACTAGGGTTGCACCAGTGAAAGTTATGGTTTCTGAAGATAAGAAACATGCATGCATGCTAAGTCACTCAGTCATGTCCAACTCTGTGTGACCCTATGGACTGCAGCTTGCCAGGCTCCTCTGTCCATGGAATTCTCCAGGCAAGTATACTGGAGTGTGTTGCCATGCCTCCTTCAGGAAATCTTCCTGACCCAGGGATTGAACCCACATCTCTTATGCCTCCTGCATTGGCAGGTGGGTTCTTTACCACTAGCACCACCTGGGAAGGTAAGAAACACTAGAGTGTAAATAGAAGCATTTTACACATGTATGCTGATACAATTTAATGAGCCAAGAGTGTCTCATAGAGATCTTTGTGAGACTAGACTGTGTTGAACATTAATGTATGGCCTCTGCAGGAGAAATCATTTTATGAGTATCAGTGGTTTAATCTATCCACAGGTTACATAACTTCACTGTCAGTAAAGAAGGCATGGAATCAGGTCTGTCAGCTGTTTGGTTGGGTTTGAAGACTCTGAAAATTCTATAAAATATCTGATTGCCATTATACATAATGATACTAAATTTTTGTCTAAGAGAGCAGTGAATCATTCTGTATGTACTTCAAGTGGATTTTTCGACTTATTTAAATATTGCACCAGTAAATGAAAAGAATCCAGTGTACTTTAAACAATGTGTTGTTTCCCCAAAGGTAGACCAAGCAGCAAGTCAGATATGAAGAAGTTTGCAGATAACTACCATACCAAGTATGAAAACAGATCACATTTCAATATGGCCTGGCCACCTGAAACCTCAATCCACTAGGACACTTTTATTTTTACAAATTAGACAAAATTTATGATCAACTTTTAAAGGCACATAAGATTCCAGAGAAAAATGGTTGTTTTTCATCACCATTACATACTACCATTTCCACTAGAGAAAGTAAACAGGTAAAGTGGACGGGTTTGGACCTCACCATATTAGAAATTATGGTTACGGAATACAAAATTATGGTTACGGAATACTGAAAACACTCTTGAGGGGAGCATTAAAAATCTTGGGAGAATATATACATTATCCACCAGAATCTATAGTCACTTGAATGTAAGCTTCATGAGCAGACATGTAGGCCTGTTTTGTTCACTACTATATTCCCAGCACCCATAAAGGTGCCACACATACAACATCACTAAAAATAATGAATCATTTTTAGGAATCCTTTATAACACAGTGTAATTTCCACGTGATGTTACAGATTCATGGACTCTTGCAGGTAGAGACTGAGATCTCACAATGGGCCATCTTTATCACTTTAAAGAGGGACAACTAAGGCCTAGAGAGAACAATGCTTTGCCCCAGGTCACACAGGTGGTGAGTGATCCAACAAGGCAGAGAACCCAGGCTGCCTGACTCCCAGTTTCCAGCTCTGTACACAGGCCTACATTCCTCTCAATGACTTTGCAAACTACAGTCATATGATGAAGCTCCAGCCCGTTTCAACTGCTTTATGGGGTGGCTTGGTCATAACAGATATCTACACGATTACGTTTACTGATAAAGCCTTTAGGTGCGCCACTGTAAGTGACAAATAATATAGGTATGGTTTTCAAATTAAGGAAAAACTGTGGCGTGGGAGAGTGCTTTAATACATCTGATGTTGATGAGTTGGAGGGGGAGAGTAAAACAAACCAGGAATGGGAATGAAGGCAGATTGCTGCCTTCTTCGCTCTCTCTCCTCTCCTTGAACCCCCTGATTTTATACACATCCATACTGGAGGAGCTAAAACCCCTTTCTCCTCTGATCCAAACCTGCTGTAAAGCAGAACTTTCCCAACCTGGAGACTCCTCGAATTTGCCTGGGGGTGGGTGTGTTAAAATGCAGATTTCTGGATCACCCCTTTCCCTCACTCTTGGGGGAGATTAGGCCGGGAATCTGTATTGTACCTCAAGTGCATCAGGTGATTCTGATCTGCAACCAAGCCTGGAAAAGCCTCATTTCTAAGGCCCTACCAAGCCTGTCCCTCTCCAACAGCTCCTCAGTCAACCAGCCCTCATTTCCCCTCTGGTTGGCTTTTCCACGAAATCCCCACACCCAGCAGCCTTCGTAGCCCTACCCCTTTTGTTTCTCAGGATCCTCCCACTTCTCCCTCCCTCCATTTTTTTTTTTTTTGGCTTCTAGTTTCTTCTCTCCTGCTATGGAGTGTAATACTGTATTACCTTCTGGTCTTGCCACATTCCTATCGACCGCTACATTCAGCCTTCTACATCCAGCTCCCTTCCCCCTATGGAGCCTCCCCTGTTCACCTCCCAGCTTTCCCCGTCTGCCACACACATACCAAGCACATGCTACTCACATACCTGACACATGCCACATTGCTAGCGCACGCGTGCACACGCACACACACAAGCCTGACATGCCACATACACATCACACAGAGCGGACACATCACTCACTGCCACGCACAGTGCTCCAACCTGCTGCTAATCTCGTTTCCCGTTTCCTTTTCCCACACTCCCCATTCCTCATGGCTACTCCTGGCGTCATCGGCCTTCCCGGCCCCCCAAGGCTGGACCTCCTGACCCTCTCTCGCCCTCCCTCCCATCATGTTTCCCTCGAGACACTCTCATTTCCTTTCCCCAGCCCGACATCATCCCCTCCTTCCAGGAACCCTCGAACCCGATACCTTCGAAACTCCCCCAACACTGCGCTCTGCTGTGCCACCCTCCCCCACACCTCCGCCTTCCAGACTGACGATCTCACGCCCCCATCCACGCCCGGATTAAGCATTTCAGTCTTCTTCCTCCACACCACGCCGAGGCCGGCGGTGCGGGCCGGGAATCTGCGATCCCACTGGCTCGCAGCCTTTCCAGGGTGCCGCTGGCCCCCTGCCCGCCCGAGGAGCCTCCCTGCTCCGCCCTCCTAGGCTGGACACCATTCCAGCCCCTCCCCAGGCACCGCGCTCCCTCCTCGCCTCTCCGGGACCCAGCCCGGTGCCGGGGGCCCTTCTTTTGTCTTTGCGGCCCCCCAGCCAGCCGCCGTACCAGGCCCGTAGAACTTGCGGCCTTTGGTTACGTCGAACACCTTGCCATTGATGGCCATGAGTATACGCGGGTCCTGTACGCCGTCGAAGCGCCGCAGCTCGGCAGGGGTGAAGTCGCGCCGCTTAAGGCGGGGCAGCGGGGGCGGCTCGTCGTCGTCGTTGTCGCTGGCCGCCGGCTGGTCCCCGCGCACGATCTTGTAGAGTAGAAAGATGCAGAGGCCAAGGAGCAGCAGGTTGAGCGGAGACGTGAAAATCTCATGCAGCAGCCCGCCGCTCTCGAGCTCGTTCGGGTCTGCGCCGGTCGCCGCCACATCCTCGGCAGCCATGATCGCTGGAGCAAAGGTTGGTCCGGGACAGGCAGGGATCCGGAACTTGCTTTCTCCTCCCTCTCCGCGAGCTACTGGAGCGCGGGCCCGGCTGACCAAGACTAGCCAGCGGAGGAGGTGGAGCCAGGCGGGGCGGAGACGGGGGCGGACAGGCGGGGCCTTTCAGGCCGCCTCGCCGCGGCCGCCGAGGCTCTCGGCGCGACTCAGTCAGGCCCCGCCCAGCTCAGGCCCCCCACCTTGCCTCTGTTTGGTGGTGGCTCCCCTCCCCCAGCCGGATCCTACCTCCTCCGCCGCGGGGATTGCGGAACACACCCCTCAGCAATACCTGCAGGGCCTGGCCGCAGCCTCACGCCATCCCCACGCCAGCCTCTAGCTAACTGCGACGCATCACGCAGCCCTCCTCCTTACCCCCAGTTGTTCATCGCACACCTACCCGCTTGGCTTTGCTGGGCTCTGTGTAAGGTCCCCTCAGCCACCTGATGCGAACCAAACACTAACTCCATTTCTCCTGCTTTAAGCTTCTCCCAGCCTTCCATTCACAAGACTCATCTTTCCCCGGCCAACCCTCGGGATCACGAGGCTCTCTTAGGAGACAGGAAACTGACTCCTTAAACTTCTTTCCCACCCTAGAGACTCAGACTAACCATTTTCACCTCGCTCCCCTTGGCGGCCTTTCTCCAATCCTCCTCCTACCAGATGCTGTGGGGCAGACACCCCTCTGAATAGGTCAAAACAGTGCCCGGGCCTCATCTGATAACTCCCCCAGTGTCTGGTGAAACAGATCAGATCGTTTGATTTGCTTTGGGTTCGTTTTTGGAACACCAAATCCTTTTTGCAATCACTGATTTGCTCAATCCCAGGGCATCAGCGGGCAATATTCTGTTGCGCTTTTTTTTGGTTGTTGTTATTGTTTGTTTGTTTTGGTTGTTTGGCTCAGAATAATGACCAAAGTTTCTTTGTTTGGCAGCGTTCTATTTGAAGTTGGTCGAGCTATCCTTGGCAGTCATAATAACCCTGTGCTAGAGCCCAGATGAAGGTGGGAGTTTGGAAGGATCCTAGATTTGGGCCTCTGTTTCCTGCTATTTCATCCGGCCTTTGATGTGCTAACCGGCTGCACAGGAGCAGCCTCATGGAGGAAGCACTGTCTGTACCCTTCAGAGTCTTAATGTGGCTGCCCTCTTTATGGTGGAGGGGGAGGGGAGCGGAAGAAAGGGTAGAGAGAAGGGGAAAAAATAATTAAAGCCAAGCCATGTACACATCTGCAACCCAGAGCAGTACTTTTCCATCAAGAGTTCTGTTTGCTGGCACAAAATTTACTCCCCCTCCCAACACGCAGGAGACTGGAGAGATTTGGCTTCTTACCTCAGAATTCTAAAAATTTCTGGCACAAACTGCTTCCATCCCTGCCCCCCTACCCCATCTTCTTAAATCATTTGTGTGTGTGCTCAGCCGCTCAGTCTTGTCCGACACTTCCTGACCCCATGGACTATAGCCCACCAGGCTCTTCTGTCCACGGAATTTTCCAGGCAAGAATCCTGGAGTGGGTTGCCATTTCCTTCTCCATAAATCATGCAAAAGTGCATATGAATTGAACAATCTTTAAGTCAGGCCCACACACTCTTATTCGCAGATCTAAATTTAGGATTAGCTGAAATGGCCTTTCCAGATCTTTTGTCAAACCTCTTCAATTTAATCAGGGAAAGCAGGCTCAAACTGGGGGCACTGGGCTGTAGTTGGAATCAGAATGTCTTTTTTAAAACAAACAAACAAAATCTGTGTATGGCCAAGACAGTTAAAAAAAAAGTTGTGAAAAATATTTACATTTGTGACTAATATGGCAGACAAAAGATTCATATCTTTTAAGAGTTCATTTTGATTGACAAGAAAACTGTAAGAGACTAGTTAGTGAATGGGGAAAAATCAAAATAGAGAGTTCACAGAAGAAGGAATACCAGTATTGAATAAGCATACGAAAAATGTTCAGTTTCAGCAGCAATGACAAATGAAGATAACTGTCTCACCTTCTACTTTCCTACAAAAAGGATAAAAGAAAAAAACAGTGAGGGCCGGGGGTTATATACAATATTGATCAAAGACACTTGTACACTGCGGGGGAGAGTACAAATTGGTATAACCTTTGGTTATCTGTAAAAATATTTGCTATCCATTGATATCCTATTTCTGAAAATCTACTCTTTGGTTCATTAAATCACCGGTAGGGATCTATCCCTAGGAAACATTTAGAAATGCAAATGAAGATTTCCTTACTAAGATGCTCATCAAAGAATCATTTGTAATGTGGAAAAACTGAAAACAACCTTAATGTTCAACTTTAAGAAATAGCTGATTAATCCACTCGTATTGTGACAAAACCATAAAATTGTGGGTGATGCAGCCATACAGATATTATCATGACACAGGAAAATGCTTGTGTTTTATTCTTAAGAGAGAAAAACAGGATACAAAACTATATATACTGTGAACTCAACTATGTAAAAAAATATATAAAAGGAAGCCTGAAAGGAAGCATGCTAAAATGTTAACTGTTGTGATTGTTTCTTCTTTATACTATTCTGTATTTTCCAGAAAGAACACATGTCCCTTTTAGCCTCAGGGGGGAAAATGGTTTATTATTTCTTGCCTGAAGAAACTGTAGAATGTAATACATGTTCACTACAACACACTTTAACAACATATAAGTAACAAATGAAACTCATTTCTCCCTCTCCCAGCTCCCCAAACAATCTTGAAATTCAGCCCACACATTAGCAGTTTGGTCTGTATTCCTGCAGAGATATGAGACACATACATGCATATACATACACAGATTTTGTTTTACAAAACTAGGGAAGTTTTAATAATAAATAATTCTTCAGGCTTTTTTCTGAAAGGTACAAAATTTAAAAATACCAACAAGCCACTAGCTCCCACTCAGATAAACTGTTTGAAATTTTTAAAGGGCACATTTGTTTAAGGTTACAAAATTCAAGCTATAGCAAGATACAAAAGGTAACTTCAATCCCCTCCCCTCACCTCTGGTTCTCTCTCCTCAAAGGTAACCATTATTAAAAGTGGGGAAAATGTCAGACAGAGAAAGACAAATACTGTGTGATATTGCTGATATGTGGAATCTATGAAAGAAAACAAAACTGAACTTAAAAAACAGATTATGGAAAGATGGTTACCAGGGGCTGGGAGTGGGGCAGTAGGAGAGACATTCAAGGATACACATTGCAAATAAGTCCTGGAGATCTATATGCAGTACAGTGATTGTGGAGCATCTTCCCTGGTGGCTCAGAGGTTAAAGCATCTGCCTCCAATGAGGGAGACTTGGGTTCGATCCCTGGGTTGGCAAGATCCCCTGGAGAAGGAAATGGTGCCTCACTCCAGTATTCTTGCCTGGAGAATCCCATAGACGGAGAAGCCTGGTAGGCTACAGTCCACGGGGTCTCAAAGAGTCGGAACCGACTGAGCAACTTCACTTACTTCACTTACTTACAGTGATTGTAGATAACAAAATCATATTATAAGCATTAAACTTGCTAAGAGCCTGGATCTTAATTTTTCTCACCACTAGAAGAAATGAAAATTATGTGAGGTGCCAGAGGTGTTAGCTAACATGACAGTGGTAATCTGCAACAATATGAATGTATGAGGTCAATATGTTGTACACCAGAACTTACATGATGTTATTATCAATTATATATCAATAAAAAATGGGGGAAATGTTTTTATGGAGGGCTAGGGGGGTTTATGGGCTTCCCTGGTGGCTCAGCTGATAAAGAATCTGCTTCCCAATGCAGGAGATGCAGATTTGATCTCTGGGTTGGGAAGATCCCCTGGAGAAGAGAATGGCAACCCACTCCAGTATTCTGGCTGGGGAAATCCCATGGACAGAGGAGCCTGGTGGACTACAGTCCATGGGGCCGCAAAGAGTCAGACATGACTGAGTGACTCACACACACACAGGGAGTTATAATTTTCACTTGTCACAGTCCAGTGCCCTTCCTGCTATACTTCTATAGCAGGGTATACCCTTGGAAGGGCAATGGATTAAAGGTAGTCTTGCTTCATACAGAGCTTTGAAAATGCCATTGAAAACCTCAAGAAGTGATCCAGATTGAAAATGTAAATGCTTTCAAAGCAGAGTTGATGTTCAATAAAATGGGCTGTTGGGTAAACACTGGGATGTTGAGATTGAAGGCAAGCCTCCTACAGTTCTAGTTCATGTCGCAACTCTCAGTGGAAAGGTCTCTCCAGAGTGGCAATTCTCAAAGTTCTCTGGAAAGAAACCAGGTGCTCTTGACTAAACAGCCCTCTCCAGCCCATGAGAGTTGCAGCATATATAATGTTTGGCTTCAAATCAATGTCTAAAGCCTATGTATTTGACCTGAGGACTACTTATTTCCCAAGACATATGTTAAGTCTTTTAATGTTTCCAAGCTTCTTGCCTCCTTTAAATTATTTTCAAAGGTTTTAAAGAATGTTTAAAGAAGAATAGGACAATTGGCTGATTAGCTAGAAAATGTGTGGCAAGGAATTCAACCTCACTAGGAATCAAATACATACACAGGAATGCAGTGACAACATATCGTTTTTCATCACTCACATTATCAGAGTGTTCTTTTTGCCTTTGACTGTTTGAAGCTTTTTAAGAATGGTAATACTTGGTGTTGGCAAGCGTGTAGTGAGATACTCAACTCAGACACAATGCTGGCCAGAGTGAAATGGCTAGGATGAAAGATTCATCTTATTCACCAGTGTATTTCATGTCTGTCATATAGTAGGTGATCAATAAATATTCGGTGAGTTAAGGTATATTATAAGTGGACATAGACTTTCTAGTGGTCTACAGTGACTGCAGCTATGAAATTGAAAGATGCTTACTCTTTGGAAGAAAAGCTGTGACAAACCTAGACACCGTATTTAAAAGCAGAGATATTACTTTGCCTGCAAAGGTCCGTATAGTCAAAGCTATGGACTTCCCTGGTGGCTCAGAGGTTAAAGCGTCTGCCTCCAATGCGGGAGACCCGGGTTCGATCCCTGGGTCGGGAAGATCCCCTGGAGAAGGAAATGGCAACCCACTCCAGTATTCTTGCTTGGAGAATCTCATGGACTGAGGAGCCTGGTGGGCTGCAGTCCATGGGGTCACAAAGAGTCGGACACGACTGAGTGACTTTACTTACTTACTTACTTATGGTTTTTCCAGTGGTCATGTATGGATGTGGTGATGTGTAGGTGAAAGTTGCTCAGTCATGTCTGACTCTTTGCTACCCCTAAACTGTAGCCTACCAGGCTCCTCTGTCTATGAAATTCTCTAGGCAAGAACAGTGGAGTGGGTAGCCCTTGCTTTCTCCAGGGGATCTTCCTGACCCAGGGATTAAATCCAGGTCTCCTGCACTGCAGGCAGATTCTTTACCGTCTGAATCACCAGGGAAGGCTCATGGATAATAAAGAAGAGCTGGACAATAAAGAAGGTTGAGTGCCGAAGAACTGATGCTTTTGAACTGTGGTGCTGGAGAAGACTCTTGAGAGTCCCTTGGACAGCAATCAAACCAGTCAATCATAAAGGAAATCAGTACTGAATATTGATTGGGAGGACTGATACTGAAGCTGAAGCTCCAGCTCCAACAGTTTGGCCATCTGATGCAAAGAGCTGACTCATTGGAAAAGACCCTGATGCTGGGAAAGATTGAGGGTGGAGGAGAAGGGGACGACAGAGGATGAGATGGTTGGATGGCATCACCAACTCAATGGACATGAATTTGAGCAGGCTCTGGCAGATGGTGATGGACAGGCATGCTGCAGTCCACAGGGTCACAAAAAGTTGGACACAACCAAACGACAGAACAGCAGCAACAAGACCTTCTAGAAAGCAGTCCTGGCAATATGCAATAAGCACTTCAAGTTATTTGTACCCTGTGACCAAAGACTTTAACTTCTAAAAAGTTTTCCTAGAAAAGTACTCAGAGATATGAGTAGAGATTTGTATGGAAAAATCACAAAGCCTGATACATGGTAGAAAAGATGCTGGAAACCATGTAAGTATCCTAAATGCTCTCCACCTCACTCACAATAAAAGCCCAAAGTCCTTACAGCCACCTACAAGGCCTTCCAAGGTTTGTTGCATCTCACTGTGCCTTTATTCTAGGACTTTAGGACCCCATGCCCACTTCCTTCCCAGGTCACTCTACTCCAACCACAGTGGCCACCTTGCTGGCCCTCGAACAATCAGGCATATTCCAATTCCTCCATACTTATGACTCCTTTTGCTGGAGTGTTCTTCCCCACATAGAAATATTTCCTCACTGCTTTCAAATCTCAAAACAGCCTCCCTCAACTCACTTTCCCTCTTCTCAGATTTATTTTTCTCCATCATAATATTATTTACTCACTTTTTTGTTTATCTCCTCCAATGTGACTCTGAGCTACATGAGAACAGAGATTTTCTTTATTTCCTTCACTGCTGTATCACCCTGTGCTTAGACTAGTGGCTGGAATATGGTAGGAGCTCAATACATATTTGTGAGCTTGATTTATTTTTTTAGTTTTTCTATTGAAGTATAGTTGATTTACAGTGTTGTGCTAATTTCTGCTGCTGTACAGCAAAGTGACTCAGTTATACACATATATACATTATTTTTTAATATTCTTTCCCATTATGGTTTATCCCAGGAGATTGGATATAGTTCCTTGTGCTTTCCAGTAGGACCTTGTTGTTTATCCATTCTAAATATAATAGTTTGCATCAACTAACCCCAAATTTTCAGTCCATCCCTCTCCCTTCCCCCTCCCCCTTGGCAACCACAAATCTGTTCTATATGACCATGAGTCTGTTTCTGTTTTGCAGATAAGTCCTTTTGTGGCATATTTTCATATGGTATTTGTCTGATTTTCTTCACCTAGTATGATAATCTCTAGTTGCATCCATGTTGCTGCAAATAGCATTATTTCGTTCTATTTAATGGCTGAGTAGTAGTGTTGCGGGGAGGAAGCCAATTCTGACTCCATGTTGGAAACTGTCTTTCTGACTTGCTTTCGTTGCTTTTGTCATTCATAATCATACTTAATGAACTGCCTCAGAGGACCCTGCCTCTCTGCCTGACTGTAAACGTGCCCTTGTTCAATTCATGAGATCACTTTGCTTTTTAGAAGTATCCTACTGGTCGGATGATTGAGGATGCATTGGAGGGGCAAATGCTGGAGCAAGGACACCAGTAAGGAGACTAGTGGCTGAAGGACAAGGGGGTGTAAGTCAAGCTTGTGATAATGTGGACACACACGCGAGGATGGAGAGGATCAATGTAAAGGGGGTGCATGGACCAAGCTTCGGATTCCTCCTCGACTTCTCCCGTTCTCTACATCACATTCCAAACCTTTGCTTGGGTGCGTGGACAGACACTCTATCATCCACCATGAGGAGGTATGCAGAGAGGAGAGAAAATTTGAAGAAAGGGCCGTGTCCTCAGATGGGGGCTGTGTCTTAATATGTGGTTCATGGACCAGCAGTCTTGGCATCAGCTGGAAGCTCGTCAGAAACACATGATTTTGAGCAGTATACCAGACCCACTGAACCAGAATCTCCATTTTAACAAGAGCCCCACATGAGTCACCTGAACATTAATGTCTGAGAAGCACAGGCAGATATATTTATAATAGATAACCAACAAGGGCCTATTGTATAGCATAGGAAACACCGCTCAATATTCCATAATAACCTAAATGGAAAAAGACTTGGAAAAAGAACTGTTGTTCAGTCACTCAGTTGTGTCTGAGTCTTTGCGACCCCATGGCCTGCAGCACACCAGGCTTCCCTGTCTTTCACCAACTCCCATGGAGTTGGGGATGCCGTCCAACCATCTCGTCCTCTGTTGTCCCCTTCCTCCTCCTGCCTTCAATCTTTCCCAGCATAAGCGTCTTTTCTAATGAGTCAGCTCTTCACATCAGGTGGCCAGAGTACTGGAGCTTCAGCTTCACCATCAGTCCTTCCAATGAATGTTCAGGATTGATTTCCTTTAGGATGGACTGGTTTGATCTCCTTGAAGTCCAAGGGGGCTCTCAAGAGTCTTCTCCAACACCACAGTTCAAAAGCATCAATTCTTCAGCCTCAGCCTTCTTTACGGTCTCTCACATCCATACATGACTACTGGAAAAACCATAGCTTTGAAAAAGAATAGATACCTATGTTATGTATAACTGAATCACTGTGCTGTACATCTGAAATGAACACAACATTATTAATCAACTATGCTCCAATTTAAAATTTTTTAAAAATTCAAGTACAGAAGAAAACCACAGGTAGAAGGAACAAACATTCAGGTGGAGAGAGCCAGTAATGTGCCCGTGGAGTAGCAGGGCGTGGGGCTAGGCTAGAGGTCTTGACTGGAGAGGCAAATGTAGCAGGAATCAGGCTGTGAGCGGCAGTTGCGATAAATCACTGGTATTGAATCAGATCACCAGGGAGAACAGGGCAGAGGTGCTGCCAGGGCTCCATACACAACGTGCTAAGCCAAGGCTGAAACTGATCGGCCCTGGTGACTAGAACTGGCTCCGGTGCGTGCAGATTTGACCCTCACATTTGTGTTGCTTTAAAAAATATTAGATGTAAACACTTAACCAAGATATTTTTTTACATAAAATCCGGATTTCTGAATTCTCTTAAAAAGTTGGACAACCCGGCATTAGATCCATGTGTGACAACAATTGGCAGTTGATTGGCAACTACCTCCCTCAGAGGGCACTCCTACAGGAGGCTCTCTCCTCCGGACTGTGTTCCCATCGCTGAGACCAGATATCAGCTGTGTTTTAGCATATTTGCTCTGATTTTCTTAATCCTGAAGAGGATAGTCCAATGTTTTTTTGTTCCCATGACACTGTTGAAAGCGGAAGATGAAAGATAAAGAAGAGGGGAAGAGGGTCACTGTTTCTAAAAAAAAGAGAGAGAGTGAGAACATGTTTCTTTGTGAATTCCAGCACGTACTACATTTTCACATATCTACCATCCTCGTGTGACTCATTCAAATGACTTGCCTGGCATCCATAGGTTATCAGCCGTTGGTAGGAAGCAGACCAAGGGAAGCTTTGAAAATGGTCCAGTGGCTAAGACTCCATGCTCCCGATGCTGGGAGCCTGGTCAGGGAACTAGATCCCACGTGCAGCAACTAAGACCTGGTGCAGCCAAAAGAAAGAAAATGAAGGCCAAGATAGACTCTAGGGGGAAGACTGCCATTGTAGGGAGAGGTAGGGGAAGAAGGACCCACCAAGAAGATTGAGATGAAAAACTCCCAGTGGTGGACAGACGACTGGGACAGTGTGGTGTGACGGAAGCTAGTAGATGGGAGAGGATTCCCCAGGAGGGGAGAGGTCACAGTGCTGCAGAGGGATGGAGAGACGGGAAGACTAAAGAGTGAACTGGGCTACGACACTCAGAAGTCCCAGGTTACCTCTGCCAGACTGTGAGTGTGGGTGTCGTGGGAAGGGCTGGAGCCTCATCCAGCGACCTAGGGTGTGAGTGGGATTCGAGGACTGAGGAGATCCACCTCTCCAACCATAAGCTTGAGGAGCTTGACTAAAGGGAGAGGGTGGAGGACAGAGGGCAATCGGATTTCTTGGTTTGATTTGTTTTTTTTTCTGAGAGCTGTGACGGACTCAGGCTGTAGTCATGGAGGTGGTAGGTTAGAGGTTGAAAAATACAGGAGAGGGGATGTTAATCAATGCTGTGGCAGGAAGTGAGACAGAAAAGGAAGAAATCCAAGGCGACAGGGGCAGGGATGGGAGGAAGGGATTGTGCGTCATCCTTTAGAGAGAGATGAGGGGACCTCAGGGCCGAGGGACTTCACACCTGACAGTCTCGGTGTTTTCCATGAAGCAGAAGGCAAGGTCAGCTGCATGGGGAGTTAAGTGGGGAGGGGGGAGGTGAAGAGCTGGGATGTGAGTGTGAGCCAAGGTTAATATTTTCACCGTTCCCTCCATAGGGGCTTTTAGAAACAGGAAGAAACAGGAGACATAGAGGCATTATGTTGCCTAGGAAACTCAGTGGTTTGCTAAAGCAACAGCAGGTTGTTTTTAATCTCGTTAACCCATTCGCATCCATCATCACCTAAAAGAGAACCGGTGAGTAGGACTAGAAACAGAGAGAATTCTGCTTCACAGAGCACACAGTGGACATCCTCCATAGCTAAGGGAAGGCAGAGGGACAGAGATTCCACTGGGACCAGAGATTCCACTAAGCTGGGAGGAATCATCAAGTGGCAGACAGTAAGATGTCAAAGCCAAATTTCCTTTGTTTTCTTGTGGTTATGTGTGTTCACCTACACACACACACACACACACACACACACTCCATATTCTGCATGTGTGATCCCCCTATCCCACCCACCAGAAATGTTAGAATTAAAATGTGGAAATTATTCCTTCTTTGATTTTTTTTTCTGTGCAGCAGCATAATCTGTCACCTGTTTTCTCAGCTGGAGCTTCATCACTGGGTAAAATTTATTTTTCTCTCCCTTACCTCACAAAGGGTGGCCAAGGCTTGTGATATGGAGGTCTGGTCTTTACTTGCCCCAGGAGGAGAGTGAAGAGGCATTTGCTTTCAAAAGTCTAGGTTATTGAGAGCTTGGAGCCGGATTGTTTGAGAGTGGATTGTCTGAGGGCTCTGAGGTGGAGGTGTGGGGGGGCCTGAGTGTGGACCAGCCCTGGAGAGCACTAGGTTCCTGGAGCCTGGCCACACACAGGACCCTGATGCAGAGTCTTAGAGTATCTAGGATCTAGGCCCTGGACCCTTCACCCCTTCAGAAGCCTTTTCCTGAAGGCTCAGCTTTCCTCCCCAAGGTGATGAAGCTTCATCTTTCTTGGTGGCTTGGGCTTCCCTGGTAGCTCAGCTGGTAAAGAATCCGCCTGCCATGTGGGAGACCTGGGTTTGATTCCTGGGTTGGGAAGATCCCCTGGAGAGGAGAATGGCTACCTACTCCAGTATTCTGGCCTGGAGAGTTCCAGGGACTGTATAGTCCATGGGGTCACAAAGAGTCGGACATGACTGAGTGACTTTAACTTTCAGCATCCACATGGATGAGCCATCCTGCACCTCACCTTCTCCTTCCTTGATGTTCTTCAGATCCAACTGCCTTTTCTTCTACTCCACATCAGCCACTCTCTCTCTTGGTCACACACTAGATGTTTTCGAAAGCACAACCCTGATTAAACTCAATCATTCCCTTTCTACCTTCTTTGTTGTTTAGTTGCTAGGTTGTGTCTGACTCTTTGCTACCCTATGGACTGTAGCCCACCACACTCTGCTGTCCATGGGATTTCCCAGGTAAGAATACTGGAGTGAGTAGCAATTTCCTTCTCTAGGGGATCTTCCTGACCCAAGGATCAAATCTGAGTCTCCCACATTGGCAGGCAGATTCTTACCACTGAGCCATTAGAGAAGCCCCCCTTATTCTGTAACTGAATATAAATAACTGAAAATTGTAGCAGAAAGCAACATACTCTAGTGGCTGGTCTCATTTGAAAATTTTAGTTTTTTGGAAAATAAGAAGTAAAACTGCTTTTATTCACAGATGACACAATCACTTGTATAGAAAATCCAATGGATGCTATAAATAAGCTGCTAGAACTAACGAGTGAGTTTAGCAAAGTTGAAGGATGTAAGACTGGCATATAAATCTCAACTTTATTTCATTAAACAATCAAGAATTGAAATGAATAAGTTATCATTTACAATAGCATCAAAACATGAAGTATTTAGAAACAAAAAGGCATACATATGATTCCATCAATATAAGTCTCCAGAAATTGCAATCTGATCTCTAATAGCAGGAAGCAGATCAACAGCTGCCTGGGGCTGGGGGATAGGGAGGGGCTCACTTGAAAATTTCTGACTGTAATTCACAAATGAACGTGGTCAAAGAATTATGCTCCACAGCCACAGCCCATCCCTTCTCCCATTCTCATTCTCTGGAAGCTCTCTCTCACACTATCTCTACTCCTTAAGCCTCCCATATCCCTCTGTATTCTCATCCTCCACTGATAATCTTGCATCATATTTCATTAAGAAAATAGAACCCCCTTCCCACATCTCTATGTACATTCTGTTTTCCTTCTTGGTGCAGCGAAGAGTGTCCTTCCTCCTATCAAGGACCTTCCCCTTGAACTCTTACTTGCCTCACATGTGTTCTCAAGACCTTGACTCCTACAGTTATCTATTCCCTCTGTCCTGCATATTCATACCATCATCTCAACTGGATCATATCTGTGTGCAAATAAACATGCTCTGATGGTTCTTCTCTTATATTGGGTTGGCCAAAAAGTTTGTAAGATGTTATAGAAAAATCCAAAGGACCTTTTGGCCAACCCAATAAAACCCCTTCCCTTGACCCCAGCTTTTCCTTCTAGCTACTGGCCCATCTATCTGATCCCTGGATCTCCAACTTATAAGGGTTGTCTGTATGCACACTACACCCTTGCTTCCAGTTCCCTCCTCCACCCACTCCGTTCGGCTTTGGCCCCCACTGCTCCTTCAAAACCATTCTTGTTTACGGTCCCAATCCCAGGGACATGTTTGTAATCTTGACTTACTCTCTCAACAGCATTTGATAGAATTGATCCCTGCTCCTCAGGATGCTTTCTTGATTTACTTGGTTTCTGGGATACACACACACTGATGGTTTTTCTCTTTTCTCACTGGCTACTCCTTCTCAGCCATTTTTTCCCCAATGTAGTATAGATTCCTTTATTTAGGAGAAAAGAGCAGCATCATGGATCAAACAGACTTAGTAATCAAAAACTTTGGTTGCCTATACAGTCATAAATTAAGACTGCTGTGTTTTAGCATATGGTTATCTCCAAATGACTTGGCATTTTATTTTTCCAATATTGCTATCACAAAATACTAATGTACCAAGATGCCTTTGCAGTGGTAGTAGATATACTGCTCCTTTCTACACCATCAGAGTAAATGTCAAATAATTTAATGAAACTGGTTTAGGGCTCTGTCATAACTGTTTAATTCACAGGTAAAAGGGAAACAAAATATAAATTTATGGGGACACTGTCAATTAAGTTAGCACGTGAATGGGTGACATTTTTTTTAAGTACAAAATTTTGAAACATACATCCAAATCTGGGAAAACATGCTGCCTAAAGGAGTGATTTTTCTCACCTATAAAATGGTAATTATGAAGCTGATCATATAGGAGTTCAGTCTTTTTCTTTACCATTTCTACCTCTTTTACCGGATTTTTTTTTTTAGTGAAAAAAGAGCTTTAAATCTTTATTTCCATCAACTTCTATTTGAAATGTTGCATTTCCTTTCACTGTTAATGTCTCTTACCCAATTTTTAAATGTAAACATGTCCCAGGTATGTCCGGGGCCAGCATCTTTTCTCACTCTCTCCTTAGATGATTTCATCCATCATCCAGTCCTACAAATTAAAATGTGGTTCATAGACTTTGACTCACATATTTAAACTATTTACTTTGCTCTTATCCCAGCCTCCAGACTCTTCTATACAATTCTATACACTTGGGCATACCTGACGTCAGTAGGCATCAAAATCTTTCCATGTCCCAAACCTTTTTCTTTCATCCTTGTATCAGTCAGAGTTCAGCGGTAAAAAGCAGAAACTGTTCAGTTATTTTGAAGAAGAAACTTAACACAGGGCATTAAGCACTTGCAAAATCACAAGAAGAGGTGGAGGAACAGGGTGGCAGAAATGGCTTGTAGGACTCAATAACTACATACGCCCACCAGGGGTGCTGAGACCTCCACATCAGTCAGGGAACAGGACATCAGGAAGCCTCTACCAGGACTATTGTCCTCAAGAATATGACTCCATAGCTGCAATCCAGGGAAGCTGAGTCATTGCCACCACCACCATAGACTGCTTCCTAACATCCAAGAGCCTTGCTGAGACATGGGAACACTGAACTTGAAGGCTGCCATTATCGCAACTGTCTCTTGACCATCATTACTCTTTCTGTCTCCTCAAATGCACATGCAAGCACACACACAAGCTAATATTTTGTGTGTGCAAGGTACCACTCTATGTTCTATCATTATATTATCGTCATTTCACGGAGGAGTAAACAGCAATTAAGTAAGTTGCCAAAGATTAGATAGCTAGTGAGTTGTCTCTGCAATTATCTGTGCTGCTTTTAACTCTGAATATTCCTTTGTCAGTTTCCCATGTAAACAAAATCTTCATAAGCATAATTTTAATGACTGCATAAGATACCATCTTATATATCAACCATAATTTATTTCACCATCCCCCTATTTGTATGTTTAGGCTTATTTCCAATTTTTCTTTATGAACCATAACTCCTCATTAACAGCCCTGGGTGTTCTTTGGAAGGAATGATGCTAAAGCTGAAACTCCAGTACTTTGGCCACCTCACGTGAAGAGTTGACTTATTGGAAAAGACTCTGATGCTGGGAGAGATTGGGGGCAGGAGGAGAAGGGGACGACAGAGATGAGATGGCTGGATGGCATCACTGACTCGATGGACGTGAGTCTGAGTGAACTCCAGGAGTTGGTGATGGACAGGGAGGCCTGGCGTGCTGCGATTCATGAGGTCGCAAAGAGTCAGACACGACTGAGCCACTGAATTGAACTGAACTGAACTATCATAACTAGTGATAACTATGTGTATAAATTATTTTGCCTATTTCTGATCATTTCCTTAAGATAAACTCCTTAATGTTCAACTCCTGGGTCAAAGGCTATGATGAATTATAAGAATAGAATTATTGAATCAGAGATTGTGAATATTTTTTAATGCGCTTGATGTGATGGTTGATTTTGTGTGTCAGCTTGACTGGGCCAAGGGGGGCCCAGATTAATCATTATTTCTCGGTGTGTGTGTGTGTAAAGATGTGTCTGGATGAGACTGAATTTGAATCAGTGGACTCCCCAAAGCAAATTGCCTTCCCCAGTCAGGGTGGGCATTACCCAGTTCATTGAGGAATAGAATAAAAAGCAGAGGAAGGAAGGATTCAGCCCATCCTCATCCTTTCCTGCCTACCTGAGCTGAAACATTGGTTCTTAGGACTTTGGACTCAGATTGAAATTACACTACTGGCTCTCCAGGGTCTCCAGCTTGTGGAGGGTAGATTGTGGGACTTCTCAGTCTCCATAATCACATGAACCAATTCCTATCGTAAATTGCTTATATACACATTGATTTGGTTTCTCTGGAGACCCATGACTGATACATTTGAGTATATTAATGCATGTGCCTAATGTCAGTAAATAAGAGTATTTGTCTCCCCCCTCACCCAAACTAGGCATGATTGTCTTATCTAGTTTTTGCTCTAAGTATGCAATATTTGCAAACATATTAAAAATGCATTCGTTTTTTTCTTTTGGCTGAAAATTTAACTGGGTATCATCCTGTATTTTATCTGGCATCCCTCCCTGAGGTGGCTATCCAAATCCTATTCTTTTTTGAGGTAATCTTTCATTGTGAATATGAAGGGCAAGGCCTTACCTCCCTCATGGAAACCAAGGAAAGCACGTGGTGCCTCGTCACATACCCAGGGCAGCTAAGGCACCGACAAGGGACTCAGGCTCTCAACAAAGACTTTGAATCCCCAGAGATTTATACAAGAAGTGGAAGTTTTGAATTCATTCATAAAAACTGCATCTAGCAGAGGCCCCAGCAGCCACTGTGGGAACAGTCTTTGCAGCCAGCTAAGCAGGTATGCTCATTACCCATACTTTGCAGAAGAAGAAACCAAAGCATGTTCAGGTTAAGTAACTTGTTCAAGATCAGAAAAGTAATTAGTGTTCAAAAGGTAAGATTTGAACCCAAGAAATCTGGCCCTGGAGCCTATAGTCTTAACCCATTTGCTCTCCTAACCCTCATAACTATGCTGTAGCTTTCATTCACTGATTGCCTACTCCGAGTCAGATTCTGGGGCAAGCATTTTGCATAATGAGGTCCTTACTGCCATTTTACAGATGAAGGAACTGAGGTTCAGAGGGTCTAAGTAACAGGTTAATGTTCCCCAGATAGAGACAAATCCAAGAGCTTTTATACATGTAATTCCATGATGTGGATAATAAAATTAAAGTAAATTAAATAAAAAATAATTTATCCCTCAAGAGAGTAATTTCATTTTGGAGAGAAGGAAAAATAGACTTTTAAAGTCGTGGGCATGGTAAACTATTCATTTCAGTTCTTCAGGCAATTGTGCCACAATCTTCTTCCCTCTTCAGATCTCTCCCTCTACAAGGTAAAGAAGGTATGAACGCTAAAGGCCAAATTGGAGCCTGGTTTATTTAGACTTTTGCTTTGTTCATTATGAGGATGCTGTCTAATGTTCCAAGTAGGTGAATTAGGCAGCCCCCAATTCATAAAATTTATGCGTGCTCTGGGAAGGAACCAGTCTTCCTCACAAAATGTAATACTTACCTGAAAAGAAAACTAATATAAGTAGCTAAGAAAAAGTGTGAATCAGAGGAATAATGCTATCAAAATATATTATAAAACCACAGCATTAAATAAAATAAAATTTGTTTGTCAGTGTAGCCTCATCATGCTTGTTGAATTCTTTTATAAGTAGACATCATAAAATTTGAAAAAAAAGAAATATATTCTAATAAAATAACTTTTATATTTAAAAAAACCCAAAAGAACCTCACAGCACTTAAAATTGCCATCCTCAAAGGCCAGACCAATTTGTTGTTCTCATCAGTGCATGAAAGTGCTTTATAATGTTGGGGCAGTGATTTTTAAAACATCTTTGCTGATTTGATGGGAGAGAAACACCCTCTTATTTTTAGCTGTCACTTCGAAATTTCAAGTGGGGTCAAAACTTGTTAATATTTCACTACACATTTGTGTTTCTTCACATGTGATTCAACTATTCAGTTCGTTTTCTGTTTATTTGTCTTCGTTCACTGATCATGGTGCAAGAGGAGACAAATCAACATAACAGAATAGACAGCACCCCCCCAAAAAAAAAACAACAAAAGTAGGTGTATGTATATATGAATGCATACCTATGTATGAATTTATAAGATAAAGGAAAGACCACAGATCAATGGGAAATAGAGGAATCAATCAATAAAGAGTGCTGGTATGCTTTGCGATTTAGGAAGAAATAATCACATCATACACTGACATAAATTCTGCATGTATAAAACATACATTTTTTAAAAGGGGGGAAATAAGATTATCCATCTGATTCCTGAATGGGGAAATGCTTTTAGGCATACATGGGATAGAAGAGCTCTTAAAGTAAGAAAGTGATTGGTATGCTACATAAAAATTAAGCCTTCTGGACACCAAGAAACAGCATAAATAAATTTAAAAGCAACCCCGCCCCTGAAAATTCTTGCAGTAAATATTGAAGACAGTGGATAAAGAGACAATGCAAATCAATAGGAAAGACACTAAAAGAACAAAGACAAGTAAACAAGCAGACAAAGAACTGAAGAGTTGAATCGCATGTGAAGAAATACAAATGTGTAGTGAAATATTATGTAGAAGGAAATGGCAGCCCACTCCAGTATTCTTGCCTGGAGAATCCTGGGACAGAGGAGCCTAGTGGGCTGCTGTCCATAGGGTCACAGAGTCGGACACGACTGAAACGACTTAGCAGCAGCAGTGGCAGTGAAATATTAACAAGTATTTACCCCACTTGAAATTTCAAAGTGACAACTAAAAATAAGATGGTGTTTCTCTCCCATCAAATTGGCAAAGATGTTTTAAAAATCACAACCCCTAACATTATAAAGCACTTTCATGCACTAATGAGAACAACAAATTGGTCTGGCCTTTGAGGATGGCAATTTGGCAAGGTGCATTAAGAACCTTAAGAAAAGTTCAGACTTTTGTTCCCAAACTCCTTATCTAGAACTTTATCTTAAGAATCTAGTAACACAGGTAGAGATTTTGTACAAAGTCATTCATTTCAGCTCTGAATAACTGGAGGAGAACCATTAAGAGAATGGTTAAATAGATCATGGGACAGCCACACAATAGAATACTTTGCAGTTATCAAAAATGGTATTTTTAAAGGACTTTTAATGACACAGAAAAATTTACAATAATAAATTAGATAATCTAGATGACATGGAAACACACATATTACCAAAAATTGACTCAAGAAAAAACAGAAAAGTTGAACAGACCAATAACAAGTAAAGAGATTTTACACGTGTGCATGTGCTTAGTTGCTCAGTCATGTCCAGTTCTTCACAATCCTTTGGACTATAGCCGGCTAGGCTCTTCTGTCCATGGGATTTTTCAGCAAGAATACTGGAGTGTGTATTTCCTGTTCCAAAAGAGATTGAATCAATGATCAAAAACCTCCTCTTATCACATAGGCCCCTCCTGTTCCCTATCTGTAACTTTTATAAAGAATCATTTTTCAATAAAATGAATTATATATAATTAGGGGCTTCCCTGGTGGTGCAGAGGTTAAAGCATCTGCCTGCAATGTGGGAGATCTGGGTTCCATCCCTGGGTCGGGAAGATCCCCTGGAGAAGGGAATGGCAACCCACTCCGGTATTCTTGCCTGGAGAATCCCATGGACGGAGGAGCTTGGTGGCTACAGTCCACGGGTCGCAAAGAGTCGGACACGACTGAGCGACTTCACTTTCACTTTCATATATAATTAGGGTTCAGATTCTGGACCAAGGCAACACTGATGATGGAAGAAGTTCATCTTCACTTTGCTCTCTATATGCTTTTGGATCATCTCAAGGGTACTATTTTCTCTTTCCAGTGGCCTCCTGTTATCATCACCTTCCCCTTTAGCAAAGTCTTCTGTAAGACAAAGAGC
This sequence comes from Aepyceros melampus, assembly GCA_006408695.1. NCBI lineage: Eukaryota > Metazoa > Chordata > Mammalia > Artiodactyla > Bovidae > Aepyceros > Aepyceros melampus. Next base: position 624,502 of record SJXQ01005023.1, read on the forward strand.
AAGATACTGAATTGTACTTGGTGGATAATACATACTATTACCAGGGATATTTGCATGTTGACAAAGGCCAAAACCTTAACCAACAGAATGAATCCCTGAGTGAACTGGCATTCATGGCCATTCCCTACCTCCTCCCACTAGTCTTCTCTTTCTTACTACCCCATATGTGAGCTGAGCAATGGGAACAGTCTCTTGCTCTTCCAGCCAAATGGATATACTACCTGGATCTCCCCAAGTGCCTCACACGCGCTCAGGTTCCTCAGGATTTCCCTTCCATTTGGATGCCTTCTTGTCCACCTACTCAACTCTTACCCACCATCTGGGGCCATCTGCATTGCACACCCCTCTTGAATTCTTCTTTCATTTATTCATTAATTCAAAGACTCTTTCTTGAGCACCTGCCACTATCTGGGAGTGTTCCAGGCACAGGAGATATACTGGTGGTGAAAACACACATGGGCTCTGACCTCATAGAACTTAGTTTCTTGGGGAAGACTGATACCAAGCAAATATACAAATATATGTATAATTATCATGTGTCCTGTGTGCACTGAAGGAAAAGAACAGGGTGCAGTGAGAGACGAATGAGGTCAGGGGAAGCAGGCATCCTTGAGTGGCCCAGCTGACCCTGACCCGTTCCTAACTGAAACCCTGAAAGCCTTACTGAGTGAACCACTCACTCAAAAATGTCTCTGGCATCCTTTTAGGTGCCAGGCTCTGGGCAATAATAATACAAAGTACTACTGACTGAGCAATTACCATATGCCAGGCACTGTGTGTGTCTGCACTGCTATACCCTCCCATTTAATGCTTAAAATGACTCCATGAGAGAAGTACTGTTATTATTCCCATTGAACAGATGAGGTGACTGAGTCACAGAGTGGGTCAGTTACTTTCCTAAGGTCATTCATTTCATTAGTGACAAAGCTGGAATTCCAACTCAGACTGTCTGAATACTGAGTTCACCCACATAACCACAATACTGTACTCTATAAGACGTGTGTGTGTGTGTGTGTGTGTGTGT
>SJXQ01005023.1:625773-658093 GCA_006408695.1 Aepyceros melampus
ATCTTGCCATAGCCAGGCCCTATCCTTGGTGCACAGGGGGAAGGGAGGGAAATCCAGTCTGCTGAAGTGGGGGGTGAGGGGCATGGATGATGGGGATCACAGCATGCAGTGACAGGATCTGAGCTGGATCTTGGCTGACTTTGGAATTTGTCCATAGAAAAGGGGAAAAGGAGAGGCCTTGAGAACAGCCTGTTCAAAGCCACAGCGATGGAAAGAACATGGAATGTCTGAAGCCCAGGCAGTCTGCTCTTGACCCTGCTCAGGGGCCAGGGTCGTGGCAGGGGAGGGGGAGGCTGAGAATGCTGTCTTGTCTTCTTCCTTCCATGTTTGGAAATACACATTCTCTTTTCCCAGGGAAGATGTTCTTTTCTTCATTTTGGAGGCAAAGCTGGGCATTGAAGATGCACAGAGACAGATAGCTACACGCCACCTCTCTACTTTCCACAGGGTGAAAGATGCAGGAAGCATGATAAAAGAGCTGAAGGCACATTCAATCTTCTACATAATAGGAGAGATGAATTAAGATTCTCTTGGTTCTTGGACAGTGTAAAAATTGAAAATTTATCCTCAAGCCAGAGAATGAAATCTTACCAGTCACAAACAATCTATGCTGTCCCTCAGTTCTCGCAGATCCCTTTGGTGACTTTATCCTTAACAGCCAACACAAGTTTTGTTAACAGAACCATCCCAGGTTTTTGGGAATCTATCACCTGATATCCTGCAGAGTCCCTGGAAGAGTGCTGAACACAGATTATGTGCCTCAGTTTCCTCATTTACAAGATGAGCACAGGAATAGCCCCTACTTCAGAGAGTCAACGGGAGGATTAAATGAGATATTGGATGGAAAGAAAATTCTTAGCAAAGAACCTGGCTCACTATAAGCCCCTCCCCCCATGAATGTTAATATCATAGTGAAATTTGCTGATTGTGTGTGGGCTTTTCATCTGGCTTTGCTTTGGTTTTGTAACACTAAACTGGGAAAAGAGGTATTTGATGTGGTCAAGGAGTCTTTCTGTTCCCTTACTCCCAAACACAGACAACATATAAGGTCAACACCCTGGGGTTATTCTGACTATTATGCACTTAAGAAACGTTTCTAACCAGTCACCAAAACAAGACCATTTCCCTTGGCTTACTTCTGAATCCAGATCATGGGCTTTTTGCTCCATGGAAATCAGCCTGTATAAACTTGAAACTGACTCTGCCAGTTTCAATTTCTTGCCTCCTGCCCCCTTTTCCTTGGCCTCTGGGAAGTATCCCACTGATTCCAAGCCTGGTCTCAGCATTGACCCCTTCCTGGCTGCTCTTCTAAGTTGGTACACCTCATTGGCTATGGTTCTGAAAAACCATAAGATGGCCACCTTGGAAAGACCCTTAGGTAACAATTACTCACACTCCTCTCCTCCATTTTACAAAGGAAATATACCAGAGAAGGGGGAGGGGTGTGATTTAGTCAGATCGCACATTAAGTCTGTGGCGAAACACGACTATAAACTGTCCCACAAAGGCGTTTCAGGACTCTCAGCCTGACCCAGGAGCAGAGCTAGCCTGCCATGTTGTCACCACGCCTCTCCCTTTTGGCAGAAGTATCTTGGCACCCAGTAAACACTGCTCTGGAGGGCAATTGCAAAGCCAGGAGGAGAAGACAGCCCGATGACCCATCTTGTTCTTTTTTTTTTTTTTTAATTGCTGCACTGTCTCCTATAGCATCTGGGATCTTAGTTCCCCAACCAGGGATAGAACCTGCATTCCCTGCATTGGAAGGGGGAATCTCAACCACTGGACCACCAGGGAAATCCCAGCAGTCTTGTTCTTCTTGGTGCCATGTTGCACGGCAGGCATTCAGTAAACATTTGTTGAGCTGAATTTCATACATCTCTGAGGGCAAATATTCACTGCAGTGTGGATGAAGATGTACGCTGACTGTGCCTTAAAAACAGCCTCGATAGCATATTCAGAATGGGGAGGGGAACCAAATGTCAGCCAGATATTAAGGGAAAACAGGTCCCTAGATTCCCAGGGAGATGGGGTGAACACAGTTCATCTTATGGCAAGATTCCTCTGCAGTATTGCCCAGGCAAATGAAACCTGAGGTTACCAGAAATGTACATACTAATCACTTCCATAAGGTTCCTTGGGCTTTGGTTTTGTCTTGGTGGGTTTAAGCTTTTTCGTTTGTTTGTTTTACCCAGTAGTCTCATCATCAGAGAAAATAGTCCTCTACCCACCCACTCTTATCCCCTCCCTAGGGTTTCTTAGTTTTAGCAAAGGAGCATTTAAAAAACATAAAGGAAATTGCTAAGTAAGTAAGTAAAGTCACTCAGTCGTGTCCGACTCTTTGTGACCCCATGGACTGCAGCCCACCAGGCTCTTCAGTCCATGAGATTCTCCAAGCAAGAATACTGGAGTAGGTTGCCATTTCCTTCTCCAGGGGATCTTCCCAACCCAGGGATCGAACCCCCAACCCAGGGATCGAACCCGGGTCTCCCGCATTGGAGGCAGACACTTTAACCTCTGAGCCACCAGGGAAGTCCAAGGCAGTTGCTAAATAGTAAGAATGCCAACTCCTAAGAGCAATTTGACAGTGAAAATGCAGTTACCCTTCACCATGTATATATATTTATGGGCTTTGTATGCTTTGTATATGACATGAATACAGACATCTGTCTGATCATTTTTTTGAAATAACAGCTTGATTGAGATATAATTCACATCTCATAACATTCATTCAGTGGGGTTTTTTTTTAAAGTATATTCAGAGTACTTCCACCATCACCACTATCTAATTCCAGAACATTTCATCATTCCGAAAGGAGACCTTGTACCCATTAGCAGTCACTCTCCGTTCCTTCCTCCCCCAGCCCCTGGCAACCACTAATCTACTTTCCGTCTCCATGGATTGGCCTATTCTGGACATTTGATACAAATGGAATCAGACAATATGTACCCTTTCTGGTCTTGATGTCACGTACTCGTGATGTGCTCTCTCTGTTAGCCTCTGAGCACTTTTATCTGTGTTGTCCTCTAGCCAACAAGCCCAAGAAAATATGCTGCTCAGGTCATCATACAGGGCAGTTAGGAATGTATCTAGAATAACAAGGACTTGAAAAGTTGGTAACATGAAGAGCATTCTTTCTCTCTCCCAATCCAGGGAGACCAGGGATGGTGGAACCATGGGGCTGGCCCCTGGGCTCACCAGGCAGTGTGGTAGAGCAGAGCCCTTCCAAATCCTTCACCAAGTATCAGAGGGCAGCCCCAGTTCAGACAATGAGGTAAACTGCACTGTTCAGAACTTTTGTTACCAGGCAGCACAAAGGAACACAAACCTAAAATCTAATTGATGGTAAAAGTATCATATTACTCATCTTTATCACGATGGCAATCCAGACAGCCCTTAATCTCAAGTCACCATTAAATGACACATATTCTACTTCTCCCACTCTCTTTTTAGGCTGGTTTCTTCTGCTGAATACATTGGAAGATAAGAAAACTGGGGAACTGGCCCTGTGTTGATCTGCCCTATCTCAGTATCCTCTAAGGCTAGGCAACCTTTCCACTTGTATTCCTTTCATTTACAGGAATCAGTCTGAAGCTACCTACTTAAGTATAAGGTTTTGCTTCAGTTTGATGTCTTCCTGTCCCAAGGACACAGCTGGAATGTACCATCTTATTTTTGCCCTCCAAACTGAGCTCTCTTCCTTCTCTTAAAGGCAGCTCCAAGTCCTCTGGCCGGAAGCCCTATGATCACCTTTAACTCATCCCTTTCCTCTGTACCTACCAAAGCACCAGGTCTAAGAATATGTCACCTTGATGACAGTCTTTACTGGACTCTCTACCTCTAGTCCTGCCTTTTTCCACACCAGACTCCTCCTAAATGACTCCTGTGAAACATTAATTTAACCATGTCATGATCATGCTCATAAGCTGTTAAAGATCTTCGGCCCTATTTCTTACCCTAGTGGTCAAGTGGGAAGCTCAACCCCATGGATTCAGTATCAGCTTCCACCTGGAGATAAGGCCCCTCATCTGGTCTCTTCCGCTGTCTCCTTCCTGTTCATACACCTTAGAGCTCATGAACTTAACTGTCATACTCCTGACACACACACACAGTACTTGTGGGTCCAAGTTTCACGTAGTTCCTCCTACCAAAAAAAGTGCAAGCAACTCACCTGTTGAAGACTCAATGCCAAGTGCTGCAATTTCATCATCTCATTTAATCTTCTAAACAAGTCTGTGGTAGCAAATAGTTATCCTTATATTATGGAGAAAGAAACTCAGCCTCTGAGAGATTAAGAGAATTGATCAAGCACCAGAGTTGGCACTGGAGCCTATATCTTCTCTGACTCCAAAGACATTTAATCATCAGGTTACTGAGGACCAACAATATTGTGGTCAAACTTCTCCTCCAGGCATTCAAGGCTTTCCAGAAACCAGTCGGATAAACCCCCAGGACACCTCCATCTGCTCTAGCCATTTGTTTTGGATGGGGTGTCTTCTAACAAAAATGTTCCCTAGGGGTAGTGACAAAGGCTTTACATATCTTGGGGTCATTCACAGGGCCTGGACCAGGGTACAAAGCATTAGTTTTTGTGGAGGAGAATCAAAGTGCTTAAAATGCACTCCAAGCAATAGCAAGCCATGCAGAGCTATGCTTTGCAAAGGAAAGACTTGTTCTGTGACCTCTGATGATGAATAACAAGCAAACCCTTCTGTGTTTGCAGGAACAAATTAGAAACGCTGAAAAAAAATCCCAATCCAAACTTGAAGAGGATGTAATCAAGAATGAAGCACTGACATATATAAACTACCATGTGTAAAACGGGGCTTCCCAGGTGGCTCAGTGGCAAAGAATCCACCTGCCAATGCAGGAGATGCCCGAGCCAAGGGTCAGACAAAGGGTCAGAAATGACTAGGCGACTAACACTTTCACCTTCATTTTCAATCATTTATCAGATATATGATTTGCAAATATTTTTTCCCATTCTGTGGGTTTCCTTTTTACTCTATTGATAGTGTTGTTTGACGCACTTTTTAAAATCTTCATGAAAACTAATTTGTCTATTTTTTTTCTTTTATTACCTGTGACTTTGGTGTCATATTCAAGGAATCATGCCAAATCCAATGTAATGAAATGTTTGTATTATGCTTTCTTCTAAGAGTTTTTTTGTTTTGTTTTGTTTTGTTTAAGGTCTTACATTTATGTCCTTGATCTATTGTGAGTTCATTTCCGTATATGGTGCTAGGTAAGGGTCTGGCTTCATTCTTTTGCATATGGATATCTAGTTTCCTAGTACCATTAGTAGAAGACAATGGCACCCAACTCCAGTACTCTTGCCTGGAAAATCCCATGGATGGAGGAGTCTGGTAGGCTGCAGTCCATGGGGTCACTGAGAGTTGGACACGACTCAGTGACTTCCCTTTCACTTTTCACTTTCATGCATTGGAGAAGGAAATGGCAGCCCACTCCAGTGTTCTTGCCTGGAGGATCCCAGGGATGGCGGAGCCTGGTGGGCTGCCGTCTATGGGATCACACAAAGTCAAACATGACTGAAGCAACTTAGCAGCAGCAGCAGTACCATTAGTTTAAAAGATTGTCCTTTCCCTCACTGAATGGTTTTGGTACCTTTGTCAAAACCCCTATATACAAGGGTTTATTTGTGAGCTCTCTATTCTATTCCATTAATCTTTATGCCATTACCACAATATTTTAATTACTGTAGTTTCTAAAATCAGTTTTGAAATCAGGAAGTATGTCTTCCAGTTTTTTCTTTTTCAAGACTGTCTTTGCTATTTGGAGTCCCTTAAGGGTCTGCCTATTGTCTTTTGCCATTGGATATAACATCTTGGCCACTCAAGAAGATGGGGGTGGGGTCAGAAAAATAAAGCTTTCTGCCACCTGAAGGGGAAGAGGAACATACAGGTTGCCACTTTCTCTAATCCAGAAATTCTTAGGGTCAGACTGGGATACTGAGAGTTAGTCACTCAGTCATGTCTGACTCTTTGAGACCCCATGGACTGTAGCCCACCAGGCTCCTCAATCCACGAGATTCTGCAGGGAAGAATATTGGAGTGGGTTGCCATTCCCTTCTCCAGGGAATCTTCCCAACCCGGGGATCGAACTCACATCTCCTGATTGCAGGAAGATTCTTTACCATCCGAGCCACCAGGGAAACCCAGTAATTGGGTAGTTGCAAATTGAAGGATAACTGTGGGTCCATCCCAGGGGCATTTTTTTTCTGGGAAGAAAGTACAAAATTATTTTATCAAATTTTCAAATGTATCTGGAACCAATGATGGTTAAGAACCACTGCCTTTGATTGCTTTCTCTGCGGGTTTCCACGTCCCCTTCCTGTACCTGGCTCTTTGGGAGCCCATATCTTTGTTCCAGCCATACTTGGGAGAAGGAAGAGGAGTGGGAAGATCTGATTAAAAGTTGGGATTCTCCATGCACCCCTCACAATTCCTCACACTTTTGCCCCTACCTCACTGCTTCCAGGGAAAACTGCAGCTGGGAATGTGGGGCTGGGAGCTTGTGGGGCCTATGCTTGGAGAGGAGGAGAAGGCAGAGTGCTCCTTGGGGCTGGAGTAAACAAACAGTATATGCTAGGAGGAAAGCATGGCCATTACTCGTGATGCCCCAGAGAAGAAAGGAAGGAAGATGCTATATTTGCTCCTTTGGCTTTGACCTTCCAGGCTACCTGCACCCCAGAGAATAGTGCTCAGATGAGCATAGGCATTGGACTGGGCAGGATCATCCCAGGGTGGAGGCTCGGGCAAGTTGAAGAGCATCCAGGCTTCCTTCATTCCCACATGCCCTATGGGAGCCACCAGCATTCTGAAGGCCTTCCCACCAGGCTCCTCCAGGTCCACAGAACCATAAGGAAGGCCTTAGAAAAAGCTGTTAGAAATGATTATAATAGAACCTCCAGTGTAATACTTCCCCTGCTTGTACTCCCTTCCCCCAGTCAATACTCTCTTAGAGGCCAACCAATCTCTATGTCCTGTTCTGTGGGTGGGAGAGACTTAATCAGCTAAATGCATCTAATCCCAAGTGGTTTTTCCCAGGGAACATGGAACTTTAGGTCAGTGAAACCATTACATTCTGCACTTGTGTGGGAGAGACTTGGGTTCAAGGAGACCTTTTATCCTGGGTACCTTAAATCAGATTTTCAACATCCTCTACTCAGTTCCCACAGCAGTGGGTTTTAAGTGAGGGCTGCATTTCATTTCCCCAAATCTAGTTAAATATACAGATACCCGAGACAAAATCAGCAAAGGTACAGAAGAATTCAACATATCAACCAACTTTATCTAGTTGACATATAGAGAACATTCCACCCACTCTCACAAAATATATTTTTTTTCTAGTGTACATAGAACGTGCACCAGGATGGCATGTATCTTGGGCTATAAACAAACCTCAATAAATTTAAAAATTTTATTAAAAAAAATAAATGTAAATCATGGAGAGTAATTTCTCTGATGACAATGGAATCAAGCTAGAAATCAATAACAGAAAGATAAGAGGAAAATTTTGAAATACTTGGAAACTAAACAACAGATTTCTAAGTAGATTCTCCATGGGTCAGAGAAGTAGATTCAAAGTTAGAAAATGTTTTGAGCTGAATGAAATAAAAGTATAACATACTAAAAATTGTGGGATGCAGCTAAAGCAGTGCTGACAGGGAAACTTACATGACATTACATGCTTATATAAGAAAAGAAGGGTCTTCCCAGGTGGTGCTAGTGGTAAAGAATCCGGCTGCCAATGCCAGATGTGAAGGATGCAGGTTTGATCCTTGGGTTGGGAAAATCCCCTGGATGAGGGCATAGCAAGCCGCTCTAGTATTCTTGCCTGGGAAATCCCATGCACAGAGGAGCCTGGTGAGCTACAGTCCATGGGGTCGCAAAGAGTTGGGTTGAAGCGACTTAGCACGCATGCATGCATAAGAAAAGAAGAAAGGTCTCAATCAGTGATCTAATCTTCCTCAAGAAACTACAGAACAAAGAGCAAAATAAACCCAAAGCAAAGAGGAATAAGGAAATAAAAAAGAACAGAAATCAATGAAATTGAAAACAAAAGACAATGACAGCAAAAGTAGATTCTTTGAAAAGATCAGTGGAAATGACAATCCTCTAGTAATACTGACAAAGGAAAGAAAGAAGACAAATTACTATATCAGGAATGAAGCAGAATACCCATACAGACACTGCAAACATCATTGGAATAATAAGGGAATAACTCCAACAATTCTATCATAAATTTGACAATTCAGATGAAATGCTCCAGTTCCTTGAAAACCACAGACTACCAAAACTCACCCAAGAAGAATTAACCTGAATAGTTCTTTAATCATTAAGGAAATTTAATTACTAAAACATTCCACCAAAAATAGCCCTGTCCAAGATGGCTTCCTTGGTGAATTCTACCAAACATTTAAAGGAGATATAACACAAGTTCTACCTAATTTCTTTCAGGAAACAGAAGAGGAAGGGAATACATCTCAACTCATTTTATGAGGCCAGCATCAGCCTGAGACCAAAACCTGACAAAGATGTGATAAGTACAGAATGAAAGGATAAAATAGATGGTTAAGCAGTTAATACCATAGGGGATTGTAAGTAGAAAAATATGGGAGACCCCTGTTAGTTAACTCAAGAAAGCAGGTTTGCTTAGCTACAGAACCAAGCAGGCTTGCTTAGCAACAAAATCATGCAAACAGAAGCACAGGACATGCTCCAAAACAATAAAACAGTGGTGGCATGAGCCCCACATCCTGTCCAGTGAGCTCAGTAAGTTAATGAGCCCTAGGCCATGCTCTCTGCACACATAAAGACAATAATTTGTGGGCCTACCTTGACCATGTAGGGACAAGAAAACTCCTCTGCCCAACCTGGAGGAGGAGCCGATGATGGAAGTATAACGCCTACTCAAGAAAGACAAAGAAGTTCTTCTCCCTCTCTCCACTTTTCCTTTGATTATAAAACTGTAGCCCAGTAAGTTCTTGGGTCATGGCATTTCTTGCCCACCTGCTTGTAAACCTCACAAGCGTCCTATTCTAATAAATCACTTCTTATCTACCACTTTGCTGTTGCTGAATGCTTCTCTGCACTGAGACATAAAGGACTGTGGTACTGGAGCTCTTCAGAGTCCTGGAAATGACACCATGTATTGGTTTCATATGGTCCAAAACTCAACAATCAAACTGCAGGCTAATATTCCTCATGAATGTAGACCCAACAGTTTACAACAACATATTTGTAGATGGAATTCAGCAACATATAAAAAGAGTATGACACAACCAAGAGGAATCACCTGATAATGTCATGTAAGGCATATTCCAATTTGAAAAGCAACCAATGTGATCAACCATATTAACAGTCTAAAGAAGAAAATATAGATGCCTAGGCCTCAATATAGATGCCTTGGTTCAAACCAAATGAATCAGCACTTTTATGAGCAGGAGCAGGCAATCTGCATTTTAACAAGTCCCCTAGGTGTTTCTTGGCATGTCTCAATACCCACAACCCTTCAGAATAAAGAATTCCCCTCTTAGCTGAGCATAAAAGGCCCTCTGTGAGCAAGCACCTGCCTGCCACTCTGTCCTCATCTTTTATGTCTCCCTTCCTAAAGCTGAAGAAATATTCAACAACCTGAGGTAACCACTACTTTCCACACACACAGATTGTCCTATTCCAGCCATCTGCTCTACCCTCTCTGGCCTTAGCCTAGTGCAATCTTTGCCTTGCTGATTCCCATTCTTTTTTCATAACTTTAGCTCAAACATCACCTTCTCTGGGGCCCCTTCCCTGAGCCAGGCACCCTTCTTGGGGTTCCCACAGTCTCCTTGGACTTTCCTCTTTCAGACTCCTGGTCAAATTACATTGGGATTGTCTGTTACTTGTTGCCTTACCCTGCTCTTTAACTCAAGGCCAATCCGGAGTAGGTGCCAAGTACTTTGTACTTAGACAGCTGGGAGGCAAGGTCTCCTCCTCCAATTGTAGGGTAAAGGGAGTGAAACAATGGGCACCTCTGAAAATCCCTCAAAGGCCAAGGGCCCAGTGACAGATATCCCGAAACCCTCCTCCGTTTCAGGAGGCTGATTGAGGGTTTGTTCTGAGCCTCACTCTTCCAATTGTGCCTTGGTTTTGTGCGGCCCTTTCACCCATGTGGAGGCAGCAATACACCCAGGGCCAAGACTACAGGTGACTTTCCATTACAAGTTTAAGGGATGGGGGAGGGGGGGTGAAAGCGATTAGAAGTGCAAACCACTGAGCACTCTGAACTTAAAACAGGGATTTTCAAATGCATAGTTTTGCCCCCCAGAAACATTTGCCAAAGTCTGGAGACTATTTTGATTGTTACATGATGGTGGGGCGGGGAGAGGAGGCACTACTGACATCTAGTGGGTAGAAAGCAAGGATGCTGCTAAACATGCTGTAATGCTCAGGACACACTTCCCCAACCCTCAGATAATTATCCAGCCTGAAATGTCAACAATGCAAGTTTGAGAAACCCTTGATCAGACAGGACTGAGAGGTGGGGCTCAGAACAGCCCTGAATGGTGAAGAAATATCATCATCATTGTCAAATTACTTGTCTGCTAAAATGGCCTGAATAACTGTGTTGATTCACGAGCCTTTGCCTCTGGGATCAACTGAAGAACCCGGAAGGTGATTGGTCTCATTGTTTCTGAATAATTAGTAGATGAAGGCCCTGTACAATAGTAATAAGTCTGATTCAGAGACTATTTAAAAATAAGTTATTTTCAAGTAAAACAGTAACCTCAACTAATGCCTGACAGGATGTGACTAAGTGGAGGTTAACCTTGACCTTTGTTAACGAATAGATAAGGTAATTAGCACATAATTGCATGCAAATGATGCTCTACCAGATTAGCTGAACTGTCTCTAGCCATTTTTATTCAGATGATTAATTTCATAGTTTACCATTTTTTAAGCGTTGGGGCTGCCTGTACTCATGTACTGTGGATTATGGCTCTTTCAATTAATGAGATTTCACTCTGCTGTTCAGAGGTTCAACCAAAGTTTCACTAATCTTAAGTAAAGAGTTTAAAACTAAGATCAAATCATATAGGAAAAAACTCTGTGTGTGAGATACATTTATTTCTACATTTATATATTTCTTTCTATATCCATCTCTCTCTCTCTCTCTCTCTCACACACACACACACACACACACTCGCAAGGAATAGTGCACAGTATGGGGAACCATGGCCACTCAAGAAGAGGGTGTTAGAAAGTATTTACAGGATATGGGCTTGTGTTCTGTGATTTGGGGAAAGTTTAAGGTTTGCCCTAGATTGGGTGCTATCAGGAAGCAGGGCCACTTCTATGACTGGGTATTTCAATAATTTTACCCAGAAGAAGGGCAGACCAGAGAGATGCTAAAGCTATAATTGACAAACAAGCAGCAGCCACTCATATTAGCCAGAAGAGGAAGATGTTTGGTCATTTCTGTGGATTGGACAATGGTCATGTTTTGCCTGGGCTCAGACATGATTAATGAGTGGTCATATTTCTGCCTTGATCCATCAGTGTCACTGAGCGGCCTTGTCTGATGGTACTGTTCATAAAATTATTTATATTCAACAGGAGAATAGCAAGACCTAGCTGGGAGTGCTGGATGGCCCGGGATGCTTCTTCCTTTCTTGTTGTTGTATTAATATTATATCCCATCCTATCTTACCATATCATATAGTAATACTATTCAATATATATAATATATATATTTCTATATAGTATTATATATATTAAAATATATATTTCTATGTAATATGGGCTTCCCTGCTGGTTCAGATGGTAAAGAATCTACCTGCAATGTGCGAGACCTGGGTTCAATCCCTGGGTCACAAAGATCCCCTGGAGAAGAGAATGGCAACCCACTCCAGTATTCTGACCTGGAGAATCCCATGGACAGAGGAGCTTGGCTAGCTATAGTATATGGGGTTGTAAAGAGTCAGACACAACTTAGCGACTGAAAAGCAACAACAACAATATTTTACATATATGTGTATATATAATAGATAAAATACATTATGTAAGGCGATGGCAGCCCACTCCAGTACTCTTGCCTGGAAAATCCCATGGACGGAGGAGCCTGGTGGGCTGCAGTCCATGGGGTTGCTGAGGGTCGGACACGACTGAGCAACTTCACTTTCACTTTTCACTTTCCTGCATTGGAGAAGGAAATGGCAACCCACTCCAGTGTTCTTGCCTGGAGAATCCCAGGGATGGGGGAGCTGGTGGGCTGCCATTTATGGGTTGCACAGAGTCGGACACGACTGAAGTGACTTAGCAGTGTATATATAATATATAAAATATATACTGAAATGAAGTGTTGTTCAGTCATGTCTGACCATTTGCGACCCCCTGGACTGCAGCATGCCAAGCTTCCCTGTCCTTCACTATCTCCCAGAGTTTGCTCAAACTCATGCCCGTTGAGTTGATGCGATCCAAACATCTTATCCTCTGCCACCCCCTTCTCTTCTTGCCCTCAATCATTCCCAGCATCAGGGTCTTTATCAATGAGCTGGCTCATCGCATCAGGTAGCCAAAGTATTGGAGCTTAAGCTTCAGCATCAGTCCTTCCAATGCATTTTCAGGGTTGATCTCCTTTAGGATTGACTGGTTTGATCTCCTTGCAGGCCAAGGGACTCTCAAGATGTCTTCTTCAGCACCACAGTTCAAAAGCATCAATTCTTTGGCACTCCGCTTTCTTTATGGTCCAACTTTCACATCCATACATGACTACTGGAGAAACCATAGCTCTATAAAGACTTTTGTTGGCAAAGTGATGTCTCTGTTTTTTAATACACTGTTCTAGGTTTCTCATAGTTTTCCTTCCAAGAAGCAAACATCTTTTAATTTCATGGCTGTAGTCACCATCCACAGTGACTTTGAAGCCCAAGAAAATAAAATGTGTCACTGCTTCTTCTCTTTTTCCTCTTCTATTTGCCATGAAGTGATGGGGCCAGATGCCATGATCTTACTTTTGGGAATGCTGGGTTTTAAGCCAGCTTTTTCACTCTCTTCTTTCACCTCATCAAGAGGCTCCTTAGTTCTTCTTCACTTTCTGCCATTAGAGTGATATCATCTGCATATCTGAGGTTATTGATATTTCTCCTGGCAATCTTGATTCTAGCTTGTGGTTCATCCAGCCTAGCATTTCACATAATGTACTCTGCATAGAAGTTACATAGACAGGGACAATATACAGCCTTGTGATTACTCCTTTCTCAATTTGGAACCTGTCTGTTGTTCCAGTCCAGTTCTAACTATTGCTTCTTGACCTGCATACAGGTTTCTCAGTAGACAGGTAAGGTGGTCTGGTATTCTTATCTCTTGAAGAATTTTCCACAGTTTGTTGTGATCCATATAGTCGAAGGCTTTCGTGTAGTCCCTGAAGCAGATGTTTTTCTGAAATTCCCTTGTTTTCTCTGTGACCCAGTGAATGCTGGCAATTTGATCTCTGGTTCCTCTGCCTTTTCTAAAACCAGCTTGTACATCCGGAGGTTCTCAGTTCACATACTGCTGAAGGCTAATTTGAGGGATTTTGAGTGTAACCTTGCTAGCCTGTGAAATGAGCACAATTGCATGGTAGTTTGAGCATTCTTTGGCATTGCCCTTCTTTGGGATTGGAATGAAAGCTGACCTTTTCCAGTCCTGTAGCCACTGCTGGGTTTTCCAAATTTGGTGACATATTGAGTGCAGCACTTTCACAGCATCATATTTTAGGATTTGAAATAACTCGGCTTGAATTCCATCACCCCCACTAGCTTTATATATGCCCTGCCACATCCGCAGACTCTGCATCTACAGATTCAAGTAACTGTGGGTAGAAAATATTCAGAAAAAAACTCCAGAAAGTTCCAAATAGTCTCCTCTTTGTAAGATCTTTTGTGAAAATGAGAGAAGACATCTACATAGTTCTGGTATATAGTTAGATACTTTAAATGTGGTGGCCCGGCCTGCTCACTCAGCCTTAGTGCAATGATCTCTCAGCAGTGAGAAAGAAGGGGGAAGAATGGGCCCTGACAAGCTGAGATGTCCACAAAGGCTGAGAAGGGAAGACTTCTTCCCATTCTTACCCCTATCCTCTGTTCCCTTCTTGCCTCCACTGAGAGCTGGCAGAGTCTCCCCCCATCGAAATCTACTCTTAGGTAAGATTAGGGCTGTAACAGGGAGTCTGGCCTTAAGCTGGAGGACTGAAACTCTAAGGGGGACACACCAAGCATCAGGCAGTGGATGGGAGAGGACCTGATGTAGAGGATTTGCTTCAGTGCCCTGAAATCCAGCCCATTTTTCACTCTCCTCTTTCACTTTCATCAAGAGGCTTTTGAGTTCCTCTTCACTTTCTGCCACAAGGGTGGTGTCATCTGCATATGTGAGGTTATTGATATTTCTCCCAGCAATCTTGATTCCAGCTTGTGCTTCTTCCAGCCCAGTGTTTCTCATGATGTACTCTGCATATAAGTTAAATCAGCAGGGTGACAATATACAGCCTTGATGTACTCCTTTTCCTATTTGGAACCAGTCTGTTGTTCCATGTCCAGTTCTAACTGTTGCTTCCTGGCCTGCATACAGATTTCTCAAGAGACAAGTCAGGTGGTCTGGTATTCCCATCTCTTTCAGAATTTTCCACAGTTTATTGTGATCCACACAGTCAAAGGCTTTGGCTGTGGTCTGAACTGAAAACTACAAAGCACTTACATAAACATGTCTTTCAACTCATTTACTTTTTTGGGTGGATACTTGCTAGTTTGACTGTCATTTAAGACAGCCCTGGCATATGCTAATGGACCTGCACTTACCTAAATTACAAAAGGAGAAAAATAAGAGTTGTCAGAATGTAATTAAAAGGAAATTTTTGCATTTCTCTTTTTAGAAAGAATACTATATTAAAGATCCATACCTGAGAAACATATTTAATATCTTATTATAAATTTATTTGAAAAAATTAACTAAAGCAAATCTTCTGCCAAAATTATACTCTAACAAGGTAGTTAACACTTTCTGCTACCTAAATATAGGACTTGGCTTGAGTCAGAGGGATTTACATTAAAGTTCTCTGACATAACAAAAAATTCATAGAAACTGAACATAATGTCTTTATTAAATTAATAAAAAATGTAGAGATTTTTGCACCAAGAGTTTAAGACAACTACAATGAGTGCTTGTTCTGTGCCCTTATGAAAGCAAGAGGAACAACAAGAAACATTTAATACATGGTTAGCAACCACCATACCTGCACTGAAACACAGCCCTGCAATTTAAGTTGGAGCTGAATCATGTCCATGTCAGCAGAAGAGCAAAGCTTTTGCAGCTCTGCAGTTTTATTTTATTTTATCCATGGCAAAATCAATTGGCTTTAAATGAATCTGCTGTTCATAGTTTATAGAAATCCTCTTCTTCACATATGAAAACGAGTTTGAAGCTATTAAAGATTAAGATTGAGAGATGAGTTTGTAAGATAGTAAATCAAATAGCCAAAATTTTAAAAAAATGTATTGTGCTTAATTCTCCCCGTATTTTCTCTGCAAAATCCCTTAGAGACCAAATTGGTGCCTTATTCTTTCAGGACTAAAGGAAAAATTCACTCTGAGACAACTCAGACTAAGCATGAATTACATAATTAAATATGGGAAAAGGAATGGTTTATAACAGAGCATGTTTGTGTAAGTGAGTTACTGAACAGCAGAAAATAAACGATTAAAATTTCAATTACATTTTCCTGCTGACCAGCTGCTGCTTGTATGTATCAAAAAAGATCATGTCAAACAAAGAACTTATGCCAAGTCCTACTTACTAGTCAAGATTGTACGGCATTTGCACTGTTCTTCTATACAACCTTGGTTTTTCTCTGACAATGCATAAGGAGCCTCAAAAACAAATCTGTTGATATTATGCTTTCTTTCAACCTCAGTTTTTCTTTCTGTAAGTTCTTAATCATCAAAGTAGGGCTTCACATAAGTGACTTGGATATGAACATATTTGGGATCGAGCTCTTTGACATTTACCTGGAAAGTAAGAAAGTTTTTTTATTTAAAACAGAAGGGAAAACGGGGTACAGGTAAGCTACTAACACCTCTGAGATCAACTGAGGAACAGTCATTGAATACACGGTGAGATCAATACACACTTGGAAGAGGTCTTTGCTCTTTCTTCAAGGATTGTCTCCTGATTATTAAGAAGTTACAGAAGACTATTTGGAGATTATAGAAGTGTAGACAGAAAAATCTGCAATGCTACCACTCAGACTTAAATTGAAGAAAGTGGGAAACACCACTAGACCATTCAGGTATGACCTAAATCAAATCCCTTATGATTATACAGTGGAAGTGAGAAATAGATTTAAGGGTCTAAATCTGATAGATAAGAGTGCCTGATGAACTATGGAATGAGATTCGTGACATTGTACAGGAGACAGGGATCAAGACCATCCCCATGGAAAAGAAATGCAAAAAAGCAAAATGGCTGTCTGGGGAGGCCTTACAAATAGCTGTGAAAAGAAGAGAAGTGAAAAGCAAAGGAGAAAAGGAAAGATATAAGCATCTGAATGCAGAGTTCCAAAGAATAGCAAGAAGAGATAAGAAAGCCTTCTTCAGCAATCAGTGCAAAGAAATAGAGGAAAAGAACAGAATGGGAAAGACTAGAGATCTCTTCAAGAAAATTAGAGATACCAAGGGAACATTTCATGCAAAGATAGGCTCGATAAAGGACAGAATGGTCTGGACCTAACAGAAGCAGAAGATATTAAGAAGAGGTGGCAAGAATACACAGAAGAACTGTATAAAAAAGATCTTCACGACCCTGATAATCACGATGGTGTGATCACTCATCTAGAGCCAAACATCCTGGAATGTGAAGTCAAGTGGGCCTTAGAAAGCATCACTATGAACAAAGCTAGTGGAGGTGATGGAATTCCAGTTGAGCTATTTCAAATCCTGAAAGATGATGCTGTTAAAGTGCTGCACTCAATATGCCAACAAATTTGGAAAACTCAGCAGTGGTCACAGGACTGGAAAAGGTCAGTTTTCATTCCAATTCCAAAGAAAGGCAATGCCAAAGAATGCTCAAACTACCAAAGAATAAACTGAAGTTGACCAGTTTTATGAAGACTTACAAGATCTTCTAGAACTAACACCGAAAAAAAGACATCCTTTTCATCATAGGTGATTGAAATGCAAAAGTAGGAAGTAAAGAGATACCTGCAGTAACAGGCAAGTTTGACCTTGGAGTACAAAATGAAGCAGGAAAAAGGCTAACAGAATTTTGTCAAGAGAACACATTGGTCATAACAAACACCCTCTTCTAACAACACAAGAGATGACTTTACATGTGGATATCAGCAAATGGTCAATAATGAAATCAGACTGATTATATTCTTTGCAGCCAAAGATGGAGAAACTCTATACAGTCAGCAAAAACAAGACCTGGAGCTCACTGTGGCTCAGATCATGAACTCTTTATTGCAAAATTCAGGCTTAAATGGAAGAAAGTAGAGAAAACCACTAGACCATTCAGGTATGACCTAAATCAAATCCCTTATGATTATACAGTGGAGGTGACAAGTAGATTCAAGGGATTAGATCTGATAGACAGAGTGCCTGATGAACTATGGACTGGGGTTTGTAACACTGTACAGGAGGTGGGACCAAAACCATTCCAAAGAAAAAGAAAGGCAAGAAGGCAAAGTGATTGTCTGAGGAGGCTTTATAAATAGCTGAGGAAAGAAGAGAAGTGAAGGCAAGGGAGAAAGGGAAAGATATACCCAACTGAATGCAGAATTCCAGAGAATAGCAAGGAGAGATAAGAAGGCCTTCTTCAATGAACAATACAAAGAGAGGAAAACAATAGAATGGTAAAGACTAGAGATTTCTTTAAAAAAAAAAAACGGACATATCAAGAGAACATTTCATGCAAACATGGGCATGATAAAGAACAGAAACAGTAAGAATCCATCAGAAGCAGAAGAGATTAAGAAGAGGTGGCAAGAATACACAGAACAACAATACAAAAAAGATCTTAATGACCCAGATAACCATGATGGTGTGATTACTCACCTAGAGCCAGACATCCTAGAGTGTGAAGTCAAGTGGTCCTTAAGAAGCATTACTACAAACAAGCTAGTGGAGGTGATAGAATTTCAGGTGAGCTATTTCAAATCCTAAAAGGTGATGCTGTTAAAGTGCTGTATTCAATATGTTAGCAAATTTGGAAAACTCAGCAGTGGCTACAGGACTGGAAAAAGTCAGTTTTTATTCCAATCCCAAAGAATATTCAGTGCCAAAGAATATTCAGACTACTGTATAATTGCACTCATTTCACATGCTAGCAAGGTTATGCTCAAAATTCTCCAAGCCAGGCTTCAACAGTATGTGAGCTGAGAACTTCCAGATGTACAAGCTGAGTTTAGAAAAGGCAGGGGAACCAGAGATCAAATTGCCAAGATTTGTTGGCTCATAGAGAAAGCAAAGGAATTCCAGAAAAACATTTACTTCTTCTTCAATGACTACATGAAAGCCTTCAACTGTGTGGATCACAACAAACTGTGGAAAATTCTTCAAGAGATAGGAATACCATACCACCTTACCTGTCTACTGAGAAACCTGTATTCAGGTCAATTAGCAATAGCTAGAACTGGACATGGAACAATGGACTGGTTCCAAATTGGGAAAGGAGTAATCACAAGGCTGTATATTGTCATCCTGTTTATTTAACTTCTATGCAGAGTACATTATGTGAAATGCTAGGCTGGATGAACCAAAGCTAGAATCAAGATTGCCAGGAGAAATATCAATAACCTCAGATATGCAGATGATATCACTCTAATGGCAGAAAGTGAAGAAGAACTAAAGAGCCTCTTGATGACGTGAAAGAGGAGAGTGAAAAAGCTGGCTTAAAACTCAACATTCCCAAAAGTAAGATCATGGCATCTGGTCCCATCGCTTCATGGCAAATAGAAGGGGGAAAAGTGGAGAAACAGTGATATATTTTATTTTCTTGGGCTTTAAAATCACTGCAGATGTTGACTACAGCCATGAAATTAAAAGATGCTTGCTCCTTGGAAGGAAAGTTATTATAAACCTAGACAATATATTAAAAAGCAAAGATGTCACCCTGATGACAAAGGTCCATATAGTCAGAGCTATGGTTTCTCCAGTAGTCATGTATGGATGTGAAAGTTGGACCATAAAGAAGGCTGAGTGCTAAAGAATTGATGCTTTTGAACTGTGGCGCTGAAGAAGACTCTTGAGAGTCCCTTGGCCTGCAAGGAGATCAAACCAGTCAATCCTAAAGGAGATCAACCCTGAAAATTCATTGGAAAGACTGGTGCTGAAGCTTAAGCTCCAATACTTTTACCACCTGATTCCAACTTACTGGAACATATCCTGATGCTGGGAAAGATTGAGGGCAGGAGGAGAAGGGGACAACAGAGGATAAGGATGGCATCACCAAGTCAACGGGCATGAGTTTGAGCAAACTCCGAGAGATGATAGTGAAGGATGGGGAAGACTGGCATGCTGCAGTCCATGGTGTCACAAAGAGTTGGACATGACTTAGCTACTGAACAGCAACAAAATCTCCCAGACTGAGAATGTCACCTGAGACACAGGCTGTTTTATTTCCCTGTAGCAGAGCTGAGCTAGAGGTTCCCTGAAGACAGGGCCCAATATGTGGTTTTAACATTTCATCAAATGCTTCTACATGCCAGGCACTGTGTTTTGCCTCTCTCTCTTTTTTTCCAAATTAAAATATAATCACGGAAAGTTGTGAAGATACTACAGGAGTTCTTCTGTATTTTTTGCCCAGTTAGTCCCGATGGTTAAATCTTTTGTTCTAGTAGAATAACAAAATTGGGAAATGGACACTGGTGCAATGTGTGTATGAGTTCAATGTCATTTCATGACAGGTGTAACCACTGCCTTGGTTAAGATCCAGAACTATTCCACCAGCACAAAAATCCCCCTCTAGCTACTTCTGCGCAGTCACTGCCTTTCACTTCCCCTCCGCCTTCACTCCTAACCCCTGGAAACGACTCGTGATTCAACTCTGTACTTTCGTCACTTTAAGAAAGTTACACACATGGAATCAGACTGTGTGTACCCTTTAGAGGTTGGTCTTTTCCATTTGGCGTAATGCCTTTGATATCCATCCAAGTCATTGCGTGTCTCTATAGTTTCTGTTTTGTTTTTGATTTTTTTTCATTGATGGCTAGCGCTTTTGGTATCATGTTTAAGAACTCTATCAAGCCCCCGGTTCTGAAGCTTTTCTCCTGTGTATTCTCACTCCCTGCTCTAGATAATGGGAGAAACAAACCCTCCCTTCCCTAAGTTCCACAGCTGATCCATTATGATGTCAAGATGATCCCACCTCCTAACTGGGCCTGGTCCCCGGCCACCGCTCTGCATGTTCACCGCTTGCATCACAGGAGACTTCTGTCATCACCTCCCACCTGAATGCCTGGAGCAGCTTTCCAACTGTCTCCCCATTTCTACTCTCGGCTGCCCCCCAAACTCAAGGCAAACTTGATTCTGTGTCCTGCCAGAAGTCCCTAAGTAGCTTCCCAAAGCTTTTAGTGAAGTCAAAAGTGAAAATGTTAGTTGTTCAGTCCTGTCCAACTCTTTGCAACCCCGTGGACTGAAGCCCACCAGGCTCCTCTGTCCATGGAATTCTCCAGGCAAGAATACTGGAGTGGATTGCCATTCCCTTCTCCAGGGGAATCTTCCCTACCCAGGGACTGAACCTGGGTCTCCTACATGGCAGGTAGATTCTTTATCATCTGAGCCACCAGGGAAGCCCAAAGTTCTAGGCTGCAACCTAAATCTTGTGGTCTGTGAGGCCCCTGCTCTCTGGTCCCTCTTTGCCAATCTCCCAGAACTCACAGAGCCTCTCTTCCCACTTCCCTCAGCCCCAACCTCTGGCCAGCTTTCTGTTCTTTGAAAGTACATGCCATCTGGCCTCTGAGCTCCCACGTACTGTATCCTCTCCCACCTCTCCACCTGGCCAAATCCTTCTCATTCTTCATCTTTCAGCTTTAAATATCACCTCTGTAAAGGCTTCCCAGACCCCTCCACTGAATAAAAGCCTCCCTATCAAAGTATTTAGCACAATCGTAATTAATCAGTTATTCATGAAAGGAATTAATCTCTGTCACGTCTACTGATTAGACTCTAAGCTCCCAAGGAAGCCATGGATATCCAGTTCACCCTTGCATCTCCAGCTCCAGGAGAAGTATCAGCTCTTAGGGGCTGTTCGGCAGATTCTTCTTGAGTACATGCATGGAGGAAAGCTGAAGCTGCTGGTCCTGAGTTACTGTGACTTTAAGAGATGGGGAGGGACTTGATGGAGCTATTGGGAGGCAGGGATGTCTGAAAGACACACTGGCTGAAAAGCTGGTTGTTCAAGAGGCCTCCTCACTGTAACCTCAGCCCCCTTTTTCTTCCCTCTTCCAGCCTCCCTTTACGGGTGAGAGGCCCCAAGAAGGGAGAAGGTTTTTATGAGGTGCTAGGGACCCGTTTTTTGAGACTTACATGTCTGCAAAATGTTGGCAATTTCTTCAGGACACTTAGATTTCAGGTTTGGCAGCGCTAACTGGAAAGCGTCCTAGGATCTTTAGGAGGTGGGGCGTGGCTTCGGAGTAAGAGAGGCCTCTTTTACTACCCTGTCCAAACAAGTTCCCCCTCCCGCCGCTCCCTCATGAGCCGCTCCCTCATGAGGCTGTAAGCTCCAGAAGGGCAGAGAGCCTGCCCTGTTCACCACTGTGCCTCCAGGGCCCAGCATGTGATAGGCACATCACAAATATTTATCAAGTGAAGGAATGGGGAATGATGAATGAACAAATGAATGGTTAGCTGAATTGCTGAAGGGACCACGAGTTGTCTGGAAGCCAAAACTGACTGGCCTGATTATATGCTCTTGTCCTCCTGTCTTTCTTGGGACCTCTGCCTTGTTCTCTCATCCCAGGCTGAGGGCATCCAGAGGGCAGGAGCAGGGGCCCCCAGGCCTCCTTGGGGAGGGTTGGCCTGGGGCAGTTCAAGGCTCCTTGCTGCAGTTCCCCCCTCCCCTGACTCCCCCATTCAACCCTTCCTGGCCTCAGAGTAGCTCTTGGCTTTCCAAGTTGGCAACTTGCAAATGGGTGAACTAATTCCAGCAAATAGTTTCTGATTCCCTCCCTCCCAAGCAGCATGTGCATTTTCATAGCTCACTTTTATCACTGGAGACCTGGGGGTGGGGGCGACCGTGGAGAGATGGGGCACTTGTGAAAATTTCTAGACTGTCCTTCCCCCTGGCAGAGTGGGAGGTGGGTGCTGCTACCCACTCCGCCCCCGCAAAGAGCACGGGACCTGTGGGGATGGGTGAGAAGAAAACACCCTCCTCACCTCATCCCAGCTGGAGGAGGTGACTGGGAAGGCCCTGGAGAGCCACCTGTGGGAGGTCCCCTCTTAGGAGAGACCCAGACCCCAAACTGGATTCTCTGCCTTTAAATAGGTCACTGAAAGGTCAGAGCTGGGAGAGAGGGAAGCTGCCTCCCTGGGCAGCACCCCTCAGAGACAGGCCAGGCTGGCAGCAGCTCCTGAGGCTCAGCTCAGAAGTTATGTGGAAAGGCCTGGTGAGGCCTGGTGCCATTCCCTCAGGAGAGGATCCAGGTTGGGGCGGGGGAGGGCTGCATTTCCTTAGTCTTACCTTTGACATTTGGACACCTCTGTGCTGTGGGAAGTGTCCAGTCCAGAAGCCTGGCCCCAACTGGGGCACTGACTCATTCTCTGTGTGAAGCTTGCACAGGTCTCAGCCCTGTCTGGCTTTAGGGTTTACAAATGTAAAGCGAGCATGCTCCCTGCCATGCGTGCTTCAGAAGGCGATGGGAAGCAAAGGTGATAACAGAAAGGAAAGTCCGTGGTCAAAGTGAGAAGCTTTTCTTTTCTCTCATCACTGCTGGTTCCCCGAATTGGCTGCTGGCCTGTTCCATGGATCTGGGCTCTCTGTCCCCTGGCGTCTCAGAGAGGAGTTTCACCCAGGGCAGGGGGTTCTCTACATGGGATGCTACAAAGGGCCTTCAAAGTCTCACCTTTGTCCTGGTAAGCTCTGAACCTTCCTTCTCCCCCACTGGAGCTAACCCCTGGCTTTATACATTCTTTCACTATCAGCATGAATGTGCCTGTGAAAGCTCAATAGCTCAGTTGTGTCTGACTCTTTGCAACCCCATGGACTGTAGCCCACCAGGCTCCTCTGTCCATGGAATTCTCCAGGTAACAGTACTGGAGAGGATTGCCATTATCTTCTCCAGGGGATCCTCCTGCAACCCAGGGATCGAACTTATGTCTCCTGCCTTGGCAGGCAGGTTCTTTAACACTAGTGTCACCTGGGAAGCCCTGTCAGCGTGAACAAGCACTGCCAAAACACTTGCTGGAGCAGTGACTCAGGCTAAGCCATGGCCCCCTCCTCCGGTCAGTAGCAACGAGGACAGGAAAGGAGAGAAACAGGAAGACCTTCCTTTTTGTGTACTCCTTTACAACTTACCAAGTGTTTCACATTTTCGTTTAATCTTCAAATTTTATTTACATGATGAAATGGAATTTCAGAGAGGCTAAGCAATTTGTCCAAGGTCACAAAGCATACTAAGACCAGGCTTCAAAGTATCTTGATTTTAAATTCAAGGCAGTTCGTCTATAAAAAGTTGTTTTTCTATCATCCCCAGGAAGCCCTTGTTGAGATATAATGGGAGACAGATTATTTCAGGGCCTTGATATCCACTAACACCTCAGCATGGATTACTATAGCAGGGCCCACGAGAAGGGAACAAATAGAGCAACAGAAGGAACTTTTCTTTTTAAATGGCATTAAAAATTTTTTTTGAGCTAGGTTGACATGCCCCCCAAGAAATAATACCAAGATCCCATTTACTCTTTACCCAGTTTCTCCCAATGGTAACATATTGCAAAAACTACAGGATGATGTCACAGCCAGGGTATGGCATTAATAATGTCAAAAGATACAGACTATTTCCACTGCTGCAAGGATCCCTGATATTGCCCCTTTACAGCCACACCCACTTCTATCCCACCTCAACCCCCTCCTCATTCCCTGGCAACCACTTACCTGTTCTTCATTTCTATAATTCTGTCATTTCAAGAATGTTGAAAGTGAAAGTGAAGTCGCTCAGTCGTGTCCGACTCTTTGCGATCCCATAGACTGTAACCTACCAGGCTCCTCTGTCCATGGGATTTTCCAGGCAATAGTACTGGAGTGGATTGCCATTTCCTTCTCCAGGGGATCTTCCCAACCCAGGGCTTGAACCCGGGTCTCCTGCATTGTAGACAGATGCTTTACTGTCTGAGCCACCAGGGAAGTCCTTCAAGAATGTTACCTGAATAAAATTATACAGTATGTGTAACCTTTAGAGATTGACTTTTTTTTTTTTTCACTCAGTATGATTCTCAAGAGATTTGTCCAAGTTGTTGCACGTATCAAGACTTGATTTTTTTTATGCCTGGGTAGTAATCCAAAAAAAAAAAAAAAAAAAGGACTTCCCTGGTGGCTCAGATGGTAAAGCGTCTGTCTACAATGCAGGAGACGCGGGTTCGATCCCTGGGTCAGGAAGACCCCCTGGAGAAGGAAATGGCACCCCACTCCAGTACCCTTGCCTGGAAAATCCCCTGGACGGAGGAGCCTGGTAGGCCACAGTCCATGGGGTCACAAAGATAAAAAAAAAAAAAAAAAAGGACTTCCCTGGTGGCTCAGATGGTAAAGCGTCTGTCTACAATGCAGGAGACCTGGGTTTGATCCCTGGGTTGGGAAGATCCCCTGGAGAAGGAAATGGCAATCCACTCCAGGACTATTGCCTGGAGAATCCCACGGACAGAGGAGCCTAGTAGGCTACAGTCCATGGGGTGGCAAAGAGTCGGACACAACTGAGCAACTTCAATTTCACTTTCAGTAATCCAAGGTCAGAGGAGGCAATGGCACCCCACTCTAGTACTCTTGCCTGCAAAATCCCATGGATGGAGGAGCCTGATGGGCTGCAGTCCATGGGGTCGCTAAGAGTCAGACACGACTGAGCAACTTCCCTTTCACTTTTCACTTTCATGCATTGGAGAAGGAAATGGCAACCTACTCCAGTGTTCTTGCCTGGAGAATCCCAGGGACAGGGGAGCCTGGTGGGCTGCTGTCCATGGGGTCGCACAAAGTCGGACACGACTGAAGCGACTTAGCAGCAGCAGCAGCAGCAGTAATCCAAGGTATGGATTCTCAGTTTGCTTTGCCATTCACCTGCTGAAGGATTCCAGTTTGGGGCTATTAAAAATAAAGCTAAAAAAATAAAAAATAAAGCTGCTATTAATACTCATGTACAAGTGTTTGTGTGACTGTAAGTTTTCATTTTTCCAGGATAGATGCCCAACAGTGTAGGAACTGGGTCATACAGTAGCTGCATGTTTATCTTTTTAAGAAACTGCCAAACTGCTTTCCAGAGTAGCCAAACCATTTTATAGCTCCACCAGCAATATGGGAAAGTCGCTCAGTTATGTCCAACTCTCTGCAACCCCACTGGACTGTAGCCCTCCAGGGTCTTCTGTCCATGGAATTCTCCAGGCAAGAATACTGTAAGTAAGTAAAGTTACGCAGTCGTGTCCGACTCTTTGTGACCCCATGGACTGCAGCCCACCAGGCTCCTCAGTCCATGAGATTCTCCAAGCAAGAATACTGGAGTGGGTTGCCATTTCCTTCTCCAGGGGACTTCCCGACCCAGGGATCTAACCCGGGTCTCCCGCATTGGAGGCAGACGCTTTAACCTCTGAGCCACCAGGGAAGTCCTAAGAATACTGTAATAGGTAGCTATTACTTCCTCCAGGGAATCATCCTGGCCCCGGGATCCAACTCAGGTCTCCTGCATTGGAGGCAGAGCCTTTACCATCTGAGCCACCAGGGGGCGACAGAGGGTGAGATGGTGGGATGGCATCACAGACGCAATGGACAAGAGTTTGCACAAACTCCAGGAGACGGTGAAGGACAGGGAAGCGTGGTGTGCTGCAGTCCACGGGGTCGCAAATGAGTCGGACACGACTTAATGACTAAACAACAACATGCAACATATGAATGACTCGATTTCTCTAAATCCTCACCAACATTTGGTGTTGTCACTATTTTCTTTCATTTTAAACTTTCTGATGGGTATGTCACTGTGGTTTTAGTTTTCATTTCCCGAATGATGGCTAGGGATATTGGGAAAAGTTTAATGTACTTGTTGGCTATCTGTATATCCTTTTGGGTGAAATATCTGTTCATGTCATTTTGGCCATTTTCTAATTGGATTTTTTTTTTTTTCCTGAAGTTGAGTTTGAGAGTTCTTTATATATTCTTGACACTAGTCCTTTGTTGGACATGTGCTTTGCAAATATTTTTTCTCAGTCCATAGCTCATCTTTCCATCCTTTAAACAGGTCTTTCACAGACTAAAAGTTGTTACTTTGATGAAGTCCATCTTACCATTTTTTGGTGTCAAGTCTAAGAACTTTTGCCTCACCCTAGATCCTGAAGATTTTCTTCTATTGGTTTCCCTAAAAGTTTTTAATTTTACATTTTATACTTAAATCCATCATCCATTTTGAGTTAACTTCTTTGGAGGGGGGCAGACTATGAATATCTACTTGCTCCAACATCATTGCATCTTTATCAACAATCAGTTGATCATGTTTGTGTGACTAGTTCCAGGTTCTCTATTTTGTTCATTAATCTATGTGTATATTACTCTGATTCCATCACTTGTTATTTTTCTCTGCCACATAAATTTTAAAATAAGCTTGCTGGATTTTGCATTAAACATACACATAATTTGGAGGAGATATGACATTTTTATTCTTTTAAATCTTCTAATTCATGAACACCCCTATATCTCTCCATTTATTTAGACCTTCAATTTCTTTCATCAGTGTTTTGAAGTTTTCAGCAAAGAAATACTGTATATATTTTGTTGGATTTATACTTAAGTATTTAAATTTTTGAGCAATTGTAAATGGAATTGTATTTAAAAATTTTTGTGTCCTTGCTTCATTACTAATATACAGGATTTTGTGTCCATGCATTCATTGCTAATAAACAGGAATATAATCAATATTTTTATTTTACTCTTCTATCTTGTGACCTTGTGAACTCGCTTATTAGATTTTTTTGTAGCTAGATTGGGATTTTCTATTTAGACAATCATGCCATTGGCAAGTAGGGACAATTGTTTTTTCTTTGTTTTATAGCTGTGTATCTTCCCATGTGGCAGAGCCTTCTTACTGTTGGGCAGCAGAAAATTCCTCATTTTCCATTAGGTCTCCTCTGATGCCATCCTGGTGGGAGGTGGGGGCACCTCCTACAGCCTCCTGAGGGAGGAAGTATGCTCTTCTCACTCAGCCTTTGCTGCCTTTAGTGGGGATGGGGCCATGGTTTTTCTGTGCTGTCTGACTGGAGTAGAGTATCTAAAATTTGTTTTCTATCTTATGGCCTCTCCCTTTCCTGGTCCTTTGGCTAGAGAGAGCCGGGGCTTTTTTGGACTGTGTCTCTTGTTCTTTCTCAGTGGTCTTCTTCAGTCTAAAGTCTGAAATACCCGAGGCAAAAGAAAGTCCAAAGAACTCCCTGCCGTTGTTGTTCCTCATGTCCTAAGGCCTCCAGTCTGCCGTTTTCGCTCTACCTTTGAGTCTTTCTCCCCCTCCTCCTCCTTCTTCATAGTGTCGAGCATTCTTATCTGTATTTAGCTGGAGGAATAATGTTCATCTACTCCATCCTCCTGGAAGCGGAGTCTCCACAGGAAGGTTTTAAAGTAGGCCTGAGAGAGAGGGAAAGAGATCTGGAATTCGGATTTTATAGCCCCACCTAGGTATTGTGGGCCTGCCTCTGGGCTACGTACAGCAATAGGTCCAGGTCATCCCAACGGTCCTGGTTGCCTGAGGTACAAGGTATTGAGAGGGATGTATGAAAAGGCAGCTGAGAGGCCCCTAAACATGGCCCAGATCCCAGTTATCCAACTGCACTGTGCTGAGACTTCAGAAGGCTGGGGCAGGCCCCAAGAGCAGCCTTGGCTAGGATTCCAGAGTGAATTGGCCAGACTCCCAGCAGCCTGTAGGTGGCACCTGGCATCAAGGAATTCAGATGTGGGCCTTCCAGGGAGTCCAGTGACTGTGGCCATGACAGTGTTGGTCCCAAGTGTGAGCTCAGCCAATTCAACCAGGTCTCCTTCCTTTAAGCCCACAGGGCCCTGCAGTGAGACTGAGTTCCTCCCTCCAAATGCAGAGACTACCTGGGATGTGGCTGCTCAGAGAGTGGGAGCTTCTCGTTTCAGTTTTTATGAAGGTTTGTTAAAGGAAAATGTCTGATTCATTGCAAATTAACTCATTGAGCACCAGAGCCTTTTGGTGTGGCTCCTCTTCCTTCATCCATCAGATATTGTTGTGTACCAGGCTCAGTTCTAGACACCGTGGATATAAAACAGACAAAATTCCTTTTCCCAAGGAACTTTCCAGTGGAATTATTCTTTAAAAATTTTACATATTTGTTTCTGGCTGTGCTGGGTCTTCATTGCTGTGTGGGCTTTTCTCTAGTTGCTGCGAGCAGGGGGCTACTCTTTTGATCTGGTGTACTATGTGCCGCCGAAGAATTGATGCTTTTGAACTGTGGTGTTGGAGAAGACTCTTGAGAGTCCCTTGGACTGCAAGGAGATCCAACCAGTCCATTCTGAAGGAGATCAGCCCTGGGATTTCTTTGGAAGGAATGATGCTGAAGCTGAAGCTCCAGTACTTTGGCCACCTCATGCGAAGAGTTGCTCATTAGAAAAGACCCTGCTTCTGGGAGGGATTGGGGGCAGGAGGAGAAGGGGACAACCAAGGATGAGATGGCTGAATGGCATCACGGACTCAATGGACGGGAGTCTGAGTGAACTCCAGGAGTTGGTGATGGACAGGGAGGCCTGGCGTGCTGCGATTCATGGGGTCGCAAAGAGTCGGACACGACTGCGTGACTGAACTGAACTGAACTGAACTGTGTGCCGCAGTTAGCAGTGGATGTTCGAGCATCAGAGAGAAGCTTATCTAGAATTGTTTTCTAAGAAATTGCTTTATTTTTATTATTTTTAACCCCCTCCCAGTTTTATTGAGATAGAGTTGACATACAGCACTGGGCTGGGGTGCCGAGTACTCCTGCTGCAGCGCCCTCTGTAAGCGAAGCCCAGAATGCATATGCCTCCATTTCCCATCTGTGGTTTCTCACAACTGAGCCTGTTCATCAAAGCCGCCCAGAGCCTACTCCTGAAACCCTGGGTCCTGGGCAGAACAATGCAATTGAGAGAACAACAGGGCCAGTGTCGCTCAGAAGGACTACTGTTGGAGAGATATTAATAGGCTCTTTGGACTCTGGGCCCAGATACATTTTGTCATCTGTTGAACTCTGCTCACCAGGCTCCCAAAGGCTGTTACTCCTTGCACATGTGGTCTTCAGGCTCCCAGAGGAGCGTGGATGTGACTAATGGCAGTGACTATGGCAGTGGGATCTGTTTTGTTGCGTAGCTGGACTTGGCCTGAGCTTGCTAGTTACT
The DNA here is from genome assembly GCA_006408695.1 of Aepyceros melampus. Taxonomy (NCBI): domain Eukaryota; kingdom Metazoa; phylum Chordata; class Mammalia; order Artiodactyla; family Bovidae; genus Aepyceros; species Aepyceros melampus. The sequence continues at coordinate 655,366 of SJXQ01005023.1, forward strand.
CCCTCCTTATGTTTTTGTTACATCCACTAAAGAAGCATTTGTTTTTCTTTTTAAAAACTTATCCAAGAGACACTCAAGATTCTATGTAGGAAAATCAGATGCCCCTTGTTGCTTATTTCTTAGGAGTTATGGAAGTTTCTTTCCATCTTGTTTGTTTAGCTGGCATTATTATTAAGAATCACTCATAGGAAATCAAAGTAAGTTGCAGCGTATATGTTTAAGAGCAGATTACAGGGCTCCACTCACAGAATTGCGACTGGTTGGACTTCAGAGGGCATCCTTCGAGGGTCAGACTGGTTTAAAATGCCTTAATACCATTCTGGATAGAAAAATCGTTTAAAGAAATAATTAAAGTTATTAAAATCAAGACTAATTAAAGATTAAGGATAGAGAAGAAGTAGGTTTCAGGAGGAGGTCATTTCTTCTCTATTTGTAGTTAGTGTAAGATTTCCATTTGGAGAATTCCAGAAAGGAATGAATTGCCATTTGACCATGAGGTGATCATTCAGTGGAATCCATTGTTACCCTCTGGTCGCTTCCCCTCAGGCCTAGTGCACATCCACATGAAATCTGGGGACTGGTTTATAGTCTAGCCAGCCAGAGAAAACAGTATGAATGAGAAAAACATTTACTGAATATTCCTTCTGTGCCCAGGCCTGGTTCTGAGGGTTTTGACCTAGATACAGGCACATCTTATTTAACTTATTTAACATGCTTATTTAACTTATATGCAGAGTACATCATGAGAAACGCTGGGCTGGATGAAGCACAAGCTGGAATCAAGACTGCTAGGAGAAATATCAATAACATCAGATATGCGGATGACACCACCTTTATGGCAGAAGAACTAAAGAGCCTCTTGATGAAAGTGAAAGAGGAGAATGAAAAAGTTGGCTTAAAACTCAACATTCAGAAAATGAAGATCATGGCATCCAGTCCCATAACTTCATGGCAAATAGATGGGAAAACAGTGGAAACAGTGACAGACTTTATTTTGGGGGGCTCCAAAATCACTGCAGATGGTGACTGCAGCCATGAAGTCAAAAGACAATTGCTCCTTGGAAGAAAAATTATCATCAACCTAGACAGCATGTTAAAAAACAGAGCCATTACTTTGCCAACAAAGGTCCATCTGGTCAAAGCTATGGTTTTTCCAGTATGGATGTGAGAGTTGGGCTATAAAGAAAGCTGAGTGCTGAATAATTGCTGCTTTTGAACTGTGGTGTTGGAAAAGACTGTTGAAAGTCCCCTGGACTGCAAGAGATCCAACCAGTCCATCCTAAAGGAAATCAGTCCTGAATATTTATTGGAAGGACTGATGCTGAAACTGAAACTCCAATACTTTGGCCACCTGATGCGAAGAACTGACTCATTGGAAAAGACCCTGATGCTGGGAAAGATTAAAGGCAGGAGGAGAAGGGGATGACAGAGGATGAGATGGTTGGATGGCATTATCAATGGACATGAGTTTAAGTAAGCTCCAGGAGTTGGTGACGGACAGGGAGGCCTTGCATGCTGCAGTCCATGGGATTGAAAAGAGTCGACATGGCTGAGCAACTGAACAGGCACAGCTCGGAGAGCTCTCTGGTTTGGTTCCAGATCACCTCAATAAAGTAAATATTGCAATAAAGTGACTCACACCATCTTTTTTTTGGTTTCTCAGTGCATATAAAAGTTATGCTTATATTATAGTGTTGTCTATCAAGTGTGTAATAATAGCATTATGTCTAAAAAACAATGTACATACTATTAGTCACTCAGTCGTGTCCAACTATTTGCTACCACATGGACTGTAGCCTGCCAAGCTCCTCTGTTCATGGGGTTCTCCAGGCAAGAATACTGACTTGGGTCTCTGGCATTGCAGGCAGATTTTTTTTTTTAACTGGCTGAGCCACCAGCGAAGCCCTGACTAAAAAATACTTTATTGCTAAAACATGCTAACCAAATGTTGTTGGCAAAATGGCACCCATAATCATGCTCAATGCGGGGTGGCCACACATCTCCCATTTGTTAAAATCACAGTGCCTGCAGAGTGCAATACAGTGAGGTACAATAAAATGAGCTATGCCTGTAATCTCATTGAAACCTCATGTCAGCCTTCTGAGGGAGGGACCACTGTCATCTTACAAAGAAGTTACAGTGGCAGAGGGATCCATGCTGTAAAACCTGAAGTTGTGGCTAGGCCAGCTCTGCTGACTGTTGTAGGTTTAGTCACTTGCCAAGCAAAGGCTACAGTGTTTTGGGGCCTCACAGGAGGGGCTGCTTCAGGCTTCATAGGCACGAAGGGAGGTGAGGACACTCTGTGCAGATGTTTGCATGTAGGCAGTGCATCACTCCTTAGCTCCCCTCCCCTACCCTGCAGACTTCCGTATGGAAAGTCTGTTGGTGATTATTCTGGTGTCTGTCTTGTTAACAAACATCATGGCCAATTGTTAGCTTTAAGAACTATCTTCCTTTAAAAAATCATTCAGGAAATCTCTTTTTGCAAGCTTAAGACAGTAAGGAAGCTGGTCTGTTCATAGGATATCTGCTATATTTGAGTTTCTCTTTGTAAAGTGCTCTGAACATGGAATATAAGTGATAATTATCATTATTGTATTCATATTAGCTGAGTAATGCCTATTACTAGAATCAATTAGGCCTCCAGCTTCTGGCCCTTTATATACAGCAACTAGCTAGACACCCCTTGCCCCCCTCATCCCCACCCCACCAACTACAACCTGCAGGG
>SJXQ01005024.1:0-175811 GCA_006408695.1 Aepyceros melampus
GCACTCTATCTATCAGATCTAGACCCTTAAATCTATTTCTCACTTCCACTGTATAATCATAAGGGATTTGATTTAGGTCATACCTGAATGGTCTAGTGGTGTTGCCCACTTTCTTCAATTTAAGTCTGAATTTGGCAATCAGGAGTTCATGATCTGAGCCACAGTCAGCTCCCGGTCTTGTCTTTGTTGACTGTATAGAGCTTCTCCATCTTTGGCTGCAAAGAATATAATCAGTCTGATTTCGGTGTTGACCATCTGGTGATGTCCATGTGTAGAGTCTTCTCTTGTGTTGTTGGAAGAGGGTGTTTGCTATGACCAGTGCATTTCTTGGCAAAACTCTATTAGTCTTTGCCCTGCTTCATTCTGCATTCCAAGGCCAAATTTGCCTGTTACTTCAGGTGTTTCTTGACTTCCTACTTTTGCATTCCAGTCCCCTATAATGAAAAGGACATCATTTTTGGGTGTTAGTTCTAAAAGGAAGAAGTCTACTGTTGACTTTCTTTTTCCCCCTTTTTTGGCTGTGCTGTGTGGCTTGTGGGATCTTAGTTCTCCAACCAGAGATTGAACCCAGATTCTGGCAATGAAAGCACCGAGTCTTAACCACAGGACTGCCAGGGAATCCCCTACAATCCACTTTTTCATTTCCTCCTACTTATCATCCTATAACTTTTTAGGGAAAAATAGACATAGAGAAGACAAGGAGAGCTGGGTTCTGGTATGGCCTTCTCCATTAATTTGCTGTAAAGCTTAGAGCAAATTACCTAAGTTTTGGCTCTTAATTTTGTGGAAACAAATTAAAGTTAACCCTTCCATTTCTTTAAGAAAATTAAAGAAAAATGTTAAAGGGAAAATATATTATGTGGTACTGAAAGAACTGCTGTGCTGTTCTCCAAAGTGGCTTAGTCTGTGCTGATACAGATAACAAACTGCAAGCTTACAAACTAAACTTAAAATTTTTTGTTACCTAATTATTCAGATTTAATCAAGGTGCTAAATGACATTAAATTTGACCGTGTTTTGTACTGATCATGGATGATACATTTTTCTACTGGGCTTTCTTCTTATTCAACATGAAAAAATAAGAATTCCCTTGCCATCATTTTTAAAAACAAGAGATATATACAAATACTATGCTTTCAAATGTGTATGAATGTCACAGATTATAAATTATGTTTTAGATAATAATGGCAAGTTTTCAAATGTAGCTAATGTAAGACAGTATTGTTAATGTATTAACCAGGATAGACTAGTTATGCTGCAGAATTAAACAATCCCAAACTTTCATATCAGTGCTTCCCAGAGAGCTCAGTTGGTAAAAAATCTGCCTGCACTGCAGGAGACCCCAGTCAATTCCTGGGTCAGGAAGATCCACTGGAGAAGGGTAGGCTACTCACTCTAGTATTCTCGGACTTCCTTTGTGGCTCAGCTGGTAAAGAATCCGCCTGCTGTGCGGGAGACATGAGTTTGAACCCTGGGTTGGGAAGGACCCCTGAGGAAGGGAAAGGCTACTCTCTCCAATATTCTGGCCTGGAGAATTCCATGAACCATATAGTTCATGGGATTGCAAAGAACTCAGACATGACCAAGTGAATTTCACTTTCAAACTTCCGTTGGTTTAGCCCATTACAGTTTATCTTTCCCTCACATGAAGTTAGCCATAGGTACCATGGCTCTTCTGGACACCTCCCTTCCAAGCACGCCTGACATCCAGGCTATCTTCCCTATTTTTGGTTACACCATCTCAACATCTGGCTTCTACTGCTGAGGTAGTAGGAAAAGAGAGAGGCATCAGGAACTAACAAGCGCTCTCTTCTCTATGCTTTGTCCCAGAAATGACACACATCACTTCTCTTCACATCTCATTTGTCACAACTAGTCACATAGACCCACTTAACTATTAACACCTGGGAGCTGGGAAATGCACGGGAGCACATGGATACTCAGTGACTAATACATTATAATAAATTACATCACTTTAGATGTGATTGAACTTAAAATGAACTCCTTGAAATATTTCCAAGTAAGAGTTGTTCCCAAAGCAATAGGAAAATCATGGTGTAATTTCCAGTGTTTGAAGAAGCAGATATTCTGCTGTCTGCCCCCTGCAGTGGTTAATTTCTTAAAGAGGTTCTGACAGCTTCAAAACATAAAACACAGCATGGAATTTTGTTTATTCTTGGGTAGTTGCCTTCTATTTAAAAGGAAGGGATTGGATTGAATGATTGCTAATGTCACTTAAGAACCCTTGAAATGATTGTTTAAACAATCAAAACCAACTATTTTCTATTTCAACTTGGATTCATTTTTATTTCAGAATTCTGATTTTTTTTAACCAAGACGAATTATGTACTAGAAGTTCCAGTCCCTCGAAAAAAACATTTGATAAGTGAACTAGAGATAAAGTAAATCTTATGCATCTGGTTTGTGTCACACATGATTTCTGCATTAGGACCTTCACTTTTTTAATGAAGACCTTTTGTTGGCAACAGAAATTTAAAAATGGAAGCCCCATTTCTCAAGTGCAATGGCAGGGGGTAAGATCAGTTTGGGCTTCCAGGTGGCTCAGCGGTAAAGAATCTGATCTGTGATGCAGACACTTGAGTTCAATTCCTGAGTAGGAAAGATCCCCTGGAGGAGGAAATAGCAACCCACTCCAGTATTCTTGCCTGGAAAATTCCATGAACAGAGGAGCCTGGAGGGCTACAGTCCAGAGTCAAAAAGAGTTGAACATGACTGAGCATGCACGCTAGAGATCAGTTTATTCAAAAAGTTAACACGAGCTTACATCATTAAAACTTTGCTCTTCATATATAATTTTGCGTGCCTGAGTTTTAGCAAGATAATGTTGCTAAACTTGTTAATGTTTCCTGTGTTCTGTTTATTGGTAAGATGTTGAGAGAACATTGGTAATAATCTCTAAACTTGTGACTGCAAAATCAGACCCGAGAGGGTTCAAACAGGTAGATGAAGCAGATAACGTGGGAGTTATGGAGACAGGATGGAGCTTGTTTAAAGTGGAGACCCACTACCAGCATATTGTTATGCTAGAATCTCGGCTCACAGTGTCAAGATCTTCCAATTTAGGAGTGAAGGAAAGAGCTGTTACAAAAGGGGGAGAATGGAAGAGGCAGGCTTGTTGGCAAGAGGGAGAAAGACATTCGCGTATTTCTACTTGCCAGAAGCCAGCGTGAGGAATCCCACCCGTGACAGGGTCATGTGGCAGAGATTTGATGGGCAAGGACGAGTCAGATCTCAGGTTCCCCCCTGGCATTTCCTAAGCATGTACCCCCAAATAAGAATCTGTCTGGTTTTCCACTCTTCTGACATTCTCTGGAAAAAGTCAATTCAGAGATTTAGTCTTCTGCATTTGAAAGAGTGTTTCAATCCAGAACCTCTCTGATGGCTTTCTAGCCTGCCTGCAGGATGTGTACAGCTGCCTATGTGATTGAGGGAGGCACAGGAAGCTTAAAACATTCTAGGAATGTAGGGGCTTCCGAGGAGTCGAAATCATTAGAATAGGACTGATTAAAGGTTTCATTTGTTGAGCCAGTACTTGCTGCCAGATTTTCATATCTTATATGGTTGGTATATAGAAAAACAGGTAGTAGACCTGGTAATATTAGATCTTTGAGTTAGGTACTTTCTTTATTATAACTCACTGCACCTTTGTCCTACAGGAATGTAACTTTATTTAGTAATTTGAGGGTAATGCAGAGTAAAGAAAAAACACTTCTAGAGAAAAGGAGTTTTCTGGTTGATAGACAATTACCCAGGAAGAGAGCCATAAAAATGTTAACAGGCCTCTTGGCCAGAAGATAATGTAAACTACCTGAGACCTTTTGTATACAGGAGGGTATGCAAATAGAAAGCCTGGTTTTTGGGCTGCTAATGCTGATCTCTTTTGGTATCCTACCATTTTGCCTTTTCATAATAAACTGTGGAAAATTCTGAAAGAGATGGGAATACCAGACCACCTGACCTGCCTCTTGAGAAACCTGTATGCAGGTCAGGAAGCAACAGAACTGGACAGGGAACAACAGACTGGTTCCAAATAGGAAAAGGAGTACATCTAGGTTGTATATTGTCACCCTGCTTATTTAACTTATATGCAGAGTACATCATGAGAAACGCTGGACTGGAAGAAACACAAGCTGGAATCAAGATTGCCAGGAGAAATATCAATAACCTCAGATATGCAGATGACACCACCCTTATGGCAGAAAGTGAAGAGGAGCTAAAAAGCCTCTTGTTGAAAGTGAAAGAGGAGAGTGAAAAAGTTGGCTTAAAGCTCAACATTCAGAAAACGAAGATCATGGCATCTGGTCCCATCACTTCATGGGAAATAGATGGGGAAACAGTAGAAACAGTGTCAGACTTTATATTTTTGGGCTTCAAAATCACTGCAGATGGTGCGGCAGCCATGAAATTAAAAGACGCTTACTCCTTGGAAGAAAAGCTATGACCAACCTAGACAGTATATTCAAAAGCAGAGATATTACTTTGCCGACTAAGGTCTGTCTAGTCAAGGCTATGGTTTTTCCTGTGGTCATGTATGGGTGTGAGAGTTGGACTGTGAAGAAGGCTGAGCACCGAAGAATTGATGCTTTTGAACTGTGGAGTTGGAGAAGACTCTTGAGAGTCCCTTGGACTGCAAGGAGATCCAACCAGTCTATTCTGAAGGAGATCAACCCTGGGATTTCTTTGGAAGGAATGATGCTAAAACTGAAATTCCAGTACTTTGGCCATCTCATGCGAAGAGTTGACTCATTGGAAAAGACCCTGATGCTGGGAGGGATTGGGGGCAGGAGGAGAAGGGGACGACCGAGGATGAGATGGCTGGATGGCATCATAGACTCAATGGACGTGAGTCTGAGTGAACTCCAGGAGTTGGTGATGGACAGGGAGACCTGGTGTGCTGCGATTCATGGGGTCGCAAAGAGTCAGACATGACTGAGCGACTGAACGGAATGCTGATCTCTGTGTACAATCAAAAAGGTGTAAAAGGCCCTTCTAAGATAATAGAGGTGGGGCCAGTCCTTGGAAGGGGCCAGTCCTTGGCAGGGGCTAGTTATTGGAAGGACTGGTTTCCCCCATGTCTCCTATTTTCTCTAATATCTGGCTGAATTCCCATCTGGAGCGTGGAGGCTCACCATGTCTACTTACCTGTCCCAGCTGCTAAGATTCGTAAGAGAGAGAGCCCAGGGCGGGGCACTCTCCGATATTCAACCGGACGCCGGTGGCCTAACATAGATGGTGCAAGCTCCTTGTCTGGAACATTATTGGCTTTCCACGTAAACCAAGTTATTCAGCCTTCTTTTCTCCATCTTAATTTTTCTGCTATACTATTATTTCCTAATCTAATCTTATATTAATAATAAATAAGTTTTCCTCGCCGATGCCGTCTCCCCTTCGAATTCCCTGGATCCACCGGGGCGGACCCCGGCATCTACTCTTTCTTTTCCTCTCTCAGGCAAGCAATTTCTTTCTATGTGAGGTGGGAAAGGAAGGGAAACTAAGAAAGCAAAGGCTGTAAGATAGACAAAATTAAAATAGTAACAAGGCTCAAACAAGGCTCGAAAACAAAAGGGGGCAAGGATTAATAACAATAGTAATAGTAGTAACTAATAGTTATTGAGAACTTACTATGTTCCAGGTCATATTTTAAGAGCTTTACATGTAATTATTATTTAATCCTTATACTCAGTTCAGTTCAGTTGCTCAGCTGTGTCCAACTGTTTGTGACCCCATAGACTGCAGTACCCCAGGCCTCCCTGCTCGTCACCAGCTCCCGGAGCTTACTCAAACTCGTGTCCATTGCATCGATGATGCCATCCAACCATCTCATCCTCTGTCGTCCCCTTCTCCTCCTGCCCTCAATCTTTCCCAGCATCAGGGTCTTTTCAAATGAGTCTGTTCTTCGCATCAAGTGGCTAAAGTATTGGAGTTTCAGCTCATACTGCTGCTGCTAAGTCAATTCAGTCGTGTCCAACTCTGTGCGACCCCATAGACAGCGGCCCACCAGGCTCCCCTGTCCCTGGGATTCTCCAGGCAAGAACACTGGAGTGGGTTTCCATTTCCTTCTCCAGTGCCTGAAAATGAAAAATGAAAGGGAAGTTGTTCAGTCGTGTCCGACTCTTAGCAACCGCATGGACTGCAGCCCACCAGGCTCCTCTGCCCATGGGATTTTCCAGGCAAGAGTACTGGAGTTGGTTGCCATTGCCTTCTCCTACTGGGCAGTAAAATACTTGACCTCCAAAGAAAGATTTGTCTTTAATCCTAACTCCGGGAGATAACCTTTACATTCCCGGAATTTTCCAAGTGGCAAAGTGTCTGTTATTCATGGTGGGCCCCTCGGGCCACACTGAACATTTATACTAACAAGGTGACCCCTGGTGGGCCCCTGGGTAGTTTATGCTAACCAGATGATTCAAGGTGGGGGCTGACCAGGGCAATAGACAATTATGTGGTTAGAAGGCTGGGACTTTGGGATATGTGGTATCAACCTGACTTCCAAGGAGGGGAGGGAAACTAGAGATTGAATTCAATCACATGTGCAATAATTCAATCAATCAAATCTCTGCAATGAAGCTCCAATAAAAATTCTGGGCACCAAAGCTCAGGTGAGCTTCTGTGGTTGGCAATACTTTTTGAGAACTGTCACACTTCAATGTCTGGAGGGTAACAGATCCTGAGGATGGTGGAAGCTTTGCATTTGGAACTCTCCCGTACTGAGCTCTATGTGTCTCTTCTTTTGGCTGGTTCTCATTTGTATTCCTTGCTTATAGAAAAACATGACTCAGTATGACAGCTTTCAGAGCACTCTTTCTGCTGTTATTCAGTCACTGAGTCATGTCCCACTCTTTGTGAACCTGTGGACTGTAGCACACCAATCTTCTGTCCTTCACTATCTCCCAGAGATTGCTCAAACTCATATCCATCAAGTCGGTGATGCTATACAACCAACTCTATGGCATGTTAGCTTGCCCCATTGATAGTTAAGTGTGTTTCTGGCCTTCAGCTTGGGAATAGGCAACAGTCAGGACCAAGGAATGGTCTGTGGGAATTGTTTCCACTTCTCTTTTGGTGTTTAGTGGAGAGTAGCATCCTTGGAGGCTGGGCATCTCTGTCAGCCTGTGTGCTTTGCTGCTGCTGAGTCCGTTTGGTTGCTCAGCTGTGACTCTTTGCGACCCCATGGACTGCCAGGCTTCTCTGTCCATCACCAACTCCTGGAGCTTGCTCAAACTCATGTCCATCAAGTTGGTGATGCCATCCAACCATCTTATCCTCTGTTGTCCCCTTCTCCTCCAGCCTTCAATCTTTCCCAGCATCAGGGTCTTTTCCAATGAGTTAGTTCTTCACATCAGGTGGCCGAAGTGTTGGAGCTTCATCTTCAGCATCAGTCCTTCCAATGAATATTCAGGGTTGATTTCCTGTAGGACTGACTGGTTTGATCTCCTTGCAGTCCAAGGGACTCTCAAAATCTTCTCCAGCCCACAATTCAAAAGCATCCATTCTTTAGTACTCAGCCTTCTTTACAGTCCAACTCTCACGTCCATACATGACTACTGGAAAAACCATAGCTTTGACAATGGAGACCTTTGTTGGCAAAATGATGTCTCTGCTTTTTAATTTGCTCTCTGGGTTTGTTATAGCTTTTCTTCCAAGGAGCAAGCATCTTTTAACCTCATGGCTGCAGTCACTGTCTGTAGTGAGTCTTTCTAGTGAATTATCAATCCTGAAGATGGTCATGAGAATCCTGACTTTGTAGCCAGCTGGTCTGATGTGAGGGTGGTCCTGAGAACCTTGAAATTTTTGACTGGTTTCTAGAATGAGGGCTGTCTCCTGGGGCTGTGGTTCGTGACTGTGCAGTTTGCTAAACTCTTTTGCAAGCACCTAAGAGATTGTTATGATGCAAGAACTAATACCAAGAGGGTCATTTACCTGAGGGCATAAGGGAAAAAACCAGGTTTCAAACTCTACAAACAGTGTGATATTGCTGCTCCATCATCTCAAACTCTATAGAAAGGATACCTATTATACCTTAAAGTAGCTTTGCTTAGAACTGTTTTTCAAATGTACTGTGTAATAAATCCTATATTTTATATTGCCATTCATTCCACACACACACACACACACACACACACACACACATAAACACACACCCTTGAATTAAAATATGATACACTCTGATACTTTCTAATCCCAATTCTTTTTATTTCCTAAATGTTAGAAACCTACCAAATTGATTTCTGATACACTTAAGAATTTTGCAACAGCAGTATAAAGAATGCTGGTTGAGAAATTTACTTTAAAATAGTACTTTACAATTCTGGCTTCAAATTAGAATAACTTGGGGAATTTTTGAAGAAAATTCTGAAGCCCAGGTTCCATCCCTATAGATCTTGACTCACTTAGTCTAGATGGGGCTCAGGCATTAACATTTTATGTTTTTAGTCTCTGGGTGCATGTAATGTACAGCCAGGATATAAGAACTGTGGCTAAAAATATTATCTTCTTTAAGATTTCAAGCAGATGTTTTAGGGAATAAATATGCTCTTTTATTTTGAAATAAAACTGCATGAAGAAAATGCATGGTTAAATCTGGTGACTTGAAACTCTTGCAGCTCACTTTCATGGCTACAGTGCTGTTGACAACATTTTACCTAAACTGGAAGGGTGATTTTTTTGACCAGTTAAAAATAAACATGAAAACTGACTCTGTAACTCTAAAGACATGTAGTCATGTCTTGGTGACTTTTCTTTTCACTTAAAAGTGATTTTATTATCAAGAGGAGAAAAAAAAATTACAAAATATTTCAAAGTAATACTTTATATTATATATTATTTATGCTACATATGCAATCAAGAAAGTCATATTTAAAAGCATACCTGTATAGTTATTAATTTAAAAAATAAAGAATATTACTATTACCTGTGTGCCTATCTCTGCCCCATTTTCCTTTCATTTTTAGAGATAAAACACTATCCTAAACGTTGTTATTTTGTAATTTTTTGAGCCTTAATAAGTTTGTACACAGCTATAAAACAGTGTTTAGCTTTGCATACTTCTGAATTTTATTTGAACGGAATCATATTCTAAGCATTGTTTCTTGCACATTTTCATTAAAAATTATATTCTTGAGACTCATCCATGTTGTTGTAGCTTTTGTATTAACACTGTGATATAGTATTGCACTCTATACTGTCGCAGGGTATCCATTCCACTGCTGATGGACACGTGTGCTGCTTCTAATATGCTGTCACAAACACAGTCACTCTGATTAGATTGGCCCATGTCCCCATGCACACGTGTTTGAGGGTTTCTTTAGAACATATACCTTGCAGTGAGAACACTGGGCTGTATAATATGTGCATCTTCAACTTTACTATATAATGCCAAATTGTTTTCTAGTTACTATCTCAATGTACACTCCCACCAACTGAGTATTATGGCTTGCACTGTTCCACACCATTGGCAACACTCAGTATTATCAGACATCAATTTTTGCCAACCTGACAGGTTAAAATTGTACCTTAATGTTATCATTTCCCTGACACAAGGAGCAGTTATAAAGCACGTTTTCCACATGCTGCTCCTTTGTCATCTAACTGCGTTTTCTCTGCTGTGAAGTCCCTGTTTCATTTTTTGCCCATTTATCCACTGGGTTTTCATTCTGGTTAACTCCCTACATGTCAACCTACCAAATTCTCTTAAAACATACCACAGAGAGCTGCCTCAAAGATAAATCCCTCCAAAGCATGTCTGTATGGAATTCCTTACAAAAAGTTTTCAGGTGATCATTTTAAATATGCTCAATTTGTAAGTTTAAATCAAGACATTGAAAATTATCCAAACTACCCATATATAGTTGGAGATTCCTGCTCTTTTCCATCCCAGATCTTCCTTAGCTTAGTTAGTACTGAGCTACAGTCTCTAGGTAGATAAATCACAGTGGATCACAGGCAAGATTCTGTGTTAACTGCAGGACAGAAACCTGTGTAGAGAAGAAAAGCTTCTGACAAATACAAATATTGTGGAGGAAAATAGGTGATAATGTGATTGGAAAGCAGCTTGTCAAATGGACTGTTATTTATGCATATGCTTTCCTGCCAGAGGATAACAATCATTCCCAAATCTAGACCAACGCATTAATTCAAAAAAAGTTAACGATGACTTCAGTAGTACAGCTAGAAAAATAAGAACAGAAAACTTGCCCTGCTGGGTCATATCCACACTAGGAATCAATCCCAGTAATCATGCCCCCCAGGGTTTCCCTGGTGGCTCAGTGGTAAAGAATCTGCCTGCCAGTGCAGGAGACGTAAGAGACGTGAGTTCTACCCCTGTGTTGGGATGATCCCCAGGAGAAGGAAATGGCAACCCCTTCCAGCATTCTTGCCTGGAGAATCCCATGGACAAAGGAGCCTGGCAGGCTACAGTCTATGCGTGCATGCTAAATTGCTTCCAATCGTGTCTGAGTAACCCTATGGACTCTATCCCACCAGGCTCCTCTGTCCACAGGATTCTCCAGATAAGAATCCTGGGCTGGTTGCCATGCCCACCTCCAGGGTATCTTCCTGACCCAGGGATCGAACCTGTGCCTTCTACGGCTCTTGCATTGCAAGCGGATCCTTTACCGCTGAGCCACCAGGGAAGCCCAGGCTATAGTCCATTGGGATCGACTTAGCAACTAAACAACAACAAATCATGACTCTAACAGAACTACTGGGTTGCTTATCCAGCTCAGATTCCATCTCATCTTGATAACTATTCTCACATGTAAAGGTTCAACTCCTTTGTCCTCAAAGCTCTCCAGTTCACTCACCTAACAAACCCCAACCTTACTGGTATTTAAAAAACAAAATAGTATGACTTGTCTCTAAAATGTTATAATTCTGGATGTTCCAAAGAACTCAAGGAAGAACTCGATAATTTCCCCCCTTTTCTTCAAATTCCTTACTTGAAAGTTTTTAGTCTGTTGATGTAGTAGAGAGGTGTGTGGATGCGTGTGTGTGTCAGTGATATTTGACTATCTCAGTGAAAAAATGTGGGGCAGAAGAAATCTTTGAAACATGCTATCAGTGTTGGCTTCCCTGGTGGCTCAGATGGTAAAGAATCTGCCTGCAATGAAGGATACCCAGGTTCAATTTCTGGGTAGGGAAGATCCCCTGGAGGAAGAAATGGCAACCCATTCCAGTATTCTTGCCTGGAGAATCCGTGGACAGAGGGGCCTGGTGGGCTACAGACCATGGGATGATAAGAATGGACACGACTGAGTGACTAACACTTTCACTTTCTTTCATCAGTGTTTCCTCACTGCTGTATTCTTTATTCAAAGTCCTGTTACATCAGTTCTTAAAGGCTTGTCAACAAATGCAAAATGTAAGATGATTTACTTGACTATTTGAGCTTGCCTTATCTTATTTTTGGACTTCCCTGGTGGCTCAGATGGTAAAGCGTCTGTCTACCATGCAGGAGACTCGAGTTCGATCCCTGGGTCAGGAAGATCCCCTGAACAAGAAAATGGCAATCCACTCCAGTACTGTTGCCTGGAAAATCCCATGGATAAGCAGCCTGGTAGGCTACAGTCCATGGGGTTGCAAAGAGTCGGACACGACTGAGGGACTTCACTTCACTTACCTTATTTTTAACTGCTTGTCAATTCTATTATATTTCACTGTACTATACGATGACAGATATTTCTTTCTTCATTGTTTTAGGGAAAGCAGCTCTAGATCTGAGCCTGCTACTGTGTTCTGGTGAAAGGGTACCCAGAGAAGGCTACTGTGAACTGTGAAGATAAAGTGAGACTGCAGTCAGATGAGCTGGCTCAGGTGGAGAAAGCTCCATTCTAACCTCCCACAGTGAGAGGAAATCTAATTCTGCTGACTCCAGGAAACCCTCTAAGACAGAAGAATATGATGTTGCCAGCAACAGAACCAACTCTGCCTGGTTTTCCAGGGTCCACAGAAGCAGAGTCATCCTTCTTTCTTCCTTTTTTGTCTAGGGAAACGTCTAAACACTACGGATACTTCGGGTTCATTCCAGGCCAGACTAATACTAAATAGACTGCTTTTGGTGATAAAGATAAAAAATCACTAGTTCTGTTAGGTTCAAAAGGCACCAGTCTTTAAGCCCCAGAGAAGGCAGTGGAAAAAATCCTAAGAATGCTGTTCAGAGGAAGATCTAGGAATTGCTACCACATGAAAGAAACCTGCCTCATATCCCACGACAAATGATGAGAACCCGGCTCCATTCTGTACTATGTCAGATTTGTGAACTCATCAAGATCAGGAGTTCTTTCTAGTGGTCATGAGTTTGTTTTCCCAACCTGTTAGACATTTTCAGTCATCTATGCTACATTAAAACAAACAACCCCTCTCCACACACACAAAAACAAAATAGCAACAGTCAAAAACAGGCTTGAAACAACAATTTATTATTTTTCACTATGCTATGGGAAGGCTGGGCTGGCCTTGCCTAGGTCACTTGCATGGCTGTGGTCAGCCAAAACCTCAGGCAGATGGCCTGAGATGACTCACCTTCATACTATCCGGGCCCTCATTTGGGATGTCTGGAATGGCTGGGATCTCAGTCTCTCTCTCTCTCCATGAAATCTATCACTGAAGGCTTTTTCCATGTTGAGAGAAGCATTATCAGAGGGAGAGAGCAAAAAACAAAGTGTGGAGGCCAAGATCAGAAATTTCTAAGCTTCTTTGGTCATATTCTAATAAAACATAACACAAGGCCAGAGCAGATTCAAGGGGAAGGAGGTTTCACCTTTACAGGGGATCAAGAGCAAAAGGGATGGGAGGAATAGTTGTGGGAATCTTTGCAAACAATCTACCACATGTGTTTAATATTAGAAAATCCATCATGGTAGGAGCTAAAAAGAAAAAAAAAATATATATATATCTTTTCAATACATGAAGAAAAGACATGTAATAAAATCCAATACATATTCAAGATTTAAACAAAAACAACACAATAAGAAGACTAGAAAGGAATTTTCTTAACCTGATAATATATATCTACCAAAACCTACACCAAATGTTATTATATTTAAAGGTGAAACAGAAAATATTACGTTTAGGACCAGGAAGAACATAGGGATGTCATATCGTGATTTCTAATTTACCTTTTTGTCCATAGTTCTTAGCAGTACACTCATGTAAAATAAATAAATAAGGATTGGAAAGATAGAAACAAACCTTCATTATATGCAGATGATAAAACACTAGAATTAAAAAGAATTTAGCAAGTTCACAGGAAATCAACATTTAAAAAATCAACTGCATTCATATTCATTGGCAATAATAATTAGAAAATGTAAAGAAACTCTTGTTATAAGTATTGAAAACTAGCAAGTTTCTGTTTTCAGGTAAAATGAAGAAAGCACATTCCAAATCTCTCCCACTGAATGCAGCTATAAAATGGACAGAATGCATGAGGCAGCCCATTGATGACTTGACATAAGTAGGAAAGATTCTCAACATCATTAGCTACCAAGGAAATAAAATAAAAATCACAAGATATCACTTTTCCTACTATGATGGCAATAATACAAAAAGATAGGCACTAATAAGTATTTGTGAGGATGTAGAGAAATTAGGCTATATGTAACGCTGAGAGGAATGTAACATGGTGTAGCCACAAAGTGAAGAGAAATCCAAGAGAACAGAAACTTGCCCCCACCAAAACTTGTACATAAATGTTTATAGCATCATTATTCATAATAGGCAGAAGTGGGAACCCAAAAGTCCATCAATGAATGAATGGATAAACAAAATGTGATATATCTATACAGTAGAATATTATTTAGCCATAAAAGGGATGAAAATGGATCCATCTATTTTTCATAGATGAAAAAATGCTAGAACATGAATGAACCTTAAAAATAATATGCTAAATGAAAAACATAGACAGAAAAGGCATATATTATAAAATTTCCAACTCTATATTACTCAGGGCTCTCCAGAGTAGAAATTGGCTCACACGAGTGTGAGGCCTGGTGAGTATAAAACTGGCCGGCAGGCTAGAGATTCAGAGAAGAGTTGAGTTGTAGGCTTGAGCCCAAGGCAGAATTCCCTCTTCCTCCAGGGGACTCAAGATTTCTTTCCCTAAGGTCTTCAAATGATTGAATGAGTGACTGGTAATGAGCATGGGCTTTCTTTCTGAGATGATACAAATATTCTGGAATTAGACAGCAATGATGGTTACACAACTCTGAAAATATTAAAAAGCCACTGAAATATATACTTTAAAAATGTGAATTTTATAGTATGTGAATTATATCTCAGGTTATGACCAACCTAGACAGCATATTAAAAAGCAGAGACATTACTTTGCCAACAAAGGTCTGTCTAGTCAAAGCTATGATCTTTCTAATGGTCATGTATGGATGTGAGAGTTGGATTATAAAGAAAGCTGAGCACAGAAGAATTGATGCTTTTGAACTGTGGTGTTAGAGAAGACTTTTGAGAGTACCTTGGACTACAGGGAGATCCAACCAGTCCATCCTAAAGGAGATCAGTCCTGGATGTTCATTGGAAGAACTGATGTTGAAGCTGAAACTCCAATACTTTGGCCACCTGATGTGAAGAGCTGACTCATTTGAAAAGACCCTGAGGCTGGAAAGATTGCAGGCAGGAGAAGAAGGGGACGACAGAGGATGAGATGGTTGGATGGCATCACCGACTCAATGGACATGGGTTTGGGTGGACTCCAGGAATTGGTGACGGACAGGGAGGCCTGGCATGCTGCGGTTCAGGGGGTCGCAAGGAGTCAGATATGACTGAGCAAATGAACTGAACTGAAAGATGTTTTAAAAATTCTTTAAAAAATTTTAAATTTAAAATTTTTTAAAAAGCAGAAGTTTTTATAAATATAAACAAGCCTATTCTAAAAGTTATTGGAAAGACAAAGGAACTAAAATGACTAAGACAATTTTGAAACAGAAGAATTTGAAGGAAACGCAGTATCCAGTCTTAAGATTTGTATAAAGCTATAGTGATCAAGACAGCAACCATGAATTCAGTCCTGATTCCTAAGATAAAGGGATTTTAATAAGGGGAAATTTTTTTAATCTAAAATTTTTTCATCATTTTTATTCAATTATTTATGAAAGTGAAAAGTGAAATCACTCAGTCATGTCCGACTCTTTGCGACCCCATGGACAGAGAAGTCCATGGGATTCTCCAGGCAAGAGTACTGGAGTGGATTGCCATTCCCTTCTCCAGGGGATCTTCCCGACCCGGGGATCGAACCTGGGTCTCCCGCACTGTAATTATTTATATTTTCCTATTTCCAAAAAAAAGTTTAGTCACCTTACCAAAATAAATACAGTATTGAATGAAGAAAAGACAAGTGAAAACATAAAATTAAAAGTCTAAAAGTCACTTAAAAGTAATACACAAACATAAAAGCCATAAGATCCTCTCCACCTCTAGAATTACAAGTAGATTTAGCTAAGAGCTTTTCTAGAAGCCAGTCCACCAAAAGAAAAGTCAGTGGCATGCTTATAGTATTCATAAAAAATAAAAGCAGATACACAAGAGAGAATATTGTTCCCTGATTTTGCAAACTGAGAGAACATTCTCCCATTTAGGAAAACACAAGTGTGTGGGGGCAGTAGAGTGTAAAATATTGACAGCCTTGAGCCAGCAGCTTCAGCAGTGACAAGAAGAAGCATCGTTGGCACAAACATCAACAATTTGACACCAGGTATTGGCAGCCTGGGAGCAGAGATCAGTGAGAGTCAGCAGCCAGCAGGGGTGTGGCCTTCAGTTTGCCTCTGAAAAGAGAAGAGCAAGAACAGAAATGTCAAGGCAGCCAAGAGAACAAATTCACAGAACACTTGTGATATATCACATAGATTCCAAGAACTCTTTACATGGAAACAGAGTTCTTAGAATACGGGGAGAAGAGAGAGAGAAATATTGCTATGTGACTATTATTCAGGTTCTCAGACCACCAATGTGATAGGTTTTTCTTTTCATTTTTTATAAGACCAACCCATATATCTCTTTTAAAAAATTAAATAGAAGAGTAGAATTATGACCCTTTGAGCCTTATTCTCAAATTCCCACTTCTTTTTAAATATTTATTTTTATTTATTGACTGTGCTGGGTCTTGGGAGATCTGCTTCTGATCGAACCCCAGCCCCCTGCATTGGGAGCATGGAGTCTTAGCCACTGGACTACCAGGGAATTTCCTCTCATTCCTCTTAAGCAATTCTTTTAGCTATTATGGTAAGTGAAGATTTAACTGTCTTAAACAATCTCCCTCAAATATATCCGCTCACATATATTTCTGCATATCCATTTACCAAATTAGTTACACTGGCATTTTTATTTAAATAAAGGTTTATTATTTACATTATTAAGATTAGTTTATATTATTCACAGTTATGATAGTGTGTACTATGATAACATTTCATTCCTGAACAACTTTTATATTTTTCCCAGTATTGACAACTGCCTTGGGGGTCTTTTGGTTACTTGTTTGCTTTTTTCCCATATCAAAATCAGTAATTCAACTCCAAACTCTCCAATAGAACTAAAAAATCATTTCAGAACATATTAAAATACCTCAGATACTCTACATATAGTTTTCTCCCTGGAAATATCCATCTTGGAACCCTCTTATCTATACTGGTTGCTCACTAGGTTTACTGCCCGCTATCATCCTGAAACTTGCCAGCACTAAAATCCTGGGAATTCTTTCCCCCTTGCTTATATGTCAGATCTTCTGTTTCCTGGATATTATGCCTTTCTTTTTCCTGGCTTCTTCCTTTTTCGTGTCACTTAGTGCTTCTGAACAGAAGGGTCATTATTTAATCTTCCTTACCAGGGTGATAATTTGCCTAGGTATAAAATTGTAGATTGGAAATAATTGTTCTTCAGAATTTAAGGCACTGCTCCATTTTTCCTCCAGACTAATCCAATGTTCTTGTTCTGTTTGCTTGTTTTCTGAGTCCTGAATTGCTTCTCCTGTCTTTGAATTTTGGTTATGGTTTGTTTGTGCTTTTACTGTTGGTTGTCTTTGTCTCTCTTGCTTAAATCTTTCTCAACTATCTAGTGACCTTTTGTTGTTTATTCATATTTTAAAATAAGGCTCTAAAACACTAAAAGATTGTGTGCCAGACTTTCACCTGGTGAGCTTCACTGTGGAATGATGAAGCATATATGTTAAAACTTTCTAATTTTCTATATAGCTACTTTTTCCAGGGAAAAACATCTTGAATCTTCTGATTGGTGGGTACTAGGGAATAAAGCTGTCAGCCTTCTGGTTTTCAGCTTTTTGGGCACAGAGAAACTCAAGAAAATGAGTGGAAGGTCATCCTGCACCATATGGACTTTGTCATTCTTTATAGTATGATGCTTCTGCTTTACCTACCATTGTGCTTGTCCCTCAATTGGAACCTGTCTTTTCAATTTATAGATCAAGCCTCCAGTTTTTGCTTTGGGCACTGGAGATAATCAGTGTATTATAATCAAAGAAAATAAGAGTCAGATACTTCTGCATAGGAAAAGATATCGGAAAAAAAGAATATTTAACAGCTAAATACAGCAGATTGAACATATGGCACTTATTTCTGTTGCCTCTAGAAACTCTGCTAAAATGAGAATAAAATTCTTGAAATGAATAAATACAGTAAAGGGAGAACATGAACAGTGATGAAGCAGTCAGAGTTCTGGCGAAAACTAGTTGGCACATCCAAAGGAGAACTGAATAGAATTTAATAAGGAAACTATTTACAAAGGTGTGGGTAGGATTAAAAGAACCAGTAAGGGACGGTGAAGTACGTTGAGGGGGCTATCACCATCTTTATGCCTGGAGGGGCAGGTGGAAAGTGGACTTTTTATGTTGGCTCACAGATTAAGTCTCAATACATTTTAAAAGATTGATATCATATAAAGTATCTTCTCTATTATAGGTTTATCACAAATAAAACTGGAAAATTCACAAATTTGAGGAAATCCAATAATATACTCTTAACAACCAAGAGATCAAAGAAGAAATAACAAGGGAAATTAGACAGTACTCAGAAAAGAATGAAAATAGAAACACAACATACCAAAACCTACAGGTGTAGTGAAAGCATTGCTAAAGATCCGGGGGTGGGGGGGACAAGAAAAATCTCAAAACAATAGCATAACTTTACAATTTAAGGAACTAGAAAAAGAAGAACAAACTAAACCCAAAGTTAGCAGAAAAAGGAAACAACAAAGATAAGGGCTTGCCTGATGGTTCAGATGGTAAAGACTCTGTCCATTAGTACAAATGTAAGTTAGATCCCTGATACGAGAAGATCCTGTGTGCCATGAAGTGGCTAAGCCCGTGCACCACAACTATTGAGCTTGTGCCCTAGAGGCCAGGAGTCACAACTGCTGAGCCCACCGAACCACGACTCCTGAAGCCCACATGGCCTAGAGCCTGTGCTTAGCAACAAGAGAAGCCACTGCAATGAGAAGCCCTCACACTGCCACTAGAGGATAGCCCTTGCTCACTGCAAGTAGAAAAAAGCCTGTGCAGTAACAAAGATCCAAAACAGCCAAAAATAAATAAATAAATTTCTAAAAAGAAATGAAAATGGAAATATTACCAATTCTATGGAAACAAAAAGGATTGTAAGAGAACACTGTGAACCACTGTACGCCAATAATTTGGATCAGTCAGTCAATCAGTTCAGTTGCTCAGTCGTGTCTGACTCTGTGACTCATGGTCTGCAGCACGCCAGGCTTCCCTGTCCATCACCAACTCCCGGAGCTTGCTCAAACTCATAGCCATCGAGTCAGATACAATATAATTTGGATAATCTAAACTAAATGGACAAATTCCTACAAATACAAAATGAACCAAGAGTAAATCACAAAGAAATAGAAAAATCTGAATAAACCCATAACTAATAAGGATGTTGAATTAGTAATCAAATATCTATCTGACAAAATCCCTAGACCTGATGACTTCATTGGTTAATTCTATAAAACATTTAAAGAAGAATTAATACCAATACTTCTCAAACTTTTCCCAAAAACTGAATGAAGGGAAACTTCCTAACTCATTCTATGAGGTCAGCATAACCCAGATACCAAAGTCAGACAAAGATATTGCAAGAAAAAAACAGCAGACCAACATCCCTTATGAATGGATGCAAATATTCTCACCAAAATACTAGTAAACCAAATTCAGCAGAATATCAAATGGATTATATACCATGACTAAGTGGAATTTATTCCTGGAATCCAAAGATGGTTCAACATGTGAAAATCAATGTAACATACTACATTAACATAATGAAGCAAAGCCACATAAACACTTCAACTGATGCAGAAAAAGCATTTGACAAAATTGAACACCATTTCATGATAAAAACACTCAACAAACTAGGAACAGAAGACAACGAATTTCATATAATAAAAACCACATATGAAAACACATAGTGAAAATCATATTTAACGGTGAAAGTCTGAAAGCTTTCCCTCAAAAATCAGGAAAAAGATAAAAACACCTGCTTTTGCCACCTCTGTTCAACACAGTACTGGAAGATCTAGCCAGATAAATTAGGCAAGTGAAAGGAAGTGAAAAGTGAAGTCGCTCAGTCATGTCTGAATTAGGCAAGAAGAAGAAACAAAAGGCACTCATATTGGAAAGAAAGAAGTAAAATTATCTCTTTGCAGATGATATGATCTCATATGTAGAAACCCTAAAGACTCCACAAAGAAACTGTTATAACAAACAATCCAACAAAGTGGCAGAATATAGTGTCAACACACAAAAATCACTTGCATTTCTATATACTACAATGAACAATCTGAAAAAGAAAATACACAAGCAGTCCCATTTACAACAGCATCAGAAAATATAAAATACTTAGAAACTAACTTAACCAGGGAGGTGAAAGGCTTGTAACAATACAGTGAAAACCACAAAACATTACTGAAGGAAATTAAAGATATAAATAAATGGAAATAACCTATGTCCATGGATTAATAGACTTAATATTGCTAAAATGTCAATAATACCTAAAGTAATCTACAGATTCAGTGCAATTCCTGACAAAATCCCAATGACACTTTTCAAAAAATAGAAAAATTCATCCTAAAATTCATATGAAACCTCAAAGGACATTGCAAAGCCAAAGAAAATCTTGAAAAAGAAAAATAAAGCTGAAAGAGCCAAAACTTCTGATTTCAAAACATATTGTAAAGCTACAGTAATCAAACTCATGTGATATTGCATAAAGACAAACATAGAGACCAATGGAATTGAATAAAAACCTAGGAAAAAAATCCTCACTTATATGATCAAGTAATTTTTGACAAGGGTGCCAAGACAATTCAATGGGGAAAATACAATCTTTTCAATAAATTGTGCTGAGAAAACTGGATACTCACATGCAAAAGAATAAAGTTGAAACTTTGCCTAATCCCATATATAAAAATTAACTCAAAATAAATGAAAGACATAAAGTGTAAGACTCCAAGCTATAAACCCTTGCATAAACATAAGCTATAAACAGCCAGAATCTTTACAACAGTGAATTTGGCAGTGATTTATTGGCTATGACACCACGAAAGGCAACAAAATAAAAAAATAGGCAAGCTAGATTTTATGAAAAATTTTAAATGTTGTGTATCAAAAGACAGTATCAACACAGTTAAAAGGTAACCCACAGTTGGACTTCCCAGCCAGTCCAGTGGTTAAGACTCTGCACTTCCACTGCAAGGGGCATGGGTTCAGTCCCTGGTAAGGAAACTAAGACCCAAATGCCATTCAGTGCAACTGTATTAAAAAAAAAAGGCAACTCAACAGAATGAGGGAAATTTTACAAAACTATATCTGATAAAGGATTAATATCCAGAATATACAGAGAACTCCCATAACTCAACAACAAAACCTCAATTCAAAAATGGGAAAAGGCCTTGAATAGACATTTCTCCAAGAAGATACACAAATGGTCAATGACATGAAAAGATGCTCAATGTCACTAATCACTAGGAAAATGCAAGTGAAATCTACTGAGATACCACCTCACATCCATTAGGATGGTAACTAACAAAAAAGAGAAAATGACCAGCATTGGCCAGGATGAAGGGGTGTAAAATGGTGCAATCCTTGTAAAAACAGTCTAACAAAAAGTTAAAAACTACCACAAGACTGTATAGTTCTATTTTTAGTCATATACTCAAAAAAGTATTGAAAACAGGGACTCAAGCAGATACTAGCATGCCAATGCTCATTGCAGCACTATTCACAATAGCTATGAGATGGAAATAATCTAAATATCCCTCAATAAATGAAAGGGTAAATGAACTGTGATATAAACACAGTGGGTATTCCTTAGCCATGAAAAGGAATGAAGTTCTGATACGTGCTATAGCATGAAAGAACCTTGAAAACATTATGCTAAGTAAAGTAAGTCAGACATAAAAAGAAAAATGCTGAATGATTCCACTTGTATGAAATATCTAGAATAAGCAAATTCATAAAGACAGAAAGTAGACTAGAAATTACCAGGGTATAGGAGGAATGGGACCGGATGCCATGATGTTAACTTCCTGAATGTTGAGTTTTAAGCCAACTTTTTCACCCTCTTCTTTCACTTTCATCAAGAGGCTCTTTAGTTCTTCGCTTTCTGCCATAAGGGTGGTGTCATCTGCATATCTGAGGTTATTGATATTTCTTCCAGCAATCTTGATTCCAGCTTGTGTGTCATCCAGCCCAGCATTTCTCATGATGTACTCTGCATATAAGTTAAATAAGCAGGGTGACAATATACAGCCTTCCTGATTTGGAACCAGTCTGTTATTCCATGTCCAGTTCTAACTGTTGCTTCTTGATCTACCTACAGATTTCTTAGAAGGCAGGTCAGGTGGTCTGGTATTCCCATCTCTCTCAGAATTTTCCACAGTTTATTGTGATCCACACAGCATGGCTAATAGATGGGGGAAACAATGGAAACAGGGACAGATTTTATTTTGGGGGCCTCCAAAATCATTGCAGACGGTGACTGCAGCCATGAAATTAAAAAACATTTGCTCTTGGAAGAAAAGTTATGACCAACCTAGACAAGCATATTAAAAAGCAGAGACATTACTTTGCCAACAAAGGTCCATCCAGTCAAGGCTATGGTTTTTCCAGTGGTCACGCATGGATGTGAGAGTTGGACTACAAAGAAAGCTGAGTGCAGAAGAATTGGTGCTTTTGAACTGTGGTATTGGAGAAGACTTGAGAGTCACTTGGACTGCAAGGAGATCCAACCAGTCCATCCTAAAGGAAATTAGTCCTGAATATTCATTGGAAGGACTGATCCTAAAACTGAAAGTCTGATACTTTGGCCACCTGATATGAAGAACTGACTCATTAGAAAAGACACTGATGCTGGGAAAGACTGAAGGCAGGAGGAGATGGGGACGACAGAGGATGAGATGGTTGGATCGCATCACCGACTCTATGGACATAAGTTTGAGTAAGCTCTGGGAGTTTGTGATGGACAGGGAAGCCTGGTGTGCTGCAGTCCATGGGGTTGCAAAGAGTTGGACATGATTGAGCAACTGAACTGAACTTAGGGGGAACGGGGAGGATAAGGAGTTACTGTTTAATGGGTACAGAGTTTCTGACTGAGGTAATGAGAAAGTTTTGAAAATAGATTGTGGGGGTGACTGCACAAACCTGAGAATGTAATTAAAGCCACTGAACTGTACTTAGAAAATGGTTAAAATGGTAAGCATTATGTTATATATATTTTACCATGATGAAAGTAAGAACCTATGAAAGAAAATAAGCAAGTGAAGTCACTCAGTCAGTCTGACTCTTTGCGACCCCATGGACTGTAGCCGATCAGGTTCCTCCGTCCACAGGATTATCCAGACAAGAATACCAGCGTCGGATGCCATTTCCTTCTCCAGGAGATCTTCCTGACCCAGGGATTGAACCTGGGTCTCCCACATTGTAGGTAGTTGCTTTACCATCTGAGCCACAAAGGAAGTCCATTGGCAAGTTGGTATAAACCCCTGACAGGGTTTCTGCCATAAACCATATGAGGTCACCGCAAAACACAGAGGAGGGCTTCTCACTTGCTTCGCGCAGGGCGTGTCATTTATTCACACAAGCACACTGTAGAGTTAGTAAAGTATGGCAGAAAACATGTTTGTTAGGAGAACAAAGAACTAGAGCTCCAAGCCTCCTTACCTTAACCTATGGGAAACAGAAAAAGGGTGAAATTAAGGTCTCTATGCATTATTTACTATCCCAAGTCTACTGCCTTTCTCCAGATTAATAATGAAATATTTGCTTAGAACTCTAGCTTACAAGATTTACATAGGAGTTGGTTGTAAAATACTCTGGCAATACTATGCTTGTTTGGGAAACTCTGGTATACAAGGTAGTTTCTTAAAGTACAGTCTGAGGATCACCAGTATCAGAGTTACCTTAAGATGCTTGATTAAAATGCAGGTTCTTGGCTCCAACCAAGATCTACCCAACAGAATTTTTAGAGTAAAGCTTATGAACCTGCATTTTAACTATCCTTCCAAAGAGAAACTATGGTTAGATTTTAGGCAATTGTATTTATGCACAATGAGGCTTCCTAAGTTTGGAGAAAAGGCCTGTGCCTGACAGCTCCCTGGAACTTTGCAAAGATAGAACACTTGAAAGACTTGAGCTAAATTAACCCAAATCTGGAGTTGCTGAAGGAGTGAATAAGACTTCATTATCTAGACTGAAGAGAATAAAATTTTAAAAGCGAAAAGTTTTCGACATATTTGAGAATTTATATTCAAGAGCTTGAATAACAGAAAGGCATTGGCTGTGTTCTGTTTTCAGAGTAAAAAACTGGCATACAATATTATTATATTGTGCTCATTGTGTATGCACCTCTGAGTCTGATTATGGCATCATACAGCATGATTTTAAATGAGACACAGAATAGGCGAATGCCTTCTTATGTAGTGTATAGCACTGATTTTCAAACCTCAGTGTGCATTAGAATTGCCTCACCTTCCTTATGCCCCCACCCCTACCCCAGAAATTCTGATTCAGAAGGCTTAAAGCAGGACCCAGAAGTCTTCATTAAAAATAAATAAATAAATAAATAAATAACTCTAGGATATTCTTATGCAGATGGTCCATACTTGGAAAAACACTTCAGTTGCACTTGATACGTCCTGAAATAGCTCCCTGGCTTACTGGGTAGAACATCAATGGAACACTTGTAAAAGGACTGAACTACCCATTTCATGAGTCCTAAGCAGTGAACTAGCAAGGACTGAAGAATCAGCAACACGTAGGTAGAGACTGAACATTTTTGATACTTGGTTAAGCTCCTTGGAGAGGGAAAGCAACATTCTAGTCTTCCTGACTTTAACAGTAAAATAGCTGTAACAATAAACCCATCCCCAATCCCCCCACCACATACAGACACACAGACACATACACACACAAATTTGCCAGTCAGTGGTGGATGCACAATTTACCCACTAGGGGGAGCCCAAGGATTTCCACACACAAGCTTCATCCCCTGGGGGAGGAAATCTGATACAGGCCAAGGACTTTTGGGGACTTTATTGCTAAGGATAGAGCAAAGAATGAAACGATCTAAAAGGCTAAAAGCCCTTGCTTACAGGCAGAATGTCCTTTCTTTCTGGCTGCCATTCAAATCTTTGCATCTTAAAAAGTGGTGCTCTGAGGCAGCCTAGGCCAGATTTGCCAGGATTGTTAAAGAAGAAATTATTCTAACAATATTGTACTGTATACTTCAAAGTTGCTAAGGGAATACATCTCAGAAGTTCTCAGTACTCGTTCCCCCACTCCCCAAAAAGGTACTGTGTAAGATTAACCTTATTGTGGTATCATTTCACAATATATTCATTAATCAAATCACTACGTTGTACACCTTAAACCTGCACAGTGGAAAATGTCACTTGTATTTCAATAAAGCTGGAAAAAGAACAACAAGTTATTCTGACACTTTTTTGAAATGGTAAGGAAGACTTTATTCAAGACTATTGCAGCAGATGTCAAGATTATCCGAAAGGAGAGAGAGATCAGGCTCAACTCTGAATACAGTAACAAATGGAGATTCATAGCCAAGGAGCAGAAAGGGGAGATCAGTGGATAGAAAACTCAGTGGATGGCAAATTATTAAAAGAGACATCAAAAATAGGGGTCTTGGTAAACTGACTTAGCAGGATTCTGTCTGAAGGCTGGTCAAGGACTTAAGACATTAAAGGTAAGGGGTGAAGAACTTGATCAGATATTGAGAGTTATCAGGTATTAAAGAGACTTGAGTCTCTAAACTAATCCGGCAGGATTCTTGTGAAAACTAGGCTATGCAGGCCTGGGCCTATTTGCTGCTGCTGTTGTTCAGTTGTTCAGGTGTGCACAACTTCTTGCGACCCCATGAACTGCAGCATGCCAGGCGTCCCTGTCCTTCACTATCTCCCAGAGTTTGCTGAAACTCATGTCCATTGAGTCGACGATGCCATCCAACCATCTCATTCTCTGTTGTCCCCTTCCCCTCCTGTCTTCAATCTTTCTCAGCATCAGGGTCTTTTCCAGTGAATAGGCTCTCCATATCAGGTGGCCAAAATTTTGGAGCTTCAGCATCAGTCCTTCCAAAGAATATTTAGAGTTGATTTCCTTTAGAGTTGACTGGTTTGATTTCCTTGCAGTATAAGAGACTCTCAAGAGTCTTCTCCAGCACCACGGTTCAAAAGCATCAATTCTTTGATGTTCAGCCTTCTTTCTGATTCAACTCTCACATCCATACATGACCAATGGAAAAACCATAGCTTTGAATAATGTGGACCTTTGTTGGTATAGTGCTGTCTCTGCTTTTTAATATGCTGTCTAGATTTGTCATAGATTTTCTCCATGGAGGAAACATCTTTTAATTTCATGGCTGCAATCACCATCTGCAGTTATTCTGGAGCCTAAGAAAATAAAGTCTGTCACTGTTTCCATTTTTTTCTCCATCTACTTGCCATGAAGTGGTGGGACCAGATGCCATGATCTTAGTTTTTTGAATGTGTATGTGTGTGTGTATGTGTGTGCATATGTGCTCAATTTCTCAGTCGTGTTCAACTTTTTACAACCCCATAGACTATAGTCCGCCAGCCTCCTCTGTCCTTGGAATTTTTCAGGTCGAGAATACTGGAGCAGGTTGCCATTTGCTATTCCAGAGGATCTTCCTGACCCAGGGATTGAATCTGCATCTCTTGCGTCTCTTGCATTGGAAGGTGGATTCTTTACCACTGCACCACCTATGCATATATATATATGTATATACATATACATATGTGATGAATGTGTGTATATATATACACACACAAACACACACATACATACATACGGTAGAATACTAGCCATTTAAAAAATGAAATAATACCATTTATAGCCACATGGATGGACCTAGAGATTATCACACTAAGCTAAGTGCTAATAAGTCAGAAGAGAAAGATAAATACTACATTACACCTTGCGGAAAACCCTGAACAAACTTATTGACTAACTCAATACCATATATCACTTATAAGTGGTATCTAAAATACAACACAAATGAACATATCTACGAAACAGAAATAGACTCACAGACAGAAAACAGACTTGTGGTTGCCAAGAGGAAAGAGGGGTGGGGAGGGAAGGATTAAGGATTTACGATTAGCAGCTGCAAACTATTATATATAGGAAGAATAAACAACAAAGTCCTACTATATAGCACATGGAACTGTATTCAATATCCTGTGATAAGCCATAGTGGAAAAGAATATGTATATATGCATAACTGAGTCATTTTGCAGCATACTAGAGATAACACAACACTGCAAATCAACTATACTTCAATAAAATTTAAAATAAAAGTAGTATATTTTAAACTGAAATAAGATCATAACAGTGCTTTGCAACCTATTTTATCCAAATGATAAATCATGAATGTTCTGCTTTATAGCCTTCAAATACACTAGTTTGCTTTTCATAAAACTTTTATACTTCTGGGGAAAAGATCGCGGTTTGAGAAGACATGGCTGATTCCTCTCCTTCTGGTTTCCTCTCCCCCACCAAAATGACTAAAGAAATGTAAAATAAAGAACAATCTGTATCAGTATTGAGATAGAGAAAAGCATCCAAATATCAGATATTTTGAGGAATTTTACTATATTTAAGGCAGATGATATTAAAGAACATGCAGGTAGGTTTGCCAGATTTAGCAAATAAAAATACAGGGTGCCCAGTTCAATATGAACTACAGATACTAATATACAATAAATAATTTTTAGTTTGGAAACTATACTACTGGCTCAGGCAATATTTGTTGTTTATCTAACATCTGAATTTAACTGGGCATCCTGTATTCTGTCTGGTGATCATACTCAGAGTCCATTCACAGCTTCCCTGAAGGAACTTCAAGACCAGGAAGGAAGGAAGGAGAGAAGAAAGAAAGAAGGGAGGGAGTGTGAGACAGAGAGGGGTGTTAAGAGTCTAGATTTGGAGGGACAAGCACTGGGATTGACAGGCACGGTGAGGTTGACTGGAAAGGCTGCATCTGGGGTTCCAATTAGTTATTAAGGATCCTGTAGCCTGTAGTAGCCTTACGCTCCAAACCTGTCAATGATACTAAGTTGTATAAAGCCTAAGGTAGGGAAATGGGCCCTCTCATACACTGCTAGTGGATGAATAATTTTAAAGCAGTTTTTCTAGAGGACAATTTGGCTGTCAAACTCTGTCAAAAGCTTTAAAACATGTATACACTTTACCTTATCAATATCACTTCCAGGAATTCATTCTAAAGAAATTGTGGTCTTTAGAGTATTGTTTATAATAACAAAGAAATGGGCACAACTTAAATGAGAAACAATAGGGGAATGTTCAAGTTATGGTACGTCCATACAGTAAGAAATATACTATGCAGTCACTAAAATGATTCCATAGATTATTTATTGACAGGAAGACTTTTTTTCACAATATAATTTTTAAAAAAAAAGCCAAGCTACAAAACTTCATTGTGATAAGATACTATTTTTGTAAGAATATAGATATTTAAACATACATGTTCTTTATGCATAAAAAATGACTGAAAGGGTATATACTAAATGTTAACAGTGGTTTTCTCTAATTAATTGAATATGGGTGGTTAGTTTTTTCTTTTCACTTATGTCGATTTTATATATTTTCTTCAGAATGTTTATTACCAGGGTTAACTTTTTTTAAGTTTTAAAAACTTTCTGATTGGTGAGTTTGTACTTTTGAGTAATTATAAAATGAGATTGCAATTATAAAATAGGCTTTAACATTAAGGAGCATCTAGTCCAGATAAATCAACACTGAGTTTCAACTGGATGCCAGGCCCTGTGATATAAGCGAGGGATAGACATGAGTTGGACACACTCTCCGCCCCGACCACCCTTCCCCTGCCTGCCAAGAGTCTAAAGTCCAGGGGAGGTTCCTTGGTTCTTGGCCTTGCTGGCTCCAAAAACCCATTTGTCAGCCCATTCAAGATCATCCCTCACTTTAACCAAATTCACAGAAGTTGATGAACAAACTAAGATAATGTATTAATTTGTGCTGAGAATTATCACAGTCACATGGGCTAGGATAATCCTCTAAGCATTTTTCACCCTTATGGGGTGAACTACATAGGGAACCAAAATATGACTAGCATCTTGTTTACTGAGATTGGAATCCTGCCAGGGGCAGGGAGTAACTTAAAAGTTCAATGAGACCTGGTGTTAGTACCTTTCTCTTCAATAAACATGGTCCTGCCGATAAAACCAGCGAACAATTGCACTCATCTCACATGCTAGTAAAGTAATGCTCAAAATTCTCCAAGACAGGCTTCAATGTGAACCATGAACCATGAACTTCCAGATGTTCAAGACGGACTTAGAAAAGGCAGAGGCACCAGAGATCAAAATACCAAAAGCAAGAGAGTTCCAGGAAACATCTATTTCTGCTTTATAGAAGATGCCAAAGCCTTGTGTGGATCACAACAAACTGTGGAAAATTCTGAGAGAGATGGGAATAACAGACCACCTGACCTGCCTTCTGAGAAATCTGTATGCAGGTCAAGAAGCAACAGTTAGAACTGGACATGGAACAACAGACTGGTTCCAAATCGGGAAAGGAGTACATCAAGGCTGTATATTGTCACCCTGCTTATTTAACTTACATGCAGAGTACATCATGAGAAATGCTCGGCTGGAAGAAGCACAGGCTGGAACCAAGACTGCCGGGAGAAATATCAATAACCTCAGATATGCAGATGACACCACTCTTATGGCAGAAAGCAAAGAAGAACTAAAGAGCCTCTTGATG
The DNA here is from genome assembly GCA_006408695.1 of Aepyceros melampus. Classification (NCBI taxonomy): domain Eukaryota; kingdom Metazoa; phylum Chordata; class Mammalia; order Artiodactyla; family Bovidae; genus Aepyceros; species Aepyceros melampus. Next base: position 29,315 of record SJXQ01005024.1, read on the forward strand.
AAAGTGAAAGAAGAGAGTGAAAAAGTTAGCTTAAAACTCAACATTCAGAAAACCAAGATCATGGCATCCAGTCCCATCACTTCATGGCAAATAGATGGGGAAATGGTGGGAAAAGTGGCTGACTTTATTTTTGGGGGCTCCAAAATCACAGCAGATGGTGATTACAGCCATGAAATTAAAAGACGCTTGTTCTTGGAAGAAAAGTTATGACGAACTTAGACAGCATATTGGAAAGCAGAGACATTACTTTGCCAAGAAAGGTCCATCTAGTCAAAGCTATGGTTTTTCCAGTAGTCATGTATGGTTTTGAGAGTTGGACTGTAAAGAAAGCTGAGTGCCAAAGAACTGATGCTTTTGAACTGTGGTGTTAGAGAAGACTCTGACAGTCCCTTGGACTGCAAGGAGATCCAACCAGTCCATCCTAAAGGAGATCAGTCCTGAATATTCACTGGAAGAACTGATGCTAAAGCTGAAATTCCAATACTCTGGCCACCTGATGCCAAGAACTGACTCACTGGAAAAGACCCTGATTTTGGGAAAGATTGAAGGCTGGAGGAGATGGGGACGACAGAGGATGAGATGGTTGGATGGCATCACTGACTCAATGGACATGAATTTGAGTAAGCTCTGGGAGTTGGTGATGGACAGGAGGCCTGGCGTGCTGCAGTCTATGGGGTCGAGAAGAGTTGGACACGACTAAGAGACTGAATTGAACTGAACTGCCAATGAAACCGTAAGTACGAGTGTGAGACCTTCTCTTCCCAGGACAGTAGTAGCTGGTTGTACCCTACAAATATTCATCCCAGATGCTCTCTTATGAAAATCTTCCCAGAATAACTAATGTACCTACATTTACTTCTGATTTCACTGTCAACATATACTGTAATAATTTGCTCAGATCTGGAGCCGTTCCATTTCTTCAAAGTAATTTTTATCTCTTCTCTGCAATTTTTTTGTTTATGTAGTTTAACTCTAAAGATTATCTTCTTAATTTTCCTTTCTTAAAAGCCATCTAATTTATACACTGACATACAACAAATTTTAACTAGTAAATGTATTTTTTAATTAGGAAAAAATATTCCAAATTTGGAGGGGAAATAATGGAAAGCATTTTGGTGAAGAAGTTAGGAACCATCACACAAGGCCTTCTATAACTGCTCATTTGCCCTTCAACCATGATCATCCTGGGGTAAAATTTTTATGCTCAAAAGTGAAACTAAGCCCCTACCACATGAGATAGAAGACATGAAGCACAGCTCTCTCTCCTGGAGTGGTCATAAGGAGTTGCCACTGGTGTAGATTCCTTGGTTACCAGCTAAGCTACCCAAATTTTCTGTAATTGGAACCAAAGTCCATACAGTCTACTTCACATTCAAGAACATGGTGTACCCACTGTGGGTCATGCAAAAGGCAAATTAAGTACATCCTTAGGGTGCTGGCAGCGCTTGTGCAACACACACACACACACACACACACACACACACAATTTGGAACTATCCAATATTTGAGAGTTTTTTTTTTTAAAGCCATTCAAATAGTCATCATGCAAAATTCAAAACAAACAAATCATAGAACTTATTAGATTTCCTGATGTTTGCTTTTTCCATGATCCAGCAGATGTTGGCAATTTGATCTCTGGTTCCTCTGCCTTTTCTAAAACCAGCTTGAACATCAGGGAGTTCACGGTTCACGTATTATTGAAGCCTGGCTTGGAGAATTTTGAGCATTACTTTACTAGCATGTGAGATGAGTGCAATTGTGCGGTAGTTTGAGCATTCTTTGGCATTGCCTTTCTTTGGAATTGGAATGAAAACTGACCTTTTCCAGTCCTGTGGCCACTNGGGATTGGGAGTTCATGTATACTCGTGGCTGATTCATGTCGATGTGTAGCAAAACGAATACAGTATTGTAAAGCAAAACAAACTAAAAAAATAAAAATTAAAAAAAAAAAAGATTGTATCCTTGAAAATGGCTCCCACAACAGGAATGGTGGGCAGAAAGTACATTTCAAGGACAAGGGAGGGGGAGAGGAGCTTCCAGTTGCCTGGGTCCAGCTCAAGGATCACCTGGCAGTCCTATCCTCTTGATGACCTCCTCCAACACCAACATTGATCCACAGCACTGCTGGACATCCACTACTGGAAGTGCCTTCTGCACAGTCACTGGGCAAAAGTGCCCAGAATCACACATCTCAGAGACTGTCCAGCTGTTATTTGCATGGCTCACCATTACCCATTCTTTACATATTGGGATTTGAAGGAGCTTAACTTTGATTCTAAAGGCTTTGCTGAACCTCAGGGCCCCACAATTGGTGATCTTGCTGCTGCATGGGACTCAACTAGGGCGCTAATGACAGGCACAGCAGTATCAGAGCTATAAATGTTATAGCCTGCTTTCCCCTGTTTCCCTTTCAATCAGATTTAAAGAATATTGGATTTCCTGCCCAGATATAAATTTCCTTTAGAAAAAAATTCTAACTACTTAGGTTTGTTTCTCCCTACCTTTTTGACAAATTGGCAATTTTCCATACAAGGTTATATGAACCCTGACTTACTCTGATTAGGTCTCATTAAAGAGACAATGAGAAAAAGCAGATGACAGTGCAAGAGCAGAGGTCTGGGCAACCCTGGGAAAAGGCAACAAACACAGGACTTTGCACTTCCTTCCAGAACCTGGAACATGGCAATTGTGAAAAGGAGTTAAAGAAGCAGGTTGAAGACTTCTGCTTCATGCCACCAATGAAGCTATAGCTGAGTAAACCTGGGTATTAAGAAGTTTGTAAGTGGGACTTTGATGAACAATATTTGCAGCAGCTTTACCACCTTATACATTCAATTATTCAGTGTCCCTAAGACTAACAGGACCCAGAAAGTAGGAGTCAACAAGTTCAAATTATAAAATCATAAATGCACTAAATTTATGTCAATGCACAAATAGATGTAAACAAAAATACCTGTTAGCCTGTAATTTATATGCAACAAAGCAAAATAAGTAAACTAGCATGTTTTGAAATTTGAGACTTATCCTGAAGTCTCTCATATGTAGAACTTATACAACTGAAAACTAAGCATATAATTGCTATTTTGAAATATGAAAAAAATCACTGATACTCTCTTTAGATGTATATTATAATTATTGTTTTAAGTTTGGGAGTTATAAGAATTATTTATAAAGATTTTTACATATTTATGCTCATTATCAGTACCCCAGTAATGCTTTTTCCATGAGATCTTAAATTACCTAGCAACAAATTATCCTACAGGTAGGTTAATTTCATGTTGAGACACAGAATTACATATAAAGACTCCTACAGAATCATGGCTTCTCCTTCACCTTTCAATCACAGGTCTATTCATTCCAACATCACTGTGTTAAACATGAAAATTTCCTTCATACTCAATGTTAGTATTATACCATCTGTATTTACACACTCTGTAGTTTGAGAACAAAGAAACACACTTAGAAAATAAACTCAGTGCCAGGTTGCATCAGGACCTTTACGGGCACTCGGTACTTTTGCCTTCCTGGACCCCTTCCTCCTTATAAGTAATAAAATAAAAAATTATACTTTATTTAATATTTAATATTTATTTAAATATAAATGCAACATAAATGTATAAGTTTTATTTAAAGTTACATTTTAAATAAAATATAGTTTAATATTTATATTTTTATTTTAAATTATATTTTTATTTAACAGCATTATTACAAAGATGAATATTTAATTTTTTTTTTACCTAAAAGTTCATTTTTTCCTTCAACTGCTAGTAGAAATTCAGGCATCCTGGTGGACCCCTAAAAGTGTTATTGGTGCTACACTCTGTGCTAATAGACAAATTGGTCCCACTCAGCACCCTGGAATAATACAAGGTGTCTCCTCTAGAGATAAACTCACTCTTGAGTTCAGCATTTCTTAAGTCTGGCTACAAACTAGAATCATCTAGAGAACTTGTTAAAAATACAGTATACTCATGCTTAGACCCCTATGTCAAAAAATAATTAAATTCATTTTGTGTATTAAATTAAATTCAGAGAATCTGTACTTTCAAAATCTTTCCAGGTGATGATAACATATAGCTCAAAATAAAAACCCTTGTCTTCTATTTCTTTAAACATTCGTAACCCAGTTCTTCAGACGGTGACTTGAATTTTTAAAGCAATCCAAAACCGCTCCAAGAGAAAAAGGAGGAGCAGAAGAGTAGAAGAAAGGCAACATCAACAAAGCAAGGCATGGGACACACCGTGTGCTTCAGTTTTGATGTTTCTCCTGTGTACAGCACTGCTTTAATCTCGCACTGTCACTGGGGCTTTTCTATAAAGTAGTGAGTAACAACTGTTCGCTCTATTTCATTTGTACTTTCAGGAGCAGTAAGCCTTGGATAGATGGAGATGAAATCACATGTCCTGATGTATTTTTGTACTGATACAGACACATTCTTTCTCTCTGAATATCGGGAGCACACTGACTCTAAAGGAATCAGAACCACAGATGCCAGTGGAAGCTGAATTCAATCAGTAGAATGTCAGAGCATGTTGAAAACTGAGGAACTGCCTACACAGACACCAGAATCCTTGAAAGTGGGGATCAGCTCTAAATTTAAGAGGCCTAGTGGAAATAAGATAAAATGTACATGTGTTGGAAAAAGTGAAAGGGCCTGAAATTTAACAGCAAATCCAAATACTCAAAGCTGAGCAAATTACATGATTCTGACTACAAGTGGAAAAACTGTCTTTCTGCTAACTTGGTGCCTCTTTTCGGTCAGTCTTTGAAAACCTAAGCGTACACATATACTAAATCTCTGTAGAAAACCTTGTTATTTCCACATGTTCTCTGAAATCAAGGCCTGAGATCTGACATAAAGCAGTTTTGTATCTGAATCAGCTTTATAAATCAGGGATGACTGATAAAGAAATGAACAATACCCAAAAGGCAAAGCAAAGAAAGAAAAAAATCAGATGGGAAGAAACAGGAATGAAAATTCATCAAGGGTAAAAATGAAAAGTGATGAGCTGTCCAGGGGATAGGAACTCTCCATTTGAGGTAAAGGAAAAAACCATCTTCAGTGATTTGGCGTGCTAAGGTAGAAATTTTTCCTCTCTATAGTCTCTTTCCTCATGTCTTGCCCAGTTGTATTAACAAAGAAAGAAAAACTGAATAGGGTGTAGTTAAGACCTAGAAAGAATCATGACCAAAAAAAAAAAAAAAATCAGTAATGACAGAAACAAGTTCCTACACTTTACCTTGATTTATAGAAAGAAACAAACAACTGAAGGCAGAAAAGAAAGTAGCTTCAAAATCAAGTAGTACTTAATAAAAACACTATATGAAAAAGGAAGTTGTATCTGAGTGCATTAAACCTTGTGTCAACTGCATATTATCTTTTAAAATATTATGATGACTATTATCATTTAACATTTGATATGTTAATGTCTTACTTGGGTTTTAAAAAACATTTCTACACATCAAAGTATTACTCTGACCTCAAAGGTACCAGAAAATCAGACACATCGCCCTGTTAGCTATGTTCCAAGAAAAACTACAGAACCCTCCCAATTTGAAGAATACACTTTGTTCCCTAACTTTCTCCAAATGAAATTTAGTATCTGCAACAAGTTAAGAAAGTTACTCTGGAGAAATTCAGCCAAGCTTTCACCAGCAAAACAAACTGATGAACTTACATATTTAATTGTATCTTTCTCTTCCTTGGTTAGTTACCTCAGAATATTTTGTGAGTGCCCAGTAAGTGCTCAGCACAGTTTTAGTAACTTGATTAGCTATTTTGTCATCTTTTGTACCAGTAAGACACAAGATGATTATGTAAAACATGTCAACAGCAAAATTTCTAGCTGCTTTGGAGTTCTGTGCTCATTCCTTTTCTCTTTAGTTTCAGTACACTCTGTATGGGTAACATCACCCAGTCCTCTGACTTTAACAGCCATATCTGTGAGGATGATACCAAGGCCTGACACTCAAACATAGATACCCCCTTGAGAGGCAGACCCATAAATCCCACTTCCTTTTAAAGATCTCCACTTGAATTTCCTGTCAGGTACTTCAAACTTAGTATGCCCAAGAGTAAACCTACTATCATTGCTCCCAAACCTTCTTTTCTTCCTCTTCTATCTGAGATTTTATTAACCAACAGTAGCCACCATCTGTTAAAGTGCTGTACTCAATATGCCAGCAAATTTGGAAAATGTAGCAGTGGCCACAGGACTGGAAAAGGTCAGTCTTCATTCCAATCCCAAAGAAGGGCAATGCCAAAGAACGTTCAAACAATCATACAAGTGCGCTTATTTCACATGCTGGTAAGATTATGCTCAACATCCTTCAAGTAGGCTTCAGCAATACATGAACTTCCAGATGTACCAGCTGGATTTAGAAAAGGCAGAGGAAACAGAGATCAAGTATTTTCCCAATATCCACTGGATCATAGAAAAAGCAAGAGAATTCCAGAAAAACATCTACTTCTGTTTCACTGACTATGCTAGTCTTTGATTGTGTGGATCACAACAAAATGTGGGAAATTCTTAAAGAGATGGGAATACCAGACCACCTTACCTGTCTCCTGATAAACCTATATGCAAGTCAAGAAGCAACAGTTAGAACCAGACATGAAACAACTGACTGGTTCAAAATTGGGAAAGGAGTACTACAAGGCTGTATGTTGTCACCCTGCTTCTTTAACTTATATGCAGAGTGCATTAGTGAAATGCTGGACTGGATGAATCATAAGCTGAAATCAAGATTGCCAGGAGAAACATCAACAGCTTCAGATATGCAGATGATACTACCCTAATGGCAGAAAGTAAAGAGGAACTAAAGAGCATCTTGATGAGGGTGAAAGAGGAGAGTGAAAAACCTCACTTAAAATGCAACATTCAAAAAACTAAGATCTTGGCATCCAGTCACATCACTTCATGGCAAATACAAGGGGAAAAAATGAAAGTAGTGATAGATTTTATCTGGGGGATCTCCAAGAATCCACCTGCAATGCAGGAGACCCCGGTTCGATTCCTGGGTTGGGAAGATCCCCTGGAGAAGGGAAAGGCTACCCACACAGGTATTCTGGTCTGGAGAATTCCAATGGACTGTATTGTCCATGTGGTCACAAACAGTCGGTCATGACTGAGCGACTTCCACTTTCATTTTTCAAAATCCCTGCAGATGGTGACTGTAGCCATGAAATTAAAAGACACTTGCTCCTTGAAAGAAGAACTCTGAAAAACCTAGACAAAATATTAAAATTCAAAGACATCACTTTGCTGACAAAGGTCCATAGAGTCAAATTATGGTTTTTCCAGTAGTCATATACAGATGTGAAAGTTGGACCATAAAGAAGACTGAGCACTGAAGATTGATGCTTTCAAACTGTGGTGCTGGAAAAGACTTGAGAGTCGCTTGCACTGTAAGAAGATCAAACCAGTCAATACTCAAGGAAATCAGCCCTGAATATTCATTGGAAAGACTGATGCTGAAGCTCAAATACTTTGTCCAACTGATGCGAAGAACAACTCACCAGAGAAGACCTGGATACTGAGAAAGATTGACGGCAAAAGGAGAAAAGGGAGGCAGAGAAAGGGATGGTTAGATACCATCACCAACTTAATAGACATGAATTTGGGCAAACTCTGGGAGATAATGAAGGACAGGAAAACTTGGCGTGCTACAGTCCATGGGATTGCAGAGTTGGACACAACAACTGAACAACAACAACAATACTATGTGTCCATCCAGCTGTTCAATCCAAAAACAGAGCTGACTTTGACTCATCCCCTTTCTCACATTCACTTCTAACCCATCAACAAATGTGTTGACTCTAATCTTAGTACATCTGCAATCTGCCCTCTTCTGCTACTGGCTCCCTTGCTTAAGGTCATAGTTGTCCAAGCTGAATTACTACTAGAATCTCTTAACTTGTTTCTCTAGTTTCCATTTCAACATAGAGCTACTAGATCAAACAAGGGTTCTTGACCATTTTTGTGCCATGGGTCTCTTGGGAATCTGGTGACATCTATGGATGTCAACTTCTTAGAATAATGTTTTACAAATACCATTGAGACCAATCTCCCTTTGAGAGGTTTGTGAAGCACAAATATGACCATATCATTTCCCTGGCACATGGGACACCAACCACTTCTGTTTACTATATACAACCTAAACCTTTCTTTTCCTACCTAACTTCATCCACATTGAATTCACAGTCAAAGGCACCATACTATCTCATCGCTGAGTCAATGGATATGCTGACCTCTCTGGCATAAATGACCTTCATCTCTTCTTCACTACATTTTTCCTTCAAGATTCACTCAGCTCAATAATTCTGGAGAAAACTCTAATTTGAAAAGATACATGCACCCCAATATTTATAACAGAACTTTTATAATAGCCAAGACACGGAAGTAATCTGTATGCCCATGGACAGAGGAATAGATGAAGATGTGGTACATATATACAATGGAATATTACTCATCCATTACAAAGAATGAAATAATGCCATTTGCAGCAACATGGATGGATCTGGAGATTATCAAACTACATGAAGTAAGACAAAGAAAGACAAATATCATATATCACTTATATATAGAATATAAAATATGACACAAATTAACCTATTTATAGAATAGAAACAGACTCACAGACTTGGAAAACAAAGTAACCAAAGGGGAAGGGGGGAGTGAAAAATTAGAAGCTTAGAATTAGCAGATACAAACTACTATGCATAAAATAGATAAACAACATATATTTAAAATTTTATAATAACTACTATATATTCAATGTCTTATAATAACCTATAATTCAAAGAATATGAAAATGTATATACTATATTATATAAATATATATATATTAGCACTTTGCTATATACCAGAAACCAATAACACAACATTACAAATCAACTATAATTTTTTAAAAAATTCACTTAGCCCAGGTGCAACCTCCCTTCTCTGCTGGATATTTAACTCCTTGATGATAGGGTCCATGGCCTATTCATCTTTATATCCTTTGCATAGTACCAAGCATAGAGCAAACCCTCAATAAGTCTATGCTGCACACACAAGTGAATGAATGAACTTGCTATCTCATTTGCTCAAAGAAAACCTCATATTCTACAGACATCACCTGGGATGGTATAAAGTACCTTCCCATTTTCAAAGTAGGAGAGCATAAAAAGAAATATATGAAATTTCTACAATTCTACAAGGGAAAATCAACTAATGCATAAGTATTTGTAAAATAATAGCCAGAAATATCAATATTGAGACATTTGGACAGGAGAAATGTACCACCACCAGCATGTTGAGAAGTAAAGTTAACCTTGCACTTACTTCAGCTAGTCTTGAATGTTTGTGGACCACCTCTGTTTTATTCATTGGCGTGAGCTGTTGCAAAACACTTCGGCTTTTGTCAAAGCCCGTGTCAATCGGGCAAATTTTGTCCAACCTTAAAAATAAGGAAAGAAAGTCTCAGTTTTTCATACATAATGAATATAGAAGTCAATATTCTTGCTCATATTCAAGGCATCTCAGAAATAGAATAAGTAATGAAAAGTTAGCACTTCATGCTAATGAAAATGCAGAACTAACGAAAAGTATCAACCTGAAGCATTTTATTTTTACACAGGCATCATCATATATTTCAAGGGCAGTTATAAAATAATAAGTAAATTTTATGTGTGATCTTTGTGTTGTGCAAATCTATTAATATCATATAGTCCAAGCAGCTAGGTGTCCATAAAATTCTATCCTCCCCCTTGCATTGTATAGTTTTGTTATTGGGAAACAGTTGCTCAGCCAGGAATGCATTTTCCAGCATTCTGTGCCTCTAGACATTGGCATGTCTCTAGTTCTCACCAATGGAATGAGAGCAGAAGTGATGTGTGTCACTTCTATGCATGCAACAACTTAAGAAGCAAATGAAACTTCTCCATACTTTCTCTCCCCTTCTGCTAGCTGTATGAAAATGACAATAAGGCCCCAGGGGATGGCAAAGCCACTGAATCAGAGCATAGAAGAATGCCATATGCCAAGGATCAATTGCTTGGATTGTTATATGAGCAAGAAATAGGCTTCTATTGTGTTAAACTACTTAAGTTGGGGGACATTTATTATAGAAGGTAGCATTACCATAATAAAAACAGTTCTATTGTATACTTATGTGAAGATACACATACATAAGAGAATAAAGTCCAACTTCAACAAATCTCACATACTGTAGTTCATATCACACACCTCCATCTTCTTTGTAACATAGCAAAATGTTATTTCTCTCTTACTAACAATTTCACTGGTATTTAAGGATTATTTTGGGAATATATAGAATCTTTAATAACATTTTCTGTAAGTGTAGTAACTTTAACTTCTGAGGGAAAGGAATGTGAATTTAATAAAAAAAAGAATTTCCTTCAGTTATTTCCATTATTAAATCATTAAGTTTTCATTATTAAGCTAATTAACTTTAAGGGAATGTCAATGAGATGTGATCAAGTGGAACAAAACCAACCAGTCTGCTCCTATCTCAATTAGCTTTTTCTAGCTATCCCAAAAAGCTCTAATCTATTACAAACTCCATTAAGATCACTTGATAATTTCCACGGTACTACCTTTAACTGGGGTATTTACCAAACAACTCCTTAAAAATGAAAACTCATGATGGTCCAGTGAGATGACTCTAACGGAACTGATGAAATTTCAGACAATGTGACAAAAAATGAAGGAAGAAATCCTGGGCAAGACACAACAAAATGTCTTTCAAACCACACAAGGTAGATGACATCATACTTGACTGCTATTCTTCAGTCTAATTCTGGCTTCATTTAGGCTGTATATTGTCCCATCAATTCAGCTCACTCTATGATATCAACTATTGGATTGAGGAAAAGAGTAAACTGGTACTGGTTGATAGCAGATTCTTTATTCTTTTTCATTAACAGTGCTCACCCTAGTGACTAGAATGTTAGGTTTTGGAAATTGTATGCAACCCTAAAGTTTGCCCTGTGCAATATGCTAGAAAAACAGGGAAGCACCAGATATGCCATCAACTCTAAGAACTGAACATCAGCATAAAACACTATCAAGCAATCTATATCTCCAACTTAGACTTTTCTTCCAAGTACTAGACCTATGTCTAATTGGCCATTGGTCACCTCTTACTCAGACAACCCTTAACATGTTCAAAACTGACCTTATCATCACCTTCTCCCCACATCTCCAACTCTGCTTTTTTCATGGATTCTTGGTCTCAGTGAATGACTCAACAATATTTCCAGCTGTCCGAATCAGAAACTTGAGATTCACCAGCCTCCTTCACTATCACATCTCACACACACACACACACACACACACACACACACACACACATCCAATTCCTTCCATAAATATCCTATAATTTAATCTCCTTTCTCCATCGCTAATATGTCATGTCATATATATCATCTTTCACCTGAGTAGACAGTAGCTCCTAAAAACTATAGTCTATATTCTGTTCTCTGACCACATATTTTCCACATTGCTGCCAGAGTTCTTTCTACAGTACAAGTTTTACTATGCCCTTCTCCCATTTCCAATTCTTTAAGAGATCACTAGAGGTCTTCAGGATAACACTGAATATCCTTGGTATATGTGTCATTTAGTTTCTGACCCTAAAGATTTGCTCTGCATCCACCTCCTTTTACTTCTCACACACACTCTGTACTCAAATCACTACCAAATAAAAATGACAAATTGAAAAACAAAACTAAATCCATTAGGAATTCTTTGTTCACCCTATGACATTCAATGCTTTCATGCTTTCACACGTTATAATCATGCTGCCTGCCTGAAATGCTTTTTCCCTTCCCATCATTCTGGCTAATGCTTACTGGTACCTCCAAACTCACAGCATTCTGGGATCCACTGGAAGCTTCTTATATCCACCCATTACAGATGTACTCTCCTCTGTGCATTCACACTCCAGGATACATACCTCACATGGCACTAACAATACTGATACAGTCACTGATAAGCATGTCAGTCATTCCCATTACACTGCCATTCATCTCTCCACTCTCAGAACCGGGTAGAGGCTTGCCATAAAATAGACCTTTAACTGACCAATTAATCAAAAGTTATTTGTAACTTTAAAATAAGCTGAATTTTTATTATCATGAACATTAACATGAAATATTGTCATGTATTATTATCACTGTGTTTTGGTTTGGCTTTTGATTTATTGGGTTAAAACGATGAGGATGTCCTCAGATGACAGCAACTATATTGGCAGCAGGTATGTTAAAATATTTCCTGCTGATCATTTCTCTTTTTACAGCAAATGAGTATTATAATTGCAGTGAATATTTTTAGAAACTTCCAAGTCAACATTGATTCAGTTTCTTTTCTTTTCTTTTTCTCTGGCTGAGCCACAGGTCTTGCAGGATCTTAGTTCCCTGATGAGAGATCAAACTCAGGCCCTCAACAATGAAATCACAGAGTCTAGCAACTGGACTGCCAAGAATTACTGCAGGTCAATCTTATAGTAACTTAAAAGGTTCGTGTTTCTAAGATAAATAATGTTGCACCTATTAGTACATCTGATTATTGGATTAAAAGAGAAGATAACTTTTATTTCCTGTGTGTGATAACAGTTTGTTCAGAAAATATTTTTAGAAAATTAAAGGAGACATCAAAGGAATAAGTTCAGTAACACATGGAAGAATACAAATCATCAAATATCATGTGTTCACTCCTTTCCTAGGATATTACAGAGAAGCAAACGTGTGAGGAAGGAGAAACATGATGATGAATCTTTATCATCATCCTCTGGCTTTCTATTTCAAGAATCATAAGCACACACTACAGTTTCTTAATGAGGAAGCAGCAGTTCCTCATTTAAACATAAAACAAATGTGCCTGTGTATGTGAATCTCATTTTACACATGAAATCAACATAATCAAGAACTACTTCATCCCTTTACCTTATTTCAATATCCTGGAGGAAGACAAAATGTTAAAACTGTGAAAAAAAAACACATACACTTTTCTTCATGGTAAACAGTAGAAAGAAACAGAAGGAAAAACGTTAATTCTTCAATCTGAAATTTTATTCTGCATGAGACAACCCTTAAACATAGATGAAAAGGAAGTTTACTGCATGATATGACTTTTAGGTGCCAGATTTTATTCTTTCTATCCCTGGTTGTCTAGTTCCATGACTGGCACATAGTGGGCACTAGACACATTTTTGAATGAATGAGAACATTAGTTAAAAAGATAAATGGAAATTAACAAGGCACCCAGATTATATTTATTAATAGTTAAAATTAGAAAATAAAGAAGCAAATCTTCTGGTTTTCTATGTTCAGCTCTTAGCAGATACTAATACAACTCTGTCTTGTGAAGGAAGGGCTTTGGGTTGGAGAAGCTAGAAAGGGTATGGTAGAGGGTTGAGGAGGAAGTGTGGAGGACTATAATTTTTCCCTCAAAATGAAAACTGGGGAGTCACTAACAGAAAAAAATGTGGTGACAATTGTCAAACTGACTCAGACATACTGAGAGAAGTTTAGAAGGAGGTATCAATACTTGGTAAGGATTCTTCCTAGAGACAGCAAAGGCAGTTGTCTAATCATTTAACCATTTAAGAGCTTCAATATCAAAATGCTCGCAGAGCTAGAAAACCAATGCAAAGCCGGGGAGTGTTTTGATTCACATTTAAATCAAAGGGAGCACTCAAAGATGCTCTCCCTAAATTGCTCAGGAATGTTTTGTCTCTGGTGAGAGCTTTCTTGCAGTCCTCAGTTCTAAACAGCATTATTTTCTTTATGCCGTCCCTCTGTCCTCACTCTCAGCAGATTCCATTCCGTTCAGTCGCTCAGTCGTGTTCGACTGTTTGCGACCCCATGAATCGCAGCATGCCAGGCCTCCCTGTCCATCACCAACTCCCGGAGTTCACTCAGACTCACATCCATTGAGTCCGTGATGCCATCCAGCCATCTCATCCTCGGTCGTCCCTTTCTCCTCCTGCCCCCAATCCCTCCCAGCATCAGGGTCTTTTCCAATGAGTCAACTCTTTGCATCAGGTGGCCAAAGTATTGGAGTTTCAGTTTTAGCATCATTTCTTCCAAAGAAATCCCAGGGTTGATCTCCTTCAGAATGGACTGGTTGGATCTCCTTGCAGTCCAAGGGACTCTCAAGAGTCTTCTCCAACACCACAGTTCAAAAGCATCAATTCTTCGGCGCTCAGCCTTCTTCACAGTCCAACTCTCACATCCATACATGACCACAGGAAAAACCATAGCCTTGACTAGATGGACCTTAGTCAGCAAAGTAATGTCTCTGCTTTTGAATATACTATCTAGGTTGGTCATAACTTTTCTTCCAAGGAGTAAGCGTCTTTTAATTTCCTGGCTGCAGTCACCAACTGCAGTGATTTTGGAGCCCAGAAAAATAAAGTCTGACACCGTTTCTACTGTTTCCCCATCTCAGCAGATTACATTATCAAATATGTTATTGGAAAAGCAGAAGACAGAAGAAACACAACGCCTTCAACTTCCCTTCTGTTCCCTCCATCTCAAGTTCCACCCAACCATGGTAACTGATTCTTGCCTGTATCTTTATTATCTCAGAGAATCAGGCATTTTCTTTTTCCTGATCATGTATGTATTCTACTTACGAACATTTACGTGGCTTCTAGATTTTTTATTATCACTAACAACGCCACAGTGAATCTCCTTATACCTATACTTTTGTGCTCTTGGATACATCTGGAATTGCCCATGTGATTAGATGAATTAGTTCATTTGATCTGTTGGCAGCCCCCACTAAACAGTCAAACTTTGAAAAAGTTAAGCAGTCACACTGTCTAGGTCAAAGGGAAAAAAAGGCATATCAGCAGTTCTAACTTTCCCAAGCGATACATTTACTGATTTCACCTTTACTGAGACCTAACTGGTGTGACTGATTATTCAGCACAGTTCGCTGATGTTACTTAGATGTGGTCGATATGGAGTAATGTGAACAGACAGCTGAATATGAAGAGCCTAATACTTGCTCTATAAGATGTTCATGGCATTATGAGAACATTTGTTCTCCTAAAAGCTTAGGATGCCAACTCCTTCTTAATAAAACATTAGTTTAGCTCTATTGGGTTGCAATTAACC
Source organism: Aepyceros melampus (assembly GCA_006408695.1). Taxonomy (NCBI): domain Eukaryota; kingdom Metazoa; phylum Chordata; class Mammalia; order Artiodactyla; family Bovidae; genus Aepyceros; species Aepyceros melampus. The sequence goes on from SJXQ01005024.1 coordinate 44,446, forward strand.
TCTTTGTCATGGACTGCCTAATCTTAAAAATAAAAGGAAGTCACAGAGGCAGTTCAATCAATCTACTAGACTGCAACACAAGATTCTAATCTATAAGAAAAAAGCTTAGGTAAACAATTATACTCTTGGCCAAAGAGACTATATGGTATAATTACTCATATTTCATCTGTTGTTTCCTCTCTAAAGAAAACCATTGGCTTCCTACAAGGGGAAGGCTGCTATTTTTGCTGTTATTTTCATTCTACAGGAACTTTTTTGTCTCAATTATTGGCACAAAGATGCCATAACTATTTGGCACAGGATATTTCACACTGTTAAGTGTCTTGGCAGTTTTTGAATCTGTTTGAAAATACTGTACTATATAAATGGGCAGAGATTTGAACCATCACTTTTAGAACACATAGGATAATCAGCAGAATGGATTTCTTGGCTGTCATCTTTTCCCTTTGTATTATTATAAATGATGTATCAGGTACCACTGACTGATAATCTGAGCAACAGTTCCAGGACCTCAGTATCAGAAACAAGAGATAACAAAAACACTTCCCCCCTCCCCTTGAATTGTCATCAGTAAATTCTGTTGATTCAAAACAGTACAGTCCTGTCAGGATCAGACTGTTCTCAACCCGTGCTTCATCTCGGTAGGGAAAAAGGAGAGCAGGGGGTTTAAGGTGGCCAAATCCCAGTAAGTATCCACTGGAAATGGATAAGGCAGCATGGTCCAATAGAGAGAACACTGGACTGAAAATCAGTCAGACTTGGAGTGTCAGAATCTTCAACAGTAAAATGGAGATAATAACACTAATTTTCAGAATTATAGGAATGAGCTATAAAGAATACAAAGCTCCTGACACATATTAACTGCTTCATCAAGACTGGTTTCTTCCCCTTCAATAGTTTCTGCTACCACCCATCATGTATATATGAGTTGACATCACTCGGTACCATTCATTTTAAAGGCAGAAATTCATCTAGAATGAAGTTTTGGTGATCATAGGATTCATTATGAGGAAGTGTTACTCTCAGATTAGTTGGCTGCCATTACACTCTACTTACCATTCCAGATACAATTTAGAAGTACAATTCACAGTTAGCCAGTTTACTCAGGTTTTTGACCTATATGTCTGAGTTTCTTGGTAAAAAGACCAATATAAGCCGAAGGAGACTGATACCAATTCCAATCACTGTCACATTCTTAAACGATATGGGCCTTTGTTCCAATCACTGCCCCTTTTCCACATTAAAAAGGGTAAAATGGCCTTGTTCTAGAAATGTTTTTAAAAGTTATATCCTGGCTTTTCTATGTGTGGTTTCACTTGTTTGTTCTGCATTTAAAACACTATTTTCTATATCCCCAGGCAAGCTTTTATTATCTAAATATTGCTTTAAATTTTTGCAAACACCTTCAATCTACTCTGTTGCAAAATCCTCAGCTCCTGATCCCTTCCCCCTGATCCTTGAGTGCCCTGATTCTTTTCATCTTGCTCACCTAACCAAATCCCAACTCTGGTTGGATCCAACTCATCTACTTCACCATCTACACACCTCTGACAATACTAGGGTGGAGTAAACACATCATCATGCTCAAAGATACTAATGAAGTGTATGACCCCAAGTCTCACGTGGACCTTAGTGCTTCACTGAAAACCTGCTGAATTCAACCTTAGCCACTCACTGCTCCACTCTCTACACAACTGTTTTATACCTCCTCCTCCTCTCCCCTTCAAGCCTTCCTTACCTCCTCACCATCCTTAATCTCAGTTGATAACCATGTTTCCTCTTTTACTGAGAAAATAAGAGTATAAGAAAGCTTCCATTATATATCAATCTGTTTTCACACCACCCCTCTCCCCATTAGGGTATGATGGAAGGAACTTTGTATCTCCAAGACCTAGTTAATAATAGTGCCAGCACCATACTGTGTCCTCAGTCAGCATGTTTGGTTGGGAAAAAATAAATAAATAAAATAAACAAAAAGAACAAATACTCCCAGAAGAGTCACAGAAAGGCTCATGTTAAGAAACTCTGGTGCCTAAGGTTGAATCTAAAGTAAAATTACTATATATGTAGAATCTAGAAAAAATGGTACAGATGAACCTATTTTCAAGGCAGGAAGAGAGATGCAGACATAGAGAGTGGACATGTGGGCATGGTGCAGGGCAGGATAAGGTGGGATGAAGAGAGAGAGAGATTAGGATTAACATATATACACCACCATGTGTTAAATAGATAGTTGGTGAGAAGCTGCTATAAGCACAAGCTCAGCAAGGTGTTCTGTGATGATCTAGAGAGGTGAGAGGAGGCTGTGGGAGGGAGGTCCAAGAGGGAAGGGATGTATGTATGCATATGACTGATTCACTTGATCAGACAACAGAAACTAACACAAAATGCAAAGCATTTATATTCCAATAAAAAAATAAGATTGCTGCCTCCATGTTCAATGTTCTTACTCGAATCATATTGATACTCTGGTGTTATCACAAAATCTCATCTGCTCTTTCCCAAAAGTTCTATGGTCCCCTTTGCTCAAACTAAAAAGTTGAAAGATGCATTTTTGCACCAAGTTTTCAAAATATACTTTCTGATATGCTGGCTTCATGGGGATAGTTGGATGATTGCTTAATGGCATAAATATTTTAGTTCTATTGAATTTTTCATATTAAATTTACAACTCATATGAATAATAGAAAGTAGCTCATATACACCATTCACAGTTACATTGTTCAATACTTTTTTAGAAATCTGTTATGTATTTGAAAGGTGTGGAGGAGTCTTAAAGTAAAAATCTATTTAAAATAAGCTCTTCTACTACAAATTCTGGTTTGGAAAGAGATATTTTACTCTAAGGTTTTCACAATGAGGTTTGATTTTCCCTATAAATTTTAATTTACAGGTCTATTGAACAGATTACTCAAAAATCAAGTGGTGTGAGTTGTCTTGAGTTTATTTAAATGGAGTTCATTTTTGTAAGAATAAAATAATGCATTCAAAAGAGAAAGAGCTCTATGAGTCTGATGAAAGGATACAGAGAGATGGAGGTAGAGGCAGATAAATGGAGAGCTATTAGCTTGAGAAATAAAGGTCAGTCTTTCAACATTAGCACCCTTTCTCCCAACCTCATTGTAAAATGCTGCCAACTTTTAGTTTCCAGATACCACCATTAATGTTCAGCAGGTCAAACCTGTGAGAAAGTACTGTACTTTTCTTGGCCAACTTTAGCTGTGCCATGAAGTCAGTTAAAGTGAATGAGAAAAACAATAACCATTAAATATGAAAGTTAAAAATGCATAAATATTTTTGAGGGGAAAAGTCTGTGGTTTTTCACTCAGTCTGGCAATCACTCATGTATTATTCATGCAAGCAAAATTCATCTGAAGGAAATGCTGGGTCACAAGTTTTATTTTAGAATATAGCACTTTACCAAAATTTACAAACAATTCACTGAAGCTCAATATTAAAAAAACAAACATCAAATCAAAAAACTAGGCAGAAGACAAGAATTATATTTCTCCAGAGAAGACATACAGATGGCCAAGAGGCACATGTTCAACATCGCTAATTATTACGAGAAAAACAAATCAAAACTATAATGATATATCACCTCACACTTCTCAGAATGACCTTCATCAAAGTCTGCTGCTGCTGCTAAGTCACTTCAGTCGTGTCCGACTCTGTGTGACCCCATAGACGGCAGCCCACCAGGCTCCCCCGTCCCTGGCATTCTCAAGGCAAGAGCACTGGAGTGGGTTGCCAGTTCCTTCTCCAATTCATGAAAGTGAAAAGTGAAAGTGAAGTCGCTCAGTCGTGTACGACTCCTGGCGACATCAAAGTCTACAAACAATAAATACAAGCAAGGGCAGGGAGAAAAGGCAACTCTCCCATACTGTTAGTGGGAATGTAAATTGGTGCAGCCACTATGGAAAATAGTATGGAGATTCCTTAAGAAAACTAAAGATAGAGCTAGCATATAACCCAGCAATCCCACGCCTCCGCATATATCACAAGAAAAATGTGGTTCGAAAGGATATGTGCACTGCGATGTTTATTGAAGCACCATTTACAATAGCCAGGACATGAAAGCAACCGAAAAGTCCATCAAGAGAGGAGTGAATAAAGATGTGCTATAAATAAACAAATATATATATATATAACTCAGTCATTAAAAAGAATGAAATAACGGCATCTGCAGCAACATGGATGGACCTAGAGATTATCAAAATAACTGAAGTCAGACAGAGAAAGACAAATATCATAAGATATCGCTTATATGCAGAATGTTTAAAAAATCATACAAACAGATATATACAAAACAGAAACAGACTAACAGAGAACAAACTTATGGTTACCAGGGGGTAAGGGTAGAGGGAGGGACAGGTTGGGAGATTGACATGTACACATTGCTATATTTAAAATGGATAACCAATAAGGACCTACTGTATAGCATAGGGAACTCTGTCCAAAATACTTTGTAATAAATTAAATGGGAAAAGATTTTAAAAAGAATAGACACATGTTTCTGTATAACTGAATCACTTTGCTGTACACCTGAAACTATTAATAACACAACATAGTTAATCAACTCTACTCTACCATAAAAAAATAATTTAAAAAAAAATATATGGCACTTTAAGATACAGACAGCTGTTAGCTGCAGGTTTTTCATAAATGTTTCTTGCCAAGCTAGGGAAGTTCTCTATTCCTATTTTGCTGTGAATTTTTATCACGAACAACTTTTGGGTGTGGCGAAATACTTTTTCTATGCCAACTGATGTGATCAAATCAATTTTCTTCTTTAATCTAATATCAGTACTATGAATGAGAGTGATAGGTTTTTTAATTTTGAAACATCTTTCCATGTAGAATAAATCTCACTTAGTCATTAAGTGTAATTCTTTTCACACATCCTCGCAATCTATTTTTGATGATTTTTATATCTACATTCACGAGAAATGTTGGTCTGTAATATTTTTTGCTGGTTTTGGTATGATGGAAATGGCCTCATAGAATGAGTAAGAAGAGTTTTCTCTACCACTGTTTTCTGGAAGAGACTGTGAATTCACCAATAAAACTATCTGCACTTCTTATTTTGGAACTTTATTCATTATTAGTTTACTTAATAGATATAGGACAATTCAGGTTATCTATTCCTTCTATCATGAGTTGTGGTAGTTTGTGTCTACCAATCCTTCAAAGAAATTGGTCCATTTTAACTAAGTTATCAATTCAGTGGTTATCAAGTCACTCAAAGTATTTCTTTACCTGCTTTTATACTCATGGGATATGTAGTGATGGTCCTTCTTTAATTTCTGGTAATGGTAATTTGTGCCTTCTCCCTTTTTCTCGGTTATTCTGGCTAGAGGTTTGCTAACTACCATTCTTTTCCAAGAATCAGCTTTTGGGTTGCAGTGATTCTCTCTAATTTTTTTTCTATTTCATTGATTTCTACTCTAAGGTTTATTACTTCTTGTCTTCAGCTTCCTTTGGTTTAAATTGTTCTTCTTTGTCTAGTTGCTTAAGGTGAAAGCTTAGATATTTAGTTTCATATCTTTCTTCATTTCAAATATCTGCATTTAATGATATACATTTCCCTTTAGCACTGCTTTTACATATCAGAAACTTGATATGTCATATTTAAATCTTCATTTAGTTCAAAATGTTTTTATAATTTATTTTAAGACTTCTTCTTTGACCCTTGGGGTATTTAGAAATCTGTTAATTTCCAAATATTTGGGGATTTTCTACCTGTCTTCCTTTCATTAATTCCTGGCTTCACTCTATTGTGATCTGAGAACATACCTTGCAAGATTTATACTCTTTTAAAGCTTTTAAAGTGTGTTTTATGGCCAGAATATGATCTATCTAGTGAATGTTCCACGTAATTTGAGAAGAATATGCATTCTGCTGCTGTTGGATGGAGCACCTTGAATTTCAAAACATAGGATCAATACACCTAAACACTATTAGAAAACTACTCTATTAAAAATAGTATTACAATATATCCTAAATTTCCTAGATACCAGGTCTACAGGTAAAATCAGCAACAGGTAGTACAAGTCGAAAAGTGAATACTTTATTTGAACTTCCAGGAGATGATTTTGCATACACATTTTCAGAAATAGTCACAATGAATTGTTCTCTGTCATACTTTAAATGGTATGCACTCTTGCAATTTGATGCTGAACAGAAACTGAGCATATACACACATACATGAGTGTACATATATGAGATATATATATATATACATACATGTAATTTTTATCTGATTATGATTACAGTTGAAAAGATTAACATTTCTGTGCCAGTTTTTTTTTAAAGAGGTAAAAAAATGCCATGTCTGCTAAATGTGAAGAAAACATTCCATTTTTAGTCTCCTAAGAGATAATTAAAAATACAATTTCATAAAAACTTCTTCTAAGGGTATTTAACATTCTTCCTTTATATGATATCAGTTTCTAATTTAAAAATAATTAGAAAGAATAAAATTAGAGTAAATTACATATAAAAGGGGATAGAAGCACATACCACTCACTAATGTCTTCTATAGTAGTCTCTCTGAATATTATAGTCAATAAGACTCCAATCAGAATGTTTGCATTTTGCCAGCCGCTTTCTGGATGACAAAATTGTTCTTCACATAATTAAACATCATCTACCCAAGAGAATCTACAACAACTAAATAAAGGAGGAAAAGTAGCCTGGAAAAGTCAACTATCCATGCTCTAATCAATATAACAAAATTCAATCAACTGATCGACTGTGCCCCAGTAGAACTTCACCAACAACCCCACAAGTTGTCACACTTTTTGTTTCTAGGTCTCAGTATGATAGAAGCTGTTGAAATTCCCTTATTGATTCAAAATTATAATGCTCCGTGAAATCTCTTCCTTATAGTTCATCTCAATTTCTCTTATAATAATTAAGTTAACCACCTAATATTTCAATGTCCTATTTCCATTCAAACAATATGATTGAATAAAATTGATTCTGGACAATTACTAGAATAAATATGAAGCCAAAGAAAGGTCACAAGTAAACTTTTGTTTTAAAAGTTCAACCCATGGATATTGTTAAAATAATAATGCTATATTTAAATGACAGGCTAATCCTTAAGTATGGTAATTTCTTTGAAAATTACCTTTTGTTGAATCATCCTCTATTGGCTGTTTGAACAATGTAATATCCTTGAAAGTGCATAGGAACAAAACCACCTTTTCATGTTCATTTCTTATTGGTGCAATTTGCATATAAAACCAAACAGGGGTTCCTGGAAAAGAGAGAAAGGACAACAGCGTGTGATGCAGATACCACAATGATTTGGTCTCCTGCTTTCCCTCCTCTTTCAGCCATGAACCGCTACGCCAGGAACCAGCACCAAAGCAACAGTATTTTAATTACTGAAAAGAATCAGTAAAATTTTCATTTTATATCAACTACCAGTTGCTCAAAAATTAATGAATATGTTTTTCAAATCAAAATATCAAAATTTGAAAATAAAGCACAGGGCATCATTTCATAATACAGTAGAATAAAGGCAGCCTTGCTATTTAAGTATTGTTAACGGGGCTTCCTGGTGGCTCAGATGGTAAAGAATCTGCCTGCAGTGAGGGAGGCCTGGGTCAGGACAATCCCCTGGGTCAGGAAGATCCCCTAGAGAAGGGAATGGCTACCCACTCATGCATTCTTGCCGAGAAATTTCCATGGACAGAGGCACCTGGTGAGCTACAGTCTCTGGGGTCACAAAGAGTTGGACATGACTGAGGGACTAACACTTTCACTTTCTTTCAGGGTCACCGCTAGATCTAGGTCTCTACGCCACCGTTGCTTTCACCAACTCCCTTCCATATTCTCACCAAGCATGAGCATTCCTATGTGCTTCTCCATGTTACTTCGAGAAGTGTTTCCAGTCAACTTCAACATCAATATCTGATGCTTTGATAACTATTTCTCTTGCAGGAACTTTTGAATTGCTGTTTCTACCTCAAGGTTCTCTCATCAATCAAACAGACTTAAACACTTCAGACCACTTCTGACCACATCCCCACATCAGAGAACAGGATGTCAGCAACACTACAAGCCTGATGTACACAAAGCTATACCTGAAGAATTTAAGGTAGTGTTAAACAAAAAAATGTCCCCAGGCCTTGAAAGTCTCAGACATCTTCATGAGACACTGCTTCCAACCTCCCCTGCTCAAAGCATGAGCCTGGACTCTGTCACAATGATCTTCAAACAATAGCTCCTGCAGACTTCAGAAGACACAGTGTTTCAAAGTATCCAAGCCTTAGGATTTGGACAAATCAGAAATTGGCATTACATCAAATAATAAATATTTGAAGACACAAGAAATGCCTTCAAAGGAGTAATTACTCACCAAATGATAAAACACTGAGGGAATTTTCCATCAGAATCAAAATGATGCATTTTTCATTGTAGTCTTTCCGAGCTACAGTGCAGTAAAGTCTCTCTGAATAATCTATTTTAAAGACATATGGTCTTTTGTCAGGTTTAGGATTTGGGGAGTGAGATGTGCAGCTGTTAATATTTAATCTTTAGAGGAAAGTTGATAGCCTGTTAGTGACTTTCAATGAAAACATATAAGAAGCATCTCCATATCCGTGGTCAAAAATTGTCCACTGATAATATCACCATAAAGGGAAATTTGCCATTTACACAGAATAGGTGACTTGACTACTGGATGCTAGAAGTCAAAGAATTCCAGAGAAGAGGTTTTTAAAAATATTCAGTTCTGACAACCAGGTCCTTTGCAACCCCAGGGAGCCTACAGAAGAACATAGCCTTTTCCAAAATGATTACAGGATGAGACAGGGACCTCAAAAACAATACCCCCATCTCCCAGAAAGGCTTGTTCTTTGTTTTCTGCTTCTTATTTTATACAGTGTGTCCATGAACTGTGAGTGATGTGCACAGTTTGACAAATCACCAGACCCAGACACTCGCAGATACATGGCCTGTGGCTGTTCCAACACAGTGAGCTTGAAGCAGTAGGTCATAAACAGAGAGAAAGGGGCATTAAAAATAAGTCGTTTTCCAAGGTCTGCTAGAAATCTAAACGAAAGAGATGATGTTACAGCTCAGACCTTCCAAGGAAAACAGCAACTTTTCAAATTTCGGCATTGAGTCAGAGCTGTTGTTAAAATTGCTTTCAGAAATCACAGTATACTTTTTTCAAGTTTAGTCACAGGCTCAAAGTTCTCCAAGGAGGCTGAGTTTTTGCTGCATGCCTGGTGAATATCTATATTCTGGATTTGAAGTTTAAGGTGATGGAAAGTCTGGGAGGGTTAGGTAGAGAGACCTGTAACTGCTGGAAACTCAAGGCAATACCCTGGCATTGATTATTTGGAGTTGCCCTAGCTATCACAGTTCTGCCTTTGTGTAAACAGATAGATCCATTTTCAGTCATCCTCCCAGAGCCACTGCTTTTTTTCTCAACAGTATAAGCAACCCACTATAATCAGAGCAATAGACCTAAAGAATTGAGGTTGCAAACTGAAATGTCAATCGTGATACATATTAAATCAGATATCTCAATCTCTCCTTTTGCAAATGGTGTTTAGCTAATTATTTAATGGAAGTGTTGGGAGGACTTGGCATTCAGGCCAAGATTTTGGCATTCCCAAATCAGTTCTCTACAGATGAGTGAATTTTTCTAACATTAAAAAACATCATAAGAGCACACTTTTTTCAGTTGATGTTCAGAAGCCTTTAGCTAACTATTTACAAGATTTTTTAAAGCTGCTTTTAAGTATAGAACTCCATTATAGTGCACGAACAATATCTATTCTTCATATTAAGGAAAAACTCAATGCAGATACTATCCAGAAATGACAGGAGTTTTAATATAGAATGCTATGTGCCATAACTCCTACTGACTCCAAAGAGACAACTATGCTTATATAAGTTATCTGAAAAGAACCAGATAAGCCTGAACAAGGGCCAGACAATTATTACACTCTATTAAAATAAAGCAAACTATCCAAACCATCTTCATAGGAAACTTTTAGAAATGAAATATTAAAGTTATTGCTAACATGATTTAAAGGATATAAACAAAACAAAATTTCTACAAGGTATTTTGAGAAAATCAGAAACTATGAATCTGGCTTTGAAGCTTTAAAATCAGAAAAGAAAAAAGGTTATTCTGTTCAAATCTCAGGGTAAAAATGACCTTAGTGAAGTAAAAGTCACTCAGCTGTGTCCAACTCTACAGTCCATGGAACTCTCTAGTCAGAATACTGGAGTGGGTAGCCTTTCCCTTCTCCAGAGCATCTTCCCAATCCAGAGATCAAACCCAGGTCTCCCACATTACAGGGAAATTGTTTACCAGATGAGCCACAAAGGAAGCCCAAGAATACTGGAGTGGGTAGCCCATCTCTTGTTCAGAGCATCTTCCCAACCCAGGAATCAAATCAGGGTCTCCTACATTGCAGGCAGATTCTTTATCAACTGAGCTATCAAGGAAGCCCCTAAAATGACCTTAGTAATATGGAATAATATTAAATCATTTGCTAAACTTGAAGTACATATTGAAGTCATTCAAGGGGTAACAACCCTGTATAAAAATGAAAGGGGCATTTCCCAGTGGTCCAGTGGTTAGGACCCCACGCTTCCACTGCAGGGGCATGAGTCAATCCCCGGTGAGGGAATTAAGATCCTCCCTTGCGGTGAGGCAAATAATAGAAAGAAAGAAAGGGAGTTTTGGCATACCAGTTTTGGCTATAAAATATCAGTATGTGTTTAGATCTAGTGAAAAAGCTCAGAAAGCACCTAGAAACTGGCTTTTCTCTTGTAGAAGACAGAGCTGATTGATTGTTCAGAATGGATTGTTCTCTAGTTGACAAGCAATAGACATTTGGATATGTTGTCAAAGAGAAATATATTTTCAGTCTTGATTCTAAAATGAAAGACAAGATGATAGAACATTCCTTAGGTTAAAACCACTGAAACTAATTCTTCGATTGTCAGTAGCACCTGGTAATGGGAAGTTCACCACTAATGTGAAGCAATGCCTATGGTTTTCGTTATCCCTATGATGGCCTATTAATAAAAACAAAACCTAAATATTCAACAGAGAACAAACATTTAAGGTACAATGGAGGGATAAACTATGCTTCACAAAACCCAACCAGCACTAAACTTGGTACAAGCATTTCCTGTTGAAGCTAGAATGCTTCCTGAACTGAGAAAGAATTTAGTAACCATCAATTTTCACTAAAGATAATAATTGGCTTTGCTATCATTTAACCATTAACACTAAATAAATTGACTCATCTTATGCAGTGACTATTCTTTAAAAAAAAGAAAAGAAAAGGCCCAATTGGAAATGCAACAAAAAAGAAATAAAGTAAGTGACTTCACAGAAAACAAATTAGAAAGGAGACTTGGTTGATGAGTGTATTCGTTGGTTTTTTGTTTGTTGCTTGTTTCCTCCAAACCCTATTGGAGAGTCTCATCAAGCTCATTCATAATTACCTAAAACCCATATCATGAGGTATTATGTGATTGTATAATGGACAACGGACCACTCATACCTCCCATCATTAGACAGCACATACAATCAATACAAAGTTACCAGATGTGAATGGTACTTTCTGAAAGTAACAACTATTCTCACCAGTCTTCCAACAAAGCAATCTGGTCTAGCAAACAGCCATATTGGTAAAGACTGACCTCAGGTTGATGCCATACACTCACATGCCATCTATGTATATGTTGAAAGATATCATACTCACTGATAACAATCCACTTTCCCTTTAACCATAAGAAGAAATGAACGAATTTCTCAGGCACTTTTGGCTGCTGTCACATAACTATAGGATCTTTACCATGGGTATTAATCACAAAACAACACACAAAAGAAATCACATTCAAAATGCAATATGTTTTTCTTTCATTCCTCAAAAGGCTGTTTTTCATAAGTATTATTTATTAATTTTGCTATCTAATTTTTACAAATACCTCCTGCCAAGAGAAGCAATAAATCTTTTATATTCTCTCTACACTATAGCTTAGCTACCACTTACCAATATATAATATTAATAAGGTGTTGACAAATCTTATTGATGACTTAGATACCTACTGTTTTTCTTGTACAAAAGAACTTCAAAGCAGTTTGACTCGAGTTGTCAAAAGTCTGCCTGACTTTCTCAATGGTTTTTTTGTCAGTCAATTCTCCATACATAAAACTGGAAGAAAAAAAAACACCAAACAATCCATTTCAGTTTGGGGTTGCTTTTCAAATGCTACATAAAATCATATACTTGTCTTTGTTAAATTAAGAATTCAAATTTAGTTACAAAATAATTGCTCCCACAAAATGAACTAAAATAGTTAAACCATGTTTTAATCATGACTCTTGCTAGAAGATAGCTTTTTAAGTGATTTTGAACAAATAGTGAGAAAGAGTAAGAGAGAAAAACAGTCCTTACTTTACACAAGTCCAGTATGCATCAATTTTAGTTACTTCAGCAATCCTTTTGTTAAATAATACCAGTCTCCCAAATTCTGGTTTTCATAGTATATTAACTATGATTGATACCATAAAGTATGAACTTTGCTGCTGGATCATCAGTCTACAAGCCACGAATAAATAACAAGTACCCATAACAATCAGTGATCAGTTTCACGACTTGTTTTAAAGCCTGTCAGAATTAACAGCGCATCCACTACTCAGCTCATGCACAGACAGCAAAGCGTGCAGTTGTGTTGGCTCCTTGTCTCTCAGTGGTACACTCATGGGACATTTTACAAAAATGGAAAATAAAAGCAGGAATTCACCATCAAAGATTAAAGCCCACCAAAGAAATGTAAAGTGATCAGTCTAAGAGGATTCAAACTTAAAAGAAGTATACTGTTTGCTAAGAGGTAGAAAAAAATGCTCTCTTCATATCATAAAATATATTACAAGAATGCAAGAATTGTTCAAATGACTTGATAGGTTTTTGCAAAGAAATGAAACACTTTAGTCTCAATGTTTCTAATGTTATACATCATTAAATAATGTACTAAATAAATATTAGTGTTACTATTATTTTCATTTCCCTCACTTAAAACCAACAGAAAGAGATTTTTTCCTAATGCCTTGACAAACATTGTTAAAGGTCACAGAACAATCATACTTTTTCATTGAGTATTAAGGTCACCTACATGCTTTCAGCTTGTATGGTTTTTTTCACATTCCCATACTACAATGAAATGTGAAGATTCAGTATTATACGCATTACTGAATTGGCATTCTCGTTACTTATGAGGATTTTTTTGAAATAAATACAAGTAGACCTAACGGAAGGAAAATAAAGGAGAGAAACTGAAGAGGACATATGCTATTACTCTGGCTAGAGGAACATAGTATGAAAAGGCAAAATGATAGGATAGCAAAAGAGAAACTCCCCAGGTCAATAGGTGCCCAATATGCTACTGGAGATCAGTGGAGAAATAACTCCAGAAAGAATGAAGGGATAGAGCCAAAGCAAAAACAATCCCCAGTTATGGATGTGACTGGTGACAGAAGCAAGATCCGATGCTGTAAAGAGCAGTATTGCATAGGAACCTGGAATGTCAGGTCCATGAATCAAGGCAAATTGGAAGTGGTCAAACAAGAGATGGCAAGGGTGAACGTCGACATTCTAGGAATCAGCGAACTAAAATGGACTGGAATGGGTGAATTTAACTCAGATGACTATTATATTTACTACTGTGGGCAGGAATCTCTCAGAAGAAATGGAGTAGCCATCATGGTCAACAAAAGAGTCCGAAATGCAGTACTTGGATGCAATCTCAAAAATGACAGAATGATCTCTGTTCGTCTCCAAGGCAAACCATTCAATATCACANAATCAGCGAACTAAAATGGACTGGAATGGGTGAATTTAACTCAGATGACTATTATATCTACTACTGTGGGCAGGAATCCCTCAGAAGAAATGGAGTAGCCATCATGGTCAACAAGAGAGTCTGAAATGCAGTACTTTGCCATCTCAAGAACGACAGAATGATCTCTGTTCGTCTCCAAGGCAAACCATTCAATATCACAATTATCCAAATCTATACCCCAACCAGTAATGCTGAAGAAGCTGAAGTTGAACGGTTTTATGAAGAGCAGATAAACTATTTATCAAATAGCATAGAATAGATACCTTAATTTGATTTTTTCTAAAAGTGCTATGTTGTGTTTGTTTCTAAATTCTATAGACTTTTTGTTTATGCTATTTTTGTTATGATGAGTAACATAAGCTTCCTTGTGTAAAACTGGAAAGCTGCAGGGAACTTGAAGGAAGAAAATTATAGTCCTTAATAATCATATTATCCAGAGAAATGTTGAGTGTTAATATTTTGGTAGATCTCATCTAGAAATTTTTCTTTGGGAAAAATGGAATTATATATTCTGCTTTTGTTATCTGCTTTTTAGTTTAGTAGCATTTATCAAAACCATGGTTCTACTTTATATTTATCTACAATAAAATTTTTATTGGCTAAATAATATTGTCTTCTACTGGATGTTAATAATGTCTAACGTCTATTGATATTACTGTATCCTGGTTACTTTTGAGACACTTTACATACTTTTGCTCATTTAGTCTTTAGTATCTCTTTAAGAGCTGTTCTATCATTAATTTTACAGCTGAGAAAATTGAGCAAGGACAAGTTTAGTAATTTTCCCAAGATCCCGCAGCCAGTAAGTGGCAGCCATAGGTTATGAACTTATTCTGACTCCATAGCCTGTGCTCGTATCACTATCTCATGTTGTTTCTCAATATTAAGGTAGTTTATAGTTGTTTTTGTTGTTATTTTAAGTTGTGCCACAGCTAACATCCTTGTAACCATATCTGTCTTTATATCTATGATTATTTCCTTAGAATAAATTTCTAGTAGTTGCAGTAATATTGGGTCAAAAGGTGTGGATACTTTCTAAGGCCCATGTAAATGTATTGCCAAGTTGTCTTCCAGAAAAATTTGTCAGTACCAAAGTGTTCTCTTAACCAGATGAAACCAGATTCCCCACATCCTTAGGAACACTTCTTTTTAAATCTAATAATTTGATAAAGACCCTTGTTTTAATTTTTCTTTCTCTGAATAGTAGTATTGAAGTGAAAGTCGGCCAGTCGTGTCCAGCTTTTGTAGCCTCATGGCTATATGGTGCATGGAATTCTCCAGGCCAGAATACTGAAGTTGGTAGCCTTCCCTCTCCTGGGAATCCTCCCAACCCAGGGATTGAACCCAGGTCTCCCGCACTGCAAGAGGATTCTTTACCAGCTGAGCCACAAGGGAAGCCCAAGAATACTGGAGTGGGTAGTCTATCCCTTCTCCAGCGGATCTTCTGACGTAGGAATCAAACTGAGGTCCCCTGTGTTGCAGGCAGATTATTTACCAACTGAGCTGTCAGAGAAACCCTAATATTAAGTTAAGTATTAAGAATAGTAACTCTTTGCTTATAGGTATAATTTTTTTTCCAAGTTTGTATCTTAGTTTTGTAAATGAATTCTTATCAATCATAATGATAATAGCTAGGGTTTATATAGTAATCACCGTGTGTGTGTGTGTGTGTGTGTGCGCGCGCGCACACATGCTTAGTCACTCAGTCGTGTCCAACTCTTTGTGACCCCATGCACTGCAGACCACCAGACTCCTCTGTCCATGGAATTTTCACAGCAAGAATACTGGAGCGGATTGCCATTTCCTATTCCATAGGATCTTGCCAAGCCAGGGATTGAATCTGTGTCTCTTGCATCTCCTGCTATACTAACTGATTATATTAATTAACTCATTTAATTTTTATAATATCTCTGTGAGGTAGGTGCAGTTATTAGCTCCATTTACAAAGTACTCTGACAGTATGTTTTAAATTCTCAAACAGTTTTTTCTTTTGTGTCCTTGCCCATTTCTGTTCTCAATTCCTTAGAATCTCTTTTCCTAGCCTAATGGGTGATACCTTTTGTTCAGTTTTTCATTACTTAGTTTAGAAGTTATTTTCTTTGGGATAACTCATCTAACAACTTTCTAATTCCCCAAGGCAAAGATGGTGACTGTAGCCGTGAAATTAGAAGACGCTTACTCCTTGGAAGAAAAGTTATGACCAACCTAGATAGCATATTCAAAAGCAGAGATATTACTTTGCCGACTAAGGTCTGTCTACTCATGAATACTGGAGTGGGTAGTCTATCCCTTCTCCAGCGGATCTTCTGACGTAGGAATCAAACTGAGGTCCCCTGTGTTGCAGGCAGATTATTTACCAACTGAGCTGTCAGAGAAACCCTAATATTAAGTTAAGTATTAAGAATAGTAACTCTTTGCTTATAGGTATAATTTTTTTTCCAAGTTTGTATCTTAGTTTTGTAAATGAATTCTTATCAATCATAATGATAATAGCTAGGGTTTATATAGTAATCACCGTGTGTGTGTGTGTGTGTGTGTGCGCGCGCGCACACATGCTTAGTCACTCAGTCGTGTCCAACTCTTTGTGACCCCATGCACTGCAGACCACCAGACTCCTCTGTCCATGGAATTTTCACAGCAAGAATACTGGAGCGGATTGCCATTTCCTATTCCATAGGATCTTGCCAAGCCAGGGATTGAATCTGTGTCTCTTGCATCTCCTGCTATACTAACTGATTATATTAATTAACTCATTTAATTTTTATAATATCTCTGTGAGGTAGGTGCAGTTATTAGCTCCATTTACAAAGTACTCTGACAGTATGTTTTAAATTCTCAAACAGTTTTTTCTTTTGTGTCCTTGCCCATTTCTGTTCTCAATTCCTTAGAATCTCTTTTCCTAGCCTAATGGGTGATACCTTTTGTTCAATTTTTCATTACTTAGTTTAGAAGTTATTTTCTTTGGGATAACTCATCTAACAACTTTCTAATTCCCCAAGGCAAAGATGGTGACTGTAGCCGTGAAATTAGAAGACGCTTACTCCTTGGAAGAAAAGTTATGACCAACCTAGATAGCATATTCAAAAGCAGAGATATTACTTTGCCACTAAGGTCTGTCTACTCAAGGCTATGGTTTTTCCAGTAGTCATGTATGGATGTGAGAGTTGGACTGTAAAGAAGGCTGAGCGCCGAAGAATTGATGCTTTTGAACTGTGGTAGAGGACTCTTGAGAGTCCCTTGGACTGCAAGGAGATCCAACCAGTCCATTCTGAAGGAGATCGGCCCTGGGATTTCTTTGAAAGGAATGATGCTGAAGCTGAAGCTCCAGTACTTTGGCCACCTTATGTGAAGAGTTGACTCATTGGAAAAGACCCTGATGCTGGGAGGGACTGGGGGCAGGAGGAGAAGGGGACGACCGAGGATGAGATGGCTGGATGGCGTCACTGACTCCATGGGCGTGGGTCTGGGTGAACTCCAGGAGTTGGTGATGGACAGGGAGGCCTGGCGTGCTGCGATTCATGGGGTCACAAAGAGTCGGACACGACTGAGCGACTGAACTGAACTGAAGGCAAAGTTAGGTGCCCATCTTCTGTCTTTTCTTTACATGCAGTTATCATTTTTGGTTTTATTCCTCTTGTGTATTCCCTGCTCTTATACATTTTATACAGATGCTGTACATCTGAATACTCTGTAAATATTTGTTGATTTGAATTGAAGGTGCTCATGATAATGTTGGTGATACAGGAAAGAAATCAACTTTCCCAGTATGTAAAATAGAGAAATTTACACTAAGGAAGTTAACACTGGAACTCAACTTTAAAGGCCAGTGGGAAAGGAGGCAGACAGAGGGGGCCTAGAGACTGAGTGCAAACACACATGGGAATTTCCCGTTCTGGGAACAACAAGTGATTTACAGTGATTTTGAGGTTTATCAGCTTTGCCTCGGGGAAAGCCTGGTGTAATAAATCCCTCCTTCACCCAGCATACCTGGTCTAGTGTTCAGAACATTTCAGTCTTTCATCTGGATCTCTTCTGTTATAAAACAGAGCTCAGTTTCTTTTCTGACTTGCTCATTTTTTCAGTGTGACAGGAGCGGGGGAAGTTGGCAGGTCCTGGTATAATCTTGAAAGATATTGAAATGCCCAGGGAAGTTTTGTGACTTGGTGGGGAAGGCCCACTGGCAGCCTTTGCTGAAAGTGGAAGCCTTGGGCTTGGGGAGAGAGGAAACCCTGCAGCCTGTCTGTGAAGACTTGGGTTCCTGCACACCCTTTCCTGGTTGTCAGCACATGGAACGAGACCCCAGTGTCTTTTCTCTCTGGCCTTCATTACGTTTCTGTTCTTCTAGCTTTGATACAAGACTAAGAGTCGTTCTTCTCTGACTCTAGTCTTGAGGTATACTGACTGCTGGTCTTGAAAAGGAACAAGTGAGCACTTTACAGATTGACAATATAATTTATTTGTCATTTAATTTGATATTTTTTCAAATCCTCTTTATATCTCATCATGTAACTAAAACTTTTTTCATTATGAAAATAATTCATGCTGATTGAAGAAACTTTGTAAAATAGAGAAAAAGAAAAGTAAGAGAAAAGTTATTCCAGCAACCAATTACAGCCACATTTTGGTGTCTCCCACCACCCTGTTTTTGCTCTTTGTCTTTACATACGTATTTTTGTACATGTTTTACAATATAGCACTGTAGTTAGGAACATGGCTTGTGCTGGAGTTTTAGTTATAGCTTAGCCTTTTATTAGCTTTGTGAGTGTAACTATCCCTCTAAGCCTCAGTTGTCTTTTCTTTAAAAAGTGGCAATTTCATAAAATATTTATCCCTAGAGTTTTTATGAGGATGAAGAAATAATATGTATTCAGTGTGACCGTCTCATAATGACTTTTCAATAAATGTAACAGTAATAATCAGGCCTGTCCTTTGGTTAGGTCATTGAGGGATGCTCCTCTGGGCTGTGCTTGGAGAGACGAGGTGGGTCAGGGTACTTACTGTACCTTTCTTTTCTGAAATAATTAAAATTCAACTTCAAATTTTTTTTTTTTAACATTCCCAAGGGGCCTATGAAAATGTTTACACTGAGACCTCCTTTAAAATATGACTTTTATCTTGGCCTAGCCTCACAGTGGGTGAGTGGCCCTGGCCTCAGACTTCTAGGATGGCCCTGATGATGATGGTATCAATGATACTGCAATAAAAGTGGCAAGAAAAGACCTGAGTATCAGGCTTGGTGTTTGGTAAGTATTCAGTGATTGTTAGCTGTTCTTTTTAATAATGATAAATACAGATTTGTAGTTTGTTATAAATTCCAACGGATGTTGGCAAGTGTTATATGCAGAGTGCATCATGTGAGATGCTGGACTGGATGAAGTACAAACTGGAATCAAAATTGCTGGGAGAAATATCAATAACCTCAGATATACAGATGACACTATCCTTATGGCACAAAGTGAAGAGGAACTGAAGAGCCTGTTGATGAAAGTGAAAGAGGAGAGTGAAAAAACTGGCTTAAAACTCAGAATTCAAAAAACAAAGATCATGGCATCCAGTCCCATCACTTCATAGCAAATAGATGGGGAAACAGTGGAAACAGGCCTTTTTTTTCTTGGTCTCCAAAATCACTGCAGATGGTGACTGCAGCCATGAAATTAAAAGACACTTGCTCCTTGGAAGAAAAGCTATAACAAACCTAGACAGCATATTAAGAAGCAGAGACATTGCCAGCAAAGGTCCATCTAGTCAAGGCTATGGTTTTTCCAGTAGTCATGTATGGATGTGAGAGCTGGACCAAAAGAAAGCTGGGTACCAAAGAATTGATGCTTTTGAACTGTGGTGTTGGAGAAGACTCTTGAGAGTCCCTTGGACTACAAGGAGATCCAACCAGTCCATCATCCAACCAGTCCATCCTAAAGGAAATCAGTCCTGAATATTCATTGGAAGGACTGATGCTGAAGCTGAAACTCCAGTACTTTGGCTGCCTCATGCAAAGAACTGACTCATTGGAAAAGATCCTGATGCTGGGAAAGATTGAAGGCAGGAGGCGAATGGAATGACGGAGGATGAGATGGTTGGATGGCATCACTGACTCAATGAACATGAGTTTAAACAAGCTCTTGGGAGTTGGTGACAGACAGGGAAGCCTGGTGTGCTGCAGTCCGTGGGGTTCAAAGAGTCAGACATGACTAAGCGACTGAACTGATAAATTATAAAAGCATAACCAATTTCCAGATTATTACACAATCTGAAAATTTTTTAAAAGGTTATTGAGGTATCTATCTAGATATAGATATATCTGTATATTTAGATAGATCAATCTACCTACCTATATATCTAGATAGATCTATCTAGATATATGATTCACATATCACTGTGAATTTGATTGAAGTGGCAGCATAATACTTGGCTCAGTGTGTTCTCCCCTTATTGGATACTCATATTATTTCCAGTTTTTCTCTAGTAACTAATAGGTGCAGTAAATGTCACTGTAAGTAAAGCACGTCCCACATTTATTATTGTTTCCTTATGACAGATTTCCAGAAATGAAATCATTGACTTACAGGATAAAAACTTTATTAGGATTGCTGCTGCTAAGTCGCTTCAGTCGTGTCCGACTCTGTGCGACCACATAGACGGCAGCCAACTAGGCTCCTCTGTCTCTGGGATTCTCCAGGCAAGAATACTGGAGTGGGGTGCCATTTCCTTCTCCTTAGGATTCTTGCTGTATATTTTCACACTACCTTCTGAAGAGCTCTGACAGTTTGTACCCCCATGAGTATGTCTGTAGCCCTCCTCTTCTCACCTTTGCTAGCCCTGAATACTGCTAGCTCTAGGGTCTTTTTTTTTTTTTTTTTAAGTAAGTCTATAAGGAGAAACAATAAAAATTTGCATTCTCTCAATTGATTAGTAATGTTAACATCTATTAGCCAGTTTTATTTCCTCTTTGGAAATTGTCTACTTAAAGTCTTAGTGTTTTCATTATCTAAGTAGTTCTATATACATTAAAAATGACTATCATATTTGTTTTGCTTTTTCTCCAATTGTATATCTTTTAATTTTGTTTTCAGCAGAAGTTTAAAAATATTTGTGTGGACAAATCTTTATTTCTTTTGCATAAATAATAGCTTCAGGACTTAGTTATCTTTGTTTTAAGGAGGTGATATTTTACTTGAAGGTAAAGCATCTACCTGATTTTTTCCCTCTATACTATTTTTTAGAATATTTACTTATTTTTTTGACTGTGTGGGATCTTAGCTGTGGCCCGCAGGCTTGGTTGCTCCATAGCATGTGGGGTCTCGCTTCCCCAACCAGGGTTTGAACTCATGTCCCCTGCACTGAAAGGTAGATCTTCAACCATTGGACCACCAGGAAAGTCCTCTCCTTCTGTACTTCTTAATCAAGTCAAGTAAACAGTTTTGCTTTAATATTTAGTCCTAATATGAGATGGAAGAGGATAGACCAACTAGCCAGCTCCCACCAGCCCACCCCTTACAGCAGTGCAGGCTGAGTCACAAGCTATTCTTAGGTGTTTTTTCCCCTTTCATGTGGGTGAATTGTCTTGTTCAGACTTGTTGACTAATTCTTCTAAAATTGGTTTCGGAATACTGGCTACTTCAATTATTAGTTTACCATTTCTGTTCTTTTTTTGCCCTGTCTATTGGTTGATTCTTTGTGGGGTAAACTTAACATTTATAGAAGTCCAAGTTTACAGCTTATATTCAAACATCTTAAACTGAAGATGTTAAGTTGCAGAACTAGACTGAGAACTTAAATTTGTGTAGAGCAGTTCTCTTTTTGAAGCTTTTGAGTCTCAACATGCTTTGTGTATTTGGGGCCCTAAACCTGTTGGTAGAAATAATAATCACCTTTTACTCAAATGTAATCAATATTTGTAAGAAAAACATATCCTTTTTATTAGTAATTGGCACAACTGCAGTTTGTCATACCAATTCAGTGAAATTAAGCCAATTCTTAATAGTTGAAAATGAAGATGAAGTAATAGTAGTAATAGCCATCATTTATGAGCACCATCTGTGTGCCAGATGTTTTACAGACATGATACCTGAGCCTTAAAAGAGCCTGGCATTTAGGTGCCATCAATCACATTTATAAGTTAGAAAACTGAAGCTGTGTCATCTGCAAGTCTCCTAAACTAAAAGTAACTATACTTGGATTAGAACTCGAATTGGTTAATCTGCTTTCAAAGTTCAACTCCAGATTTGTCAGCTTGCTTGTCCTCAGTGCAGTTGAAAGGATGCTAATCTCTCTGTGTCAAAGCTTTTGTATTAAAGGATATTTTAATACCTACACTGTGTATATGAAGATGAGACATTCACAGGAGCTCCAGTCTGATAGAGTTGGGCAGGCATGCAAACAAAGGTTACAGTATTGGTGGTATGTAGTTTATTAGAGATATATACAAGATAAAATGAGATGTGGCAAAAGAAGGTTTTTAAGTGAACGTATTGCTGAGAAGTGTCACAGATTCAGAGAAAGGGGTAATAGAAATAAGATGGCATAGAGGTGGAGGGGGAAGGTATTCTAACAGTGGAAATGTAGGCAGAGGATAAACCATAAAATACCTTATATGCCATATGGAGAAAATTAAATATTTTTTGAAAATATCAGTTTTATCAAGATATAATTCATATACTATAAAATTCACCCTTTTAAAGTTTACAGTTCTTTTATTTTTATTACAATCACAGAATTGAACAAGCATCATCACTAATTTTAGGTTATTTTCTTCGTCCCAAAGAACCCCCTATACCCATTAGCATCCTCTCTCAATTTCCCAGCTCTGCTGTTGTTGCTGCTGCTAAGTCGCTTCAGTCATGTCTGACTCTGTGTGACCCCATAGATGGCAGCCCACCAGGTTCCCCTGTCCCTGAGATTCTCCAGGCAAGAACTCTGGAGTGGGTGCCATTTCCTTCTCCAATGCAGGAAAGTGAACTGTGAAAGTGATGTCACTCAGTTGTGTCCAACTCTTAGTGACCCCATGGACTGCAGCCTACCAGGTTCCTCCATCCATGGGATTTTCCAGGCAAGAGCACTGGAGTGGAGTGCCATTGCCTTCTCTGTTTCCCAGCTCTCAGTTCAGTTCAGTTCAATCACTCAGTCCTGTCCCGACTCTTTGCGACCCCGTGAATCGCAACACGCCAGGCCTCCCATCACCAACTCCTGGAAGTCACCCAAACTCATGTGAATTGAGTCTGTAATGCCATCCAGCCATCTATCCTCTGTCGTCCCCTTCTCCTCTTGACCCCAATCCCTCCCATCATCAGGTAACCACTAACCCATGAATTTGCCTCTTCTGGACATTTCATATAAATGAGACATAGAATACGTGGTCTTTTTGTTACTGACTTCTTTTACTTACTGTAATGTTTGTTTTTAAAGAGCACCCATATTGTACCATGTATCAGTAATTCATTTCTTTTTATGGTCAAATATTCCATGGTATGGGTATACCACATTTTGTTTATCCATTCATCAGTTGATGGTCATTTAGGTTGTTTGCACTTTTGAGCTATTATGAACAGTGCTGTTGTGAGCATTTGTGTACAAGTTTTTATATGGACATAGGTTTATATTTTCATTTCTCTTGGGTTCATATATGAAGGTGGGCTTGCTGGGTTTTATGGTAACCTACGCTTAACATTTTGAGGAACTGCCAGATTGTTTTCCGAAGCAGCTAAATCGTTTTACTTTCCCACCAGCAAGGTATGAAGGATCCAGTTTAGTAGATCAGATCCCCTGGAGAAGGAAATGACAGCTCACTCCAGTATTTCTTGCCTGGGAAATTCCATGGGCAGTGGAGCCTGATAGGCTCTAGTCCATCATGGATCACAAAAGAGTCTGAAACAACTTAGCGAGTAAACAACAGATTTTATACTATTGGTGAGCACAATCACAGTGGTTGAAAACTATTGGATTCTGTTCCTGCTTTCCAATGTCTTTCAAGACACAGGTCAGAAGCCTTTTTCTAATGAATGGAACCAAAATGCAAATCATTTCCTCAATTCTGTGGGCTACTTAAAATCTGAGTTATTAAGGATTACTGAAATTTAGTGTTTATGTATTAAAACTATCCAATTTCTAGAGCTTACTGAGTGTCCTAATTCAGTTTTTTTCTAAGAAATCTGTTAACTCTACAAAACTTTGGCAACATCAGATTGAATTGAAAAATTCCTACTATGCACTCCTACAACAGTGGATACTGTTTCAGTGTATCATTGGGTTGTCTTGAGTTTGACTCGTTCCATTTCTGCTATTCTTTTAATTGATTGCAGTCACAGAATTATGTTGTTTTAATTTTGTGGACCGTTTGTATAACTATATCATTGCTATAACTTCTTCATCATAGAGTTATTTTTCTACTGAAAAATAGCATGTTAGGTAGGTTGAATCTCTTTCTTGTTCCACATAGGTAGGCAATAGTTAGAATAGTTTGAGAATGAATGATTACTTAATTGGAAGGTTTCTTTCCCACTTTAATATTCCACTCGAATACATTTTTAAAGTGGAAATTAATGTATGTTATAATTAAGAGTTTTAACTATGGAGTACATGTACTCCCCAAATTGGCTTTGGAAGTCTGAAAGCTTTGAAATTGTTCACCACATTTTGTGCATTTGTGTTTTTCCCAGAGAGAGAAACTGGGTTTGCCAAATTTCTTTTTAAAAAAAGAAATCCATGGCCCTCAAAGAATTCAGATGGATGAAGAGAATTTGTAAATTTGAGAATTGGGATATTTGGGGGAAGTGAGACCTTGCTTTGGTTAGGTGTTGCTGCTCAGTGATAGATATTTTCTGGATACATGCTTTTAAAAGGGTGACTCATTCCATGTTAAAATAGCTCTCTCTTATTCTTCCTGATAATTTTTTGTCCCTGTCAGAACTTGGAGTTTGCCTTGAAAGTCCTCACTGCACATTTATTATTACTATTTTATATTTTATTATCAAAGTAATATTTATTATTTTATATTTACTTTCTTGTATGATTGGATTGCTCTTTATTCAAGGTGTTATTTTTGCTGCCCTGATTGCATGCTTTACTTGAAATGAATTGGTATTTTTAAAAAATGGTTTGACAGAATAAGAAAATGAATGCTTTTCTACCCATTGACTTCTAGTTTCTTTTTCCTTTACTCTCTTGTTCTGTTTCTGTTTTGGTTGAGATTGGAAAGTACCAGTAGCCAGTGAAAGCTCTTCCCATGCAGGCCTTGCTTGGGTATTGTGGCATCAGCTTGGGTATCAGGTTCTCAAGGCCTCTGCAGACAGTGTGGCTGGAGAAGTATACTTCTTCTCTGTAGCTGTTTTACCATCATATGCAGCGTGGTTGGATTTGAGATATGAGACTAGCAATTTCAGTTAAATGTTTTTGATAAAACAGACTTATTACTTAATATTGTTTATAATAGACTAAGAAATTGTCAAGGGGGAAAAAAAAGAAATTGACAAGGTGAGGTTCTGGATGATATTGGCTATAGGGTTAAAGGGTGGTTATAGTATAATACAAATATATTTGGTCTGTGTCCTTGGTTCCTGGCACAGAGTTCCTAAAACCTTTGAAATTCCCTAAGTGATAGGAAAGTTGCTTTCCATCATACCTGAGCTTATGTTAATGAGGTGACTAAGAGGTGCACCCCTGGATAGCCTCAGTGTAAGGCTGCTGCTAAGTCGTTTCAGTCGTATCCGACTCTGTGCGACCCCATAGACAGCAGCCCACCAGGCTCCCCCATCCCTGGGATTCTCCAGGCAAGAACGCTGGGGGGAAAAAAAAAAAAAAAAAAGAACACTGGAGTGGGTTGCCATTTCCTTCTCCAGTGCATGAAAGTGAAAAGTGAAAGTGAAGTCACTCAGTCGTATCCGACTCTTTGAGACGACTCTGAGCGACCCCACGGACTGCAGCCCACCAGGCTCCTCCATCCGTGGGATTTTCCAGGCAAGAGTACTGGAGTGGGATGCCCTTGCCTTCTCCACAAGGTAAGGCTAGATAACCAGAAAGAGCTAGAGAATTGGAGGGTTGGAATTTTCAGCCCTATCCACCAACCGCCAAGAAAAACAGGTGAGTGCTGGAGTTTGAACTTCTGCTTATATCCATAAATTCACAGTTTTGAATATTTGCATACTATTCCAGGATTTTATATTTAAAACATTTCCATTGTGCCATAAACATTGCCTGTCTACTGTAACCTTGAAATCATCATTGTGAACAGATGCATCTCATTCTAAGCGAATAGAACTGTATTTTCTTGTTCCTTCCTTCATTAGATAAATTACCTTATTTGTATTTTTTTGCTATTGATGACACTACGATACACATCTTTACATTCTGTTTTCCTCCTTTGGATTATTTTCTTAAGATAAATTCTGACAAATGGGCCAAGTGGGCATTTTGTTTTGGATGGATGTTGTCAAATTTAAAGGCACAAACTTTACCTTAAGTCTTCCACTTCTGTGATATTTGCCTTCTTTAAAAAATTGATACCCTTTTGTGGGATAATTTAAAATTTACAGGAAAATTGAGCAGATAGTACAATTTCTCATACACTCTTCTACCTATTACTAATAACATGTTAATACAGTACATTTATTGTAATTAATTAACCAGTGTTGGCACACCTATTATTAACTAAAGTCCATGCTTTACTTACTTTTCCTTAGCTTTTACCTGATGACCTTTTTCTGTACCAGGACCCCATACTATAGTACATTTAATTGTCATGGCTCCCTAGGCTCCTCTTGATTGTTATTACTCTTAGTTGTGACTGTTACTCAAACTTTACTTGTTTCTGATGACTCCGTCTTGAAGGGTACTGGTTAGGTATATTATAATGTTCCTCTGTTGGAATTTAGTGTTTTTGTCATAAGACAGACGACCATGGACCAAGCAGGCAAATGAACCAAATGTGTACATTGCAACGTAAATTTGCCAAAATGAATATGTTTCTTGTATACCAAAATATATAAAGTTAGTATATCACTTTTACTGTAACCATTAAGTACCTAGAAGTAAATGAGACAAGAGTAGGACTCTACTAAAGGATGCAAAAAATACACATCTGAGAATAGTCTCAAAAATTATGAAAAAATAGGACAGTGAGTAGAGAGGGATTTGCATATTCTAACACTGTGGTAGTTAGAGCCCTAAGACAGGAGTACACAGGACGACCCACTGAATAGAAATAAATGCAGGCTATGAGTAAACTTAATGTATAAGAGGAGAGATGCATTTCATACCAATTAGTAAAAGCTAAATTATTTCATAAATGGTCTCAGAAAAAGTGGTAGACATCATTAGTGGTAGAAAAGTGGAGAAATAATTTAGCCTCATATCTATCATTCCATTCCAAAATAATAAATTCTGAATAAATCAAATATAAAAATTTTTTAAATGTACAGGTACTGGAAGAAAATTTGGGCAGTTTCTGATATGAGACAGACCTTTCTTAGCATGAGAGCATACTCAGTGGTCATAAAGGAAAAGATTGATAAAAAGAACAAAGTTGGTGTAACAACAAATTGGATAAAAAGTATTTGTAACATGTAAGTCTGGGAGACTGAAAGGGCAGAGTGTGAAGTAGTCTTCTAAGAGAGTAGGGGAGCAAATGAACTAGGGAAATGTGGACTTGTCAGGCAGGAGGTAGGGTACACTTGAGTTAGTGGTCAGGAATTTTAAGTGAGACCAGGCAGCCTTTATATAGTCATGGAATAACAAGAGTTGGATTTACAAAAGACTGGTATTTTGCCAGACGTGTAGTATGTAGGGAGAGAGGGAAGCTGAGGATGTTTACAGCAAACTGCTTATAATGGTGAGCTGTGATATTTAATTGGGGTAAGGAGGGATATTAGGACATGAGGAAGGGTGTAAGAATATAAGAAAGATTGAGGGACAGTTAAAAGGTGATAAGATCAATAGTTTGTAGGTCCAAGTAGGGTTAAAGAATTGTTGGTGTTAGCGAACTGGAGAGATTCAGTTGTTGAGATGGTGCTGGTGAAAGGGCCATGG
Organism: Aepyceros melampus; assembly: GCA_006408695.1. NCBI lineage: Eukaryota > Metazoa > Chordata > Mammalia > Artiodactyla > Bovidae > Aepyceros > Aepyceros melampus. Next base: position 72,352 of record SJXQ01005024.1, read on the forward strand.
GAGACTTGAAATGGATTACAGAAGAGGGCAGTTATTGGTAATAACAAGGCCTTGGGTGCGACCTGGAAGTTGCTGCCTTAGATGAGATGGAGGATAAAATTTTTGGAACACAGGAGGTCCAAGACTTCTTATTGTTCAGTTGCTATGTTCAGTCTCTAAGTTGTGTCCAACTATTTGCGACCCCATGGCTGCAGCATGCCAGCACATCAAAGACTTACTTAGAAGCCAGTCTGTGGGCAGGATGACCTGTGAGAACATTGACATCACCAGGAATTCTTATGGAAATAATGCTGGAGAGTAGATAGTGAGCAGTCAAGGAATTACCCTGGTGTTGTAGGGGACGACAGTGAATGGGGAGAGCCAGTGGTCAAGTCAGATGCTTGAAAGTCAAAAGCTAGTTTTCTTTTCCACTTTTACTATGAAAAATGTCAAACATATACAGAAGTTTGAAGTACTGTGACCACTTATTTTCTATATGCCTTCATTTAGTAGTTGATTTTTTAAAAATAATTTTTAAAGTCTTTATTGAATTTGTTACAGTATAATTTCTGTTTGATGTTTTGTTTGTTTTTTTTTGGCCACAGTGCATGTGGGATTTTAGCTCCCCAGCCAGGTATCAAACCCACACCCCCTGCGTTGGAAGGCAAAGTTGTAACCACTAGATTGCCAGGGAAGTCCCTAGTAATCTATTTTTTACTTAAATGTGTCTTGTATTTTTATGGGGGCTTTTGTGATGTCAGGATATAAATGCATTTCCAAATTCCTTTCCAGAAAGGGGGTGCCGATTGACACTTGTGTTGCTGCTGCTGCTAAGTCACTTCAGTCATATCCGACTGTGTGCGACCCCATAGACGGCAGCCTACCAGGCTCCCCTGGCCCTGGGATTCCCCAGGCAAGAACACTGGAGTGGGTTGCCATTTCCTTCTCCAATGCATGAAAGTGAAAAGTAAAAGTGAAGTCGCTCAGTTGTGTCCAACCCTCAGCGACCCCATGGACTGCAGCCTTCCAGGCTCCTCTGTCCATGGGATTTTCCAGGCAAGAGTACTGGAATGGGGTGCCATTGCCTTCTCCGTACACTTGTATTAGCGAGGTATTAAGACTATGTTTTCAGAGATCATTTTTGTAGTGCATATTAGCTAAGAATTGGTGCAGTACTTTTACAGCTGTTGTTACGGTTCCTTGCATTGCTGTAAGCTCTTCACTATATCATGTGAATAAGCTGCTGCCTATTTTCCCAGACCACGCTCTTCCCTCTGCTTTTGCATGTACTGTTACCTCTTGCCCAGAAAATCTTTCCCCCATATTCATTCATTTGACACATGTTTTTATGTATAAGGCATAAACTAATTTAAAACAATCTAAAATGCATGTGCCTGGTTGATTCTTGGGAACTGATTTGCATGTGACCCTCTCTTCTTTTGGCCTGTAGAGGAGAGAAATTTGTGTTTGGGCTCCTGGGGGGCTGGGATATAAAAGCCTGTTTTCAGTCTGACTCTTTGGACTATTGTCTGGGCCTGATGGAAAGATAAAAAGTTACAAAGAAAAGCTGTACTTTCTCCTTTTCTCAACTTCTTTTTCCTCTGCTTCCAACTTAGGTACATTCATCCTTACTGCTTTTCCTATTTTTGATTCTGTCCCAGATTCTAACTTTATACTCTGGAGCTGTCAACTTCCACTTTCTCTGGACCCAGACTTGTTAGGTAACCTTTCCTTTTACCTTTTCAAAACTAAATCTCTCCTTCTTCCTCTTAAAGTGGTTTTGTTCTCCTATCTAAAAAGTAAAGACTTATATCTCCCCTTTCCTAAAGCTTATCTCTCCTACCCTTTTTCTCCCTTCTTGTAACAACACATACTTGTTGAGTCACCTACACTTCACCTCCAAATTATTGCTTCAGCTTGCCTTTAACAGTCAGCTCACCATCCTGGAACTGTCTTCACAAGAGATTGCCAAAACGAATGGCTTAGTTTTTACTTCTGTGACATTTGGCATTATGACCGTCATCCCCTTGAAACTTTTATCTCTGTATCCCACTTTCTCTCCTTTTTCTCAGCCTCTGTTCTGATTGTTCTTCTCCTGTTTCCTGTACGTACTTTCTATGGGTAATGTCATTCGCTGACATGTTGACAACTACTCCCAAGCCTTAATGACTACCAAAACTGGGTTTCTACCTTAAACAGAATTCTTAACTGTTTCTTATATGTTTCCACCTAAATGTCTTCGTAGGTGTGTCAGATTAGATATGCTCAAAATGGAGCATTCTGTTGCTTACCTCACACATCTATTATCCAGATCCCTGTTTTCTCAGAGCTTCTGTTGGTTAATATTATCACTCTGCAGTTGCTCAAGGTAGAAACTCATCTGTGATGCTTTTCTTCATCATCCACATTAGCTGATCAGAAAATCTTGTCTCTTCTACCTCTACACAAGTTCAGATTTTCACTATCTGGACTATACTAGGGACAATGTCCTTGCCTCAAGATATTCAAATGCAGTTCAGTTTCTGTATTATTTGTCAGAATTCTTTCTCTCTGCCCTGAAAATACCAGGTTCTTCTCTTGTTTCTTATATATGCTTACCCTGGATAATGTCCTTCATTGACATGGCAACAATTTCCCAATCCCTGAGGACTACCAAATCTGGGTCTCTATGTCAGATACATACTGTGTTTCGTTTGCTTATTTGAGAGGCTGCAGCATGCAGGATCTCAGTTTCCTGACCAGGGATCAAACCTGTGCCCTGTGCATTGGGATCACAGAGTCTTAACCCCTGGACCACCAGGAAAGTCCTATATGCTATGTTTTAAATATCAACTCTCTGTGACTTGTGTAGTGAAGTTCAAAATCAATAACGTGACATACTTTGTTCCTTAATTGAGATCTTGGCAAGTTACTTCATGTCTTTGACCTCTTTGTAATTGTTTCTAAGTAAAGGGAATGGAATTTGGTATGTGTTTAATTCTTTAAAAAAAAAATCATGAGATAAAATAGAGAAACCTCAATATGTAAAACACATAAAACAGAGCTACTTTCATTAAAATTGGTATCCTCAACAGCTCTGCTGTATCTCCTTGAAATTTCTAGAACTGTAAGTTGCACAATTTGAAACTATTGAGTTTCAAGAATGAGTTCTTTGAAGTCACTTCACTCTCAGATTATACTCTCTGAGTAGGAAAGGCTCTGCTTTTTTACTGGCTGTGTTCTTTCCTTCTTTTAGCAAGTCCTTCTCTTAGATTCAGATACTTCTCCATTCTTTGTAATAGTGCCTAGCAACAGTCCTGTACAATGTATTTTACTATGAGGTCACCATTAAACCCGCTTACTTTAACACTGACCTCATGTTAGATAATTGTGTGTGTGTGTGTGTGTGTGTGTGTGTGTGTGTGTTTTGGCTGCACTAGTGGCTTGAAGTTACCTGATCAGGGATTGAATCCAGGATCTCAGCAGTGAAAGCCTGGAATCCTAACCACTGGACTGCCAGGGAGCCCCCTAGATAATTCTTATACAAAAATTGCTTCCTTTGTGATATGTATGATACTTTGATTTCCCTCCCAAGTAGTGTTCTATCTTCTTGATTCTCATAGCATTCTTCATATCTTTTTATTATAGTTCATTGTTCATATTTGAATGAATAAATATATGGATGAAAGAAAGAATGAATGAATAGATGGGGAACAGGTGTGGAGAATGTATATACACTGTAATTTCATCTTACTGCAGGAACTATAAAGAAATAGGTATTTTTGCTCTAATCATTCTTGCATGGAACTGACCTTGATCTCCTTGCAAATCAGATGTGGAAAGAACATTTTCCCCAACTAATCAGCAAGTTTAGAGAGTTCCCTTTTATGTATGTAGCACGTGAAGTGGAGGAGGCACTGGAGAAAAATTATATGATATGCCTTCAGGAACTTGATGATCTTGCTTTTGAATGTCAGACCTTCAGTCAAATCTATACTAATCAACATGATTCAAAGTATAGTTGAGAAAGCCAAGGCTTTCTCTTCATTCCAATAAAAAGCCTTTAGAATTCAATGGGAAGTAAACCTTTATCTCTAAAAGTGTACTTACAAGAAGAAAAAAAATTACAGAAGGTCCATATTACAAAGGATAGTTTTGTCTAAAATCCATAGCTCTGATGCCTGTAGGGTTTCAGGGAAGTAGTTTGAAACCTCTGCTTTCTTACCAGTTTCTCTTCTGTATATGTTTTCAATTCAGTATTACTCTTCTCCATGCCTCCCTTGCTTTTTTATTTTTTTCCATATCTCAACCATCTTATTCATTTACCCAGTTTATTTGTTTAGCAAATAGTTATTGAACATTTTCTCTGGGAGATCTGGTTTAGGCAGTAGGCATAGAGGTAAATAAAAAGAGTTCTCTGTCCGGAACAGGTGAAACAGGCAAACGTGAAATTGGGATACATATGAGAAGTCAAGTTACCGTGGGATGAACAGGTCTTATGAGCATACCTAAGAGATGATGACTGACTGCCTGAGAGGACAGAAATCTTCCAAAGAAGAGGTGACATACGAGTTGGGGGTTGAAGAATGAGAAGAAAGTGTGGTGAATGTGACAGAGGGGAACAGCTTTTTGCAGAGGAATAGGAGAGTGAAAAAAGCCCCTCTGATAAAGGAAAGGTTGGTAGAGTTAGGACATCTGAATCCAGGGGATGTGTCTAGAGGTGAATGTGATAAAGTAGATTGGGGTGGGATTTTGAAGGGTGCCATATGTCGTACTATGAAATTTGGACTTGTAATCAGTAGGGGATTTTAAGCAGGAGAAGGGCATTAGTGGTTGTTGTCGGAGGTGGGGGGGAACGAGTAGCTCTGTGGAAGGCAGGAAGACCATTTTAGGAGGTTCGTGCCCTGATTCATGTAACGACCCACTTACTAAGTCACAGTTTCCCAGGGATAGGCCTGGAAATCTGTAGAACTAGAAAGTATCTGAGGTGATAGAATCAGGCAAATTGGGATGCTTGAAAATAAAGCATTGGACATAAGTGTGCTATCTGGGACCAGTTTTGCTACTGACTAGCTATATGAGCTCATGGAAGTCCTCTCGTTTTTCCATCTTAAAAATTGAGGGTTTTACACTAATTACTATAATTGTTTCCTTCTATAATTCTGTGCTTCTAAACAAATCCAACCTTAATTGAACTGCTTTTTACTAATGGCTATAATTTTTTTTTCCTTCTGTGTCTTATTGACCCTTTGAAGAAGATGGATTGCCTACTCCTATTCAAGTATTTCTGCTTTTCTCTGCCTTAGTATAAATATATATTTCCCACATACTCCAAATGGTATTTAGATTATGTTAAACTGAAGCAGTGGTTTTTGCATTATGTCTGTTATCTGCCATACATTTTCTTGGTTTCTAAAAAGGAAACAATGAGCCGGAAAATCTCCACGTAAATATTCTGAAACCATTGATAATTAACACAGTGTCAAATTATATAATAGATGCAAACTGCCAAGATTGCCCATCATTACATGTTACCCGTTTTGAAGAGCAGAGAGTGATGTTTATTGGATGCTGACTTCAGTCATACCTGCCTGAAGCAGACATCAGGCCTGTAACTGGGGAGATGCTGATCACCCTTTCTTCCTCTCAAAGGGAAGAAATAATTAGCATTCCCTAATTTATGCATGTGATTGATGTAGGCCTGAGTGTTAGAAGGTGTCTCTGGCTGGCTTGTTTGTCTTTCTTTTATTATAAATGTAGCAAGAATGAGTTGATCTGGTACACAGGAACCTGTGACCCATCCACCATTAATTATTATACCCATTTAAGAGAGGAAAAGGCAGATAAAGTCCATGGAAAGTTCATGGACTTTAGAACTAAACAGGTTTCATCACTTACTGGCTTCATCACATAACTGAATTTTGGCAAGTAATTTAATCATCCCATTTCTTCATGTGTGAAATGGGCACAGTATGATCTTTCCTGCAGGGGTGTTGTGAGGTTTGCCAGTATTATCAAAGGTGCCTAGCTTTGGCTGGCTGGCAACTAGTAAAGAAACTCCTATGTGTGAAGCTCCTTGTACAGAACCTGAAATATTTTAGATTCTCAATGAATATTGAGCATGACAAATAGATAATAAAGTATACTGAATTTGTAGTAAGCATTTAGTAAATGGTAACTATTATGATTACATAAAGTAAAACTTGATTTTTTATAGATGATGGAGAGGGTGTGGAGAAAAGGGAACCCTCTTACACTGTTGGTGGGAATACAAACTAGTACAGCCGCCATAGAGAACAGTGTGGAGATTCCTTAAAAAACTGGAAATAGAACTGCAGTCCCACTGCTGGGCATACACACTGAGGAAACTAGAATCAAAAGAGTCACGTGTACCCCATCGTTCATCACAGCACTGTTTATAATAGCCAGGACATGGAAGCAACCTAGATGTCCATCAACAGACGAATGGATAAGAAAGCTGTGGTACATATACACAATGGAACATAGTCAGCCATTAAAAAGAACACATTTGAATCAGTTCTAATGAGGTGGATGAAACTGGAGCCTATTATACAGAGTGAAATAAGCCAGAAAGAAAAACACCAATACAGTATACTAATGCATATATATGGAATTTAGAAAGAAAGTTACGATAACCCTGTATGCGAGACAGCAAAGAGACACAGATGTATTGAACAGTCTTTTGGACTCTGTGGGAGAGGGCAAGCTGGGATGATATGGGAGAATGGCATTGAAACATGTAAATTATCATATGTGAAACGAATTGGCAGTCCAGGTTTGATGCATGATACAGGGTGCTCGGGGCTGGTGCACTGGGATGACCCAGAGGGAGGAGATGGAGAGGGAGGTGGGAGGGGGGTTCAGGATGGGGAGCACATGTACATTCATGGTGGATTCGAGTCAATGTATGGCAAAACCAATACAATATTGTAAAGTAAAATAATTAGTTAAAAATAATAAAAGTGTACACAAGATAAAAAAATTAAATGTATTTGTTGCATTTTTTAAAGTTTCAATTACTGTTTCTCTTCAAATATAGATTATGAAGTAATTATTCTACAGCAGGTCAGAGAGAATTAGTATAAACCTAACAAATATGAAATAGGCTTTAAAAGCTTAATGATTCTATGGATGGACCTAGAGAATATTATAGTAAGTGAAGTCAGTCAGGCAGAGAAAGGCAAACACTGTATGATATCACTTATATGTGGAATCTAAAAAAAATAACACAAATGAATCTATATACAAAACAAATAGACTCACAGACACAGAAAGCAAACTTTCAGTTACCAAAGTGGAAAGGGAGGAGGTGGGGATAAGTCAGGAGTATGGGATTAATAGATACAAACTGCTATACATAAAATAGATAAGCAGTAAGGATTTAGTGTATATATGTTCAGTATCTTATAATAAACTATTAATGGAAAATGATCTGAAATATACATATACACATATATAGCTTAAAAAGATGTCATCTGAACAATCCATATATAGTTGGGCAAACATTTTTATATTAAAATTCCTGAATATAGCATATATAAAGTTAAAAGCTTATTGGTTCCAACAAATGATGCTACTCTATTCAGATGTTACTGTAGTCAGTCAGATGTTACATACATACATATAATAATGTGATACCTGCATGCACAGGTGGTTAACTCCCATGTACCAGGTGAAGAATATTCTGTAATACTAGTACCTTTTGCTTCCCTAAGGGGATTTGCCTGCCCTCCTTGCCCTTTGCATTATTTGATTCACTTTTTGGTTTTATTTCAGGATTATACTTGTGATTATTGAGCATCTGTTATATTCAGAGTCCATGATGACTCACCAGACGTCCCAGATAGATGATCTATAAACTTTTACACCTAGATCTAACTGATTAAGGCTTTGTGGCTATGGGATCCTATACCTTATTTGTCTTTTGTAAGCCTGTGCTTTTCCTTCAAGCTGTCCTTGGTAATGCACACATTTTTTTGCAGTTATGAAATGCATCGTAGGTAATGCTTTTGGAGGATTTCTGCCACATATAAAAATTTTCTCACAGAGACTTAATAAAAATAGGGGCCCTAGCTACTGCGTATCTGTCAATAGTTTCTTTGCAAGATTTGGCTTATTTTGGTTTAACATTACTTGTGATAATTTAAAATTGGGGAAGTGAAAGTGTTCTACTTGTTTGTAGAATTTCTATATTTGGAGATGTTGTAGTCAAAACTTGATTTATGAAACTTCCTTCTGTGTTGACTGTATTTAGCTCCTGACACCACACTTCATCCAGTCACAAACTATAATTCTGGGAGTCCATGGTCTCATATCTCATAGAAGTTCTACCTATTGTAAATACTTTGTTGTTCCTCCAGTTCATTCCCTCTCCTCCCTTTCCCTCTCTTCCTGCTGCCAGGGTTCTAGATCAGGTGCCAGATGTCATTCTTACCTGTGCCAGATAGTCTAATTGAGCTCCCTGTGGCAGGCTTGGCCTTTTCTTCACAATTGACTGTCTTAAGTGAAATAGGACTCTCAGTTCAGTTAGTTCAGTCACTCAGTCGTGTCCGACTCTTTGTGACCCCATGAATCGCAGCACGCCAGGCCTCCCTGTCCATCACCAACTCCCGAAATTCACTCAGACTCAACGTTCGAGTCAGTGATGCCATCCAGCCATCTCATCCTCTATCGTCCCCTTCTCCTCCTGCCCACAATCCCTCCCAGCATCAGAGTCTTTTCCAATGAGTCAGTTCTTCACATGAGGTGGCGAAAGTACTGGAGTTTCAGCTTTAGCATCATTCCTTCCAAAGAACACTCAGGACTGATCTCCTTCAGAACGGACTGGTTGGATCTCCTTGCAGTCCGAGGGATTCTTCAAGAGTCTTCTCCAACACCACAGTTCAAAAGCATCAATTCTTTGGCACTCAGCTTTCTTCAGCTCTATCCCTCCTTAAAACCTTTTAAGACTTGTCAGCCATAGGTTCAAGTCCAAAATTCTTAACTTTACAGCTATAACTAATTCTTACTCACCTGTGAAGCTCAACACAGTACCTCCTCTAGGAGTTCTTGACCACCCCACCACAGTTTAGATAATCTTTTTTCTGTATGGTAAGCAACTCTAAACCTAGAATTCACATTACCTTTGAGAAAAGAGGGAAGAAAACCAACTTGTACATGAGTAAAATTTTCTCCTACCTAAAAAGATTGTAGTGACAGGTGAAGTCTTAAGTGTGGTAAAAGGTTCTAAATTCCATTGCAGTGAAGCTTACTAGCATCTAGAGAAAGAGTGTGCACTCTGAGATGTTATAGCATGGCAACATACAGAAAAGTTAGGAGTCAGAAGACTAAAACTCATTGCACATTAATAAACTGGATTTTATATACCATTGTTTTGTTAGTGTGACTGACTTTGGTGGTTATACGGGTACCGTCATCTTTCCCTTGAGCACCGTGCATCTGCTGGAATATGGTGCCTTGTAACACTTCTTGGCAGCTAGTCACCCAGCTCCTCTGGGGACACCTTCCACCACGATGCACACCTCTTTATGCCTTCTTTGTTCAGATGATTTGTGCAAACATTTTTCCTCAGGCTTCTAAAAATACAAATATTTGAATGATTTGGGTAAATAGATGAGTTACTGAGCAGTCTTTTAATAAAGTAGTGTTTTCCTACAGTGTTATAAACCATGGTTTAATTAAGTGCATTACTGTGAATTTGCTAGGTCTTCACTCTCCCTAATTTGTCCTGCCCTCAAGATTTCCTGGAACAAATTTTGAATTTATTTGTAATAAGATGATGAATTCATGGTTCAAAGTTATATCATATTCTTCCTTCCTGGACACCCAGGAAACCATTTTTAAGTCATTTTAAAAACACCCACAATGTGTTAGGCAGTGTACTGGGTCACATTTAATACTTTAAAGAATAAAAACTCATGCCAATTATTTTTACAGATGAGAAATCTGAGACTTTGTAAGATTAAATAACTCTTCTGTGATCACAGCTAGGAAAATAAAGTTGGGATTTGAACCCAGAGCTGTTAATTTCCAAATTCCCTTCTCTTCCTAGTGCAGAATATTTCCTTAGTACATTTGTTATGTATAAATAAACATACATGTTTTAATAGTTACTTTTAGTCCATTTTTATAAACCTGTAGAACTGAATTAAACAGCTATGCTACATTTATTTTGGATATTTTTCTTGCTCGAGGTTTTTTTTTGGTTGTTTTTTTTGAAGGAGAAGTGTATTACGACTTCCCATGTTATTGTACACTTAATTTATAGAGTTGATTTCTCCGGAATAAATTCTTGGCTGGTTGTAGCAACCCTCCTCTTTCATAAATTATTTTCTAAAAATTCGTTTATGCCAAAGGTTCTTTATTCAGTATTTACCATTAAATATGACAGTTTTTCTGTTAAATGGTTTTATTTTAAAGGCAGCACCGTTACCCAACAAAATCGTCTGCTCTTTCCCAGCTGTAAATTCTGCCTGTTCAGCAGCAGCCGAAGCTCTGCACTGTTTTCTGTTGGAAGTGTGAGCTGAAGGGGCCAGGTGTTCCTGGTGCTTAGCGGGTGCGCTAAGCTGCGATCTGCCCTTGCTGTATTATTAATGGCACCGTGTTTTCATGTTGCAGATGGCTGAGCATTAGCAAGGAAAATTCAGGACCATGATGGCTCAGTTTCCCACAGCAATGAATGGTAAGTAGCTTCATGCTTGTGGTGAGATAAAGTGGTTATGAGATTTTGAGTAGAAGTTATAAAATATTCATTTAGATTTTTTCCCTTAAATTTATAAATGTAAAATTTCAAGTATTCTTGTTGAAAGAATTTAGATTATATCAAAACACTGCATGTGTCTTCTATTAGAATATTATGCAGTAAATCCCAAAGCTCAATATAAGCATGGTCTGCAGTATCATCTGGAGTGTGTGCTTGCCTTTGAGCAGTTAAGAGTAACCTAAACATCCATTGTGTTTAAAGCATAAAACTGGAAGACAGAAAGCATAGTGCCATAAGTGGAGAATATTAAAGATGTTTTTGATAGCATGAGATGATTATAAACTGATTAAACCAGTAGAGATTCATTTAGTTTGTTTTCCCTTTTATAAAGGGTTATGTGTATACCTATACACACAGTTACTTAATAAGAAACATTTTAGAGGACATGTTTAGGTTATTTCAATAATAAAAAGTTTTTAAAGGTTTTTTTTTTCTGATTCAAGTTTTGTTTATCAGATACATATTACCCGCCTTTAATAGGTATTTTTTACTGTGTGTATCATTCATAATTGAGAAAATGTATTATGTTTTTGGGGCTTCCCTGGTGGCTCAGAGGGTAAAGTGTCTGCCTGCAATGCAGGAGACCCGGGTTCAACCCTAGGTCAGGAAGATTCCCCTGGAGAAGGAAATGGCATCCCACTCCAGTATCCTTGCCTGGAAAATCCCATGGACAGAGAAGCCTGGTAGGCTACAGTCCATGGGGTCGCAAAGAGTCAGACACGACTGAGCGACTTCACTTTCAAGGTAATCAAAGATGCTAAAAAAAAAAAAAGATGCTGAGTTCTTCATTATGAGGTAGATTTTATTAGCTAATTTTAAATATAAGGAAATAGAGTCTAGTCAATAATTCTTTTAACACTTGAACTGAAAACTGTAATTGAAAAGAACACTAGGGGAAAAAAGAGGGAAAAATCATGAATAATTCCACAGCCTTCACATAGGATTGTGTTAATGTTACCAATTGATCAATTCTTTTTTTTTTTAATGTTTTTAATCATAGGGCCAAATCACTACATTGTTAATAAAGAAAATATATGGTGTATCTTAAGTTTTAAGACTCAGGATTGATCTTGTGACATTTAGAAAAGTTTTAGAAAGATGAATTATTTTCATAAAAGTAAAAATAAGTTTTAATATGTGGTAGGACGCTATCATTTAAGGATGGACTTGAGATAAGGGTTTTGTTGTTTTGTTTTTTGCCTTTTCAGATGTGAGCATTGCTCCTTCTCTGGAAATGGTATGGGATTACAAAGATTATTTGATGCCATGGACTAATTCTTAAAATGAATTTTTTTTCCTTAATGAGTGTTAAATGTAAGTTAGAATGAGGGTAATAATTGTGGTAATAATGTACTGTACTCAGATCTGAGGATTTCTATGCCACATACTAAGGAGTTTGCTGTAAATGCATTGTTTAGTTATAAACTTCAACCTACGTGTTAAGCAGGCTTATAAACAAAATGAGCATAGTAGAAATCATTGTAGACTTGGTCTTTCTTCATTTTTTTTTCCATTCTCTGAACATTTACAGATCACTTTGTAGCTCCAGTACTTTGGCCACCTTATGCGAAGAGTTGACTCATTGGAAAAGACCCTGATGCTGGGAGGGATTGGGGGTGTTGGAGAAGACTCTTGAGAGTCCCTTGGACTGCAAGGAGATCCAACCAGTCCATTCTGAAGGAGATCAACCCTGGGATTTCTTTGGAAGGAATGATGCTAAAACTGAAGCTCCAGTACTTTGGGCACCTTATGCGAAGAGTTACTCATTGGAAAAGACCCTGATGCTGGGAGGGATTGGGGGCAGGAGGAGAAAGGGACGACCGAGGATGAGATGGCTGGATGGCATCACAGACTCAATGGACGTGAGTCTGAGTGAACTCCGGGAGTTGGTGATGGACAGGGAGGCCTGGCGTGCTGCGATTCATGGGGTCGCAAAGAGTCGGACACGACTGCGCGACTGAACTGAACTGAACTTGTAGCTTATTTCATTATATGTAAAATATTGGAAACAATATGTTCAATAATAGCAACAAAGAGATTATTTGAATAATTGTCTAAAATGTTGGACAATTAATTTAGGAATGCTCAGCTGCTGAAGTCGTGTCCGACTCATTGTGACCCGTGGACATTCTCCTCTGTCCAAGGGATTATCCAGGCAAGAAATTTGGAGTGGATTGCCGTTTCCTTCTCCAATTTCGGAATAGTATATAAGAATAAAGATAGTAATTTTTTAAACTTCTGAAGAGATGATAGCTAATGCAGACTGTAGTACCTTCCTACTTACTTTATAAAGTAACTGAAGATTGAAGGTAATCTTATATATATATCTGAGTCCGGTTCAGGGTTTAAAATCTTACTGAAAGAAGCATCCATATATAGCACACACGTTCAAGAGGAGTGTTTGCTCCTTCAATACATTCTCAGTTATAGATAGAGTTAAACCTTTTTGATGCCTAGTACTATTGGAACTTGTCTCTAACTGCCCTCCCCGGACCAAGCTGTTTGTCTAAATATTTCTGACACAGTCCTCAAATTTTGCCATGTCTACTTTATCATCCTGCGACTAACCACAGACTTCTAAGACTTTTTTGGTTCTTAGAGCTGTATTGTCTAATACAGTAGCCATTAAGTACATTTAACTATTTAAATTAATAATAATTACGTAAAATAAAAAATTTCAGTTCTTCAGTCACACAACCAAGTGTGCTCAGAACCACATGTGCTCAGCTAGTGGCTACTGTATTGGACAGTGCAGATACATCTCAGAAAGCTCTGTTGAAAGGTATTCTTTCTTTGTGTGCTTACCATTTGCTTACAGAATTAAAAGATCATTGCATCATATTTTTACCACTTACAATTTTATTTCTGGTGTCCTCTGCATGAGCAGAATCATCCTTGCCAAAACCGTTTTAGTCATGGTAGGTTTGTTTTCTGCTTTTCAGAAATTTAATGAAATTATAAATACAGAGAGCATGGTACATGAGCCATAAGGTGATAGGTAAGAGGCCACTTTGGATACACATTGCTGCCAGTTGGTATTGTAGTGTATCGTGGCTTGTTTCAACCTCAAAACTGTGGAGGTACTAAAGGCTGGTTATGTGAGTATGAAATTCTGGAGCCCATGACAGTGGTTCTGTCTAAAACCTGGAAGAGAGAAAGTGAAAGTGAAGTCACTCAGTCGTGTCCGACTCCTAGCGACCCCATTGTCTGTGGCCTACCAGGCTTCTCCGTCCATGGGATTTTCCAGGCAAGAGTACTGGAGTGGGGTTCCATTGCCTTCTCCAGGGGATCTTCCCAACCCAGAGAGCGAACCCAGCTCTCCTGCATTGTAGGCAGATGCCTTACCATCTGAGCCACCAGGGAAGACAGAAGAGAGAAGGAAGGAGAGAAAAGAAACAGCTAGTAACTTAGGAGGGAAAAAATACCATTTTTATTTTTAGAACCTTTTATTTTATTACCTTTTAGAATTTTAGAGCTCTTTACTCTTTCTGTAATTAAGAAATTTTTGTTGAACATTGGACCTGTAGAATCAGCTGTAGTGTTGAACTGCATATGTAACAACCCAAGCATTTATTACTCAAGTCCCTACAGTTAGGCTTTTGTTCTGTCTAGACCAGTATTCCAGTTGTGTTTTAGAGATTTCACTTGGTACTGGATCAGCGTATATCATTTGATTATTATTTTGAAATGAACAAATATACCAATGAAGACTGTTTCTGGTATCATTTAATTTTTAGTGTACAGGTGGGATGTAACCTATCTGAATCATGTATGCTCAGAACTGTGTGTTAGAATATTGCTCTGCACTACCCAGCTATGTGGCTTAACCATGTGGAACTTATTTATGTGTCTATATGTACATACACATATGTATGTTTCAGTTCAGTTCAGTCGCTCAGTCGTGTCCAATTCTTTGCGACCCCATGAATTGCAGCACGCCAGGCCTCCCTGTCCATCACCAACTCCCAGAGTTCACTCAAACTCGCGTCCATCGAGTTGGTGATGCCATCCAGCCATCTCATCCTCTGTCGTCCCCTTCTCCTCCTGCCCCCAGTCCCTCCCAGCATCAGAGTCTTTTCCAATGAGTCAACTCTTTGCATGAATGAGGTGGCCAAGTACTGGAGTTTCAGCTTTAGCATCATTCCTTCCAAAGAACACCCAGGACTGATCTCCTTTAGAATGGACTGGTTGGATCTTCTTGCAGTCCAAGGGACTCTCAAGAGTCTTCTCCAACACCACAGTTCAAAAGCATCAATTCTTCGGCGCTCAGCTTTCTTTGTAGTCCAACTCTCACATCAATACATGACCACTGGAAAAACCATAGCCTTGACTAGACGGACCTTTGTTGGCAAAGTAATGTCTCTGCTTTTCAATATGCTTTCTAAGTTGGTGATAACTTTCCTTCCAAGGGGCAAGTGTCTTTTAATTTCAGGGCTGCAGTCACCATCTGCAGTGATTTTGGAGCCCAGAAAAATAAAGTCTGACACTGTTTCCACTGTTTCCCCATCTATTTCCCATGAAGTGATGGGACCAGATGCCATGATCTTCATTTTCTGAATGTTGAACTTGAAGCCAACTTTTTCACTCTCCACTTTCACTTTCATCAAGAGGCTTTTTAGTTCCTCTTCACTTTCTGCCATAAGGGTGGTGTCATCTGCATATCTGAGGTTATTGATATTTCTCCCAGCAGTCTTGATTCCAGCCTGTGCTTCTTCCAGCCCAGCGTTTCTCATGATGTACTTTGCATATAAGTTAAATAAGCAGGGTATACATAGATGTAAAACAGGAATGACACTACTTATTGCATGAGGTCTAGCATATGACTGAGTTCTGTAAACGTGTGTTTTTCCTTCTACATAGACCATAAGAGTATATTTGTCAGAGCCAGTAGATGAGACTAAGCCACAGAAATCTTTATGAAAATACCACTTTCTCAATTTAGTGATGAGTTGGGGGAATTGGATAGAATTTTAGTATATTTCTAAAGTAATCATCAGAGAATGTAAAAAGTTTTAGGTTTTAAGGAAATAATTGGAGACATCAACTCCAAAACTTAGATTTTCCTGCCTTTCTGTAACACTTATGAATAAATATAGATTAAGATATGCTTTGCTTGAAGTTCAAAGTAATAAACTGTTGACTCTTTAGAAGGTTCTTTTAGTATACATATGCTAAATAAGAAAGCCAGAATTGGATCAACTATTTTAAAACTGGCTTTGAATTACATGTATTTCATAGCTTTAGTGTCCAGATTTGAATATTCTTTGAATATTACTTAAAATTTATTCCTTCTCATTTGATTTAGAGTATTTTTATTCTGTTAATAACATTAATCATGACAATATTTAATCATGATTGTTGTGTATGACTCTCTTGGCTTGTGGAGCCCCTTTGAGTATTAGAATCTCTCCAAGCCCGTATAAGGCATTCATTTTATTCCTCTTTATACCATTGTTACCGTGTAAATGTTAGTTGCATGAATGTATATAAAGTATCAAAGTTTCTGGATGGAGTCATGAGGAACTAAGCAGTAAGCGTTATCAGATAGATTGAGTTGGCCACTATGAAGCCAGGTACCAAAGAAGGGTGAAAGTACCGTGTGATGGGACTGACAGCACTGCCCTCTGCTGCAGCAGACCTCTCTGTAGTCCGGGGGTAGCAGACTGTCCCTGCCTGGGGATGTACACTGAAGTATGTTAGAGCCGCTCAAACTTCCCCAACCAGACTGTTCAAACTTAAAATAGTCTTAAGGTATCTGACTAAAAAGTGTCACATTCAGTATTTTTCTGGCAAGAATACCTTTATCACAAGAGCCTATGAAAGGTTTTAACACTCTGCCTTCTGGCTAATATGCCATTCCCTGGGATTGGATTGAGGGAGTGAAAGTCGCTCAGTCGTGTCCAGCTCTTTGTGACCCATGGCCTATACAGTCCATGGAATTCTCCAGGCCAGAATACTGGAGTGGGTAGCCTTTCCCTTCTCCAGGGGATCTTCCCAACCCAGAGATTGAACCCAGGTCTCCCACATTGCAGGCAGATTCTTAACCACCTGAGCCACAAGGGAATCCCTGGGATTGAGTAAGGAAACTAATTTATTGAGCACACATCATGTGACAGGCATGTGTTTGATGTGTTATATTTTTGTTATAAGTTGGATTTATTGAGGTATAATCCACCCTTTTTTATATAGTTTGATGTGTTTTGACAAGTGTATACAGTTGTTTCCAGGAGTGTATATCACTGAGATATAGGTGCCCAGTATAATTTTAAACACTAGATGGATTTGATCTAATATTTCTTAGCCCGAAATGACTGTTTTTTTTTTAAATCTATAAATATCTTCTTGTAAAGACAAGGTTTAAGATTATAATTAAACAGGGAATTTTCTGGTGTCCCGGTGGTTAGAACTCGGCGCGCTTACTGTGGTGGCCAGGTTCAGTCCCTGGTTGGGGAACTGAGATCCTGCAAGCCTGAGGAAACAACTTTGTAAGGCAGATTTTCATGGACTATAGTCCGCAAACGTGTGAGTTTACATACGTAAAGATACTTGATTTCTTATTGGTTCAGTTCAGTTCAGTCACTCAGTCGTGTCCGACTCTTTGTGACCCCATGAATTGCAGCACGCCAGGCCTCCCTGTCCATCACCAACTCCTGCAGTTCACCCAAACTCTTGTCCGTCGAGTCAGTGATGAGTGATGCCATCCAGCCATCTCATCCTCTGTCGTCCCCTTCTCCTCCTGCCCCCAATCCCTCCCTGCATCAGAATCTTTTCCAATGAGTCAACTCTTTGCATGAGGTGGCCAAGTACTGGAGTTTCAGCTTTAGCATCAGTCCTTCCAAAGAACACCCAGGACTGATCTCCTTTAGAATGGCTGGTTGGATCTCCTTGCAGTCCAAGGGACCAGATGCCGTGATCTTAGTTTTCTGAATGTTGAGCTTTAAGCCAACTTTTTCACTCTCCTCTTTCACTTTTTGGTGGAAACGGAGTAAACTGGACGGGTAATCAGAAGTGAAGTATAAATGACTGTTAGCCATGTTGAATTTTTTGTGGTTCTGTTGCTGAGTTATGTCCAACTCTTGCAACCACACGGACTGCAGCACCTCAGGCTCCTCTGAGTGCTTCATGTCCTTTGAGTCGGTGATGCTGTCTCATCTCATCCTCTGCCGTCCCCTTCTCTGCCTTCAATCTTTCCCAGCATCATCATCTTTTCCAGTGAGTTGGTGCTTCTTGATAATATAGCTTTAAAGACCTCTTCAGAGGGCCAATATAACTATATGTGAAGGATAGATACCAGAAAGATTTGTAAATGAATTTGTCTTTTTCCAAATCATGATCTTGCCTCTCTGACTTTTTTTAACTCCTTCTAATTTTTTCAGATATTTATTCCTCAGTCAATTTTAAGTGTGTGCTCTATAATACTCTGCTGGTTCTGAGGATAGAAAGATAAACATACAAAGCTCTTGTCCTCCAAGGACTCATTGCATGGTAGAACAGATGGATAGAAAACAATTATAGAACCTTTGTAAGTGCCCTATAGAAGCATGGCAAAGTCCCTTGAGAATCTAGAGGAGGAAGCAGTTAATTTGACCTGCTGGTGTCAGAGACCTCCTGGAAGAAATGACCCATGCCCTGGACCTTGAAAGGTAAAGTTTGAAATGGAAGAGGGTTATATGAATGGCAGTCCCAAGTAAAGGGAACATGTCACAGGGTGAGAAAGACAAATGTTATATATTGATATATGGGGTTTGTAACAATTTCCATTTGTGAGATACAGATATAGTACCAACCTCCTCGTGGTCCTCAGTTTTTGTTTTGTATACAGAGAAGTCCATACTCCTGAGACTCAGGTGCGCAGGGTCTACCTAAGACTGAGAGTGGATCAGTCAAAGCCATTGGTGGGGGATGGCAGACTCAGTTACATACATTGTAAGGTGCTTCCAGCGGTTTAGGAGAGCTTCACCAGTGCACCCTCCTTGGGGAAGAAGATTCCCCAGCCAGCTCTGAAAGAGAAAAAGTCATGCTTCTCCCCTCCGGTGCCTCTAGGATCTAAGGTATTTCTCTCCAGATGCTGCTTGGGGCTCTCCACTGCCACAAGATTTAAGTGTCCTGTTTTGCTTTAGCTTCACTGTTTTCTAATGATACAGAAGGATTAGGTTCAAGAGGGACAGGGACATTTTTGTAAACCCTAACCAGAATTAGCTTCGAATCCTTTAGGTTCCTATTCAGCCAAGCTACTACCTGAAGGATGTACCAACAGCCTGTCCACAGTTGTTTCTAGGAGAAAGAGAGATGCATCATGTCCAAGAACCATCAGGGTAGAATCCTCAACTTTCACATTAAGACTTGTATTCACCTGTGACCGCTCCCCCAGCCCCTTTAGTCCTGATCATTAGCCAGGAAATAGCCAAGGGACACGATGATCCCTTTCTCAGGACAGAACATTCAGTGGCCAAACTATCTTACTTTAAGGAGTGTGAACCAGGAGGAGATTATGAAAGTGGACTCAGCCTCGATCAGTGCATTGTGAACAGTTTTTTCTGATAAATGATTCATTAACATCAAAGTACTGATAGACCAGAAAGCTAAAATCATGACACAGGTTTGTTTTAAGGGCCATGCTAGTGTGGACATAGCAGGCTGATTGGTAACCTAAAAAGTGTCAACAGTTTGAAGAACCACCAGTAACCCTAGAGGGCAATCAAAAGTTTGATGTAGTCCATCTGCCAAAAGCCAAAAAGAGAGCAATGCCCTGTATAATGAGACCCCCCTCCCCAGACAGGAATCCTTAAGTCTGGCATGCATTGGTATCCTCTGTCTCAGAAACAGAGTCAGACTTCCATCAGAATCTTGATTTCAGTCTAAGTTAGAGAATGGGCTCTTGCCATCGGTAGTGACCCAGACTACTCAATTAGCAATAAAATTTATTTCCATCTTGCAACCCCAAGGAGGATATCTTTAATCTGTCAGTTATAATTTTCCAGGTGGCAAATCAAACAGCTGGTCCATTGGCAGCATTCCAAGAATCTGAGTTCTGTCCACTGAAGAAAATGTGTCTCGCTTTGGTTCTGCTTAGCTCTGAGGCTGCAGAGTCACGGCAGCCCAGTGGACGCTGTCAGAACTGCAGCTGCTGTGACCCATAAGTGAACTAGGCTGAGGCATTTCAGGGAATTTCATTGATCCAGTAGCTTTGCTTCAGACAGTGGAGTAGGAATAAAGTTTCCCCGTGGCGAATTTGCTGCCACTTTTTCATGTGAAACCCAAAGGCCTTTGGGGCCAGGCTGTCTTCTGTTCTTGAATATACCATTTCTGTTTGACAAGCAAGGCTTCTGAGGGTCCTTCTCACCTTGTTAGTTGTGGAGTTTGTTTGACCTACCCCTAAATGGGACTATCAGGCCAGAGAGTCACTGGGCCTGCATAGGTCAAGCATTCAGACCCAGAGTAGGCTACTTCCCTTTGCCAAAACTTCCACTTGGCAGAATCTTCAGTAACAAAGATTTGTGCTGTTTCCAGTGCCCAGAGTCTAATTTGTTGGGGTTTACCAGCTACCCCTGCTGGTGGAGGTATTTAGTTTAGCTAGCAGTAGTATACCTGTCCTAATTTATGTGTTTCGACAAATATACTATGGTTATGTAAATTGTTAACTTAGTGGAAATTGGATGCAGGCTCCGTACTATCTTTGCAACTTTCCTATAAGTCTAAAAGGATTTCAAATAAGGAGGTTACTTTAAAGTGTATCAGAGGACACTCCATAACTTCCAGGGTAAAGGTCAGCTAAGGATGCTATTTAAGACCCTTTAAAGCTAGTCCTTCCTACCTCTTTCTTAACCTCTTTCCCACACTCACGTGGTGCTTTAGCTATCAGTCTACTCAGGGCAGTGTCTGGAACATGCCTTGACTCCTCACACTCTGACCTTGTTTTGTGAAATACCATTATCCCCCTCTTCACATGGCAAAATTCAAGCCGAACTTCAAGGCTCTGCCTCAGTCTTACCTTTCCTGTTAGCTCATCACTGATGCTTCTGACTCAGGATTAGCACAGCATTTTGTATATGTTTCTGCTTCGGAATGCTTCACAGGTTAACACTGTAAGTGCTGATAGTCATTTTCTAGAGTAAGACTTCCTTGAGGATGGAAAAATACTTTATTCATCTTTTTATTTCCAGTATTTAGCTTGTTGCCCATTTCCAATGAGTGGTACACAACAGTTGTTCAAGTAGATGTTAATTGGGTGATGAATGAAAAGCTTCAGGACCATATAGGTATGGTTATGAATAGAGCTTTCTTCTTTGTGTCATTCCAGTATTAGGACTGTCATTAAAGGAACATTTGTGATTTATGTTTACATTCTGGAATTGTATTTAAGCATTCTCATATATGCAATATAATATCTTTGTCTTTCATTTATGTTTTAGGAGGGCCAAACATGTGGGCTATTACCTCCGAAGAACGGACTAAGCATGACAAGCAGTTTGATAACCTCAAACCTTCGGGAGGTTACATAACAGGTTTGTGTTCTTATTTTATTTGTGATTTTATGCTCCTTTTCATGAAATATCTTATAATTAGTCTTAATTTGACTGCCGTCAATTTGTACTATTTAATGATAAGTTCCATGGTAGCTCAGAATATAAAGAATCTGCCTGCAGTGGAGGAGACCTGGGTTCGACCCCTGGGTCTGGAGGATACCCTGGAGAAGGGAATGGCTACCCACTCCAGTGTTCTTGCCTTGAGAATTCCATGGACAGAGGAGCCTGGCGGGCTACAGTCCATGGGGTCAGCAAAGAGCTGGACACGACTGAGTGTGGTCATGTATGGATCTGAGAGACTACAAAGAAGGCTGAGCTCCAAAGATTGATACTCTTGAACTGTGGTGCTGGAGAAGATTCTTGATAGTTCCTTGGACAACAAAGAGATCAAACCAGTCAATCATAAAGGAAATTAACCCTCAATATTCATTGGAGATAGATGCTGAAGCTGAAGCTCCAGTAAAGGCCAACTAATGCAAAGAACAGACTTATTGGAAAAAGCCCTGATGCTGGGGAAGACTGAAGGCAAAAGAAGAGGGTGGCAGAGGATGAGATGATTAGATAGCATTACCAACTCAATGGACATGAGTTTGAGCAAACTCCTCAAAATAGTGGAGGACAGAGTGTGGTGTACTATAGTCCATCAAGTCACAAAGAGTCAGACACAACTTAGCAACTGAACAATACCAGGGCTTGGAAACCTTTAGGTCTGACTTTGGAATCCATCCTCTCAACAATTATCAGTTCAATTCAGTTGCTCAGTCGTGTCCAACTCTTTGCAACCCCATGAACCACAGCACACCAGGCCTCCTTATCCATCACCAACTTTTAGAGTTTACCCAAACTCATGTCCACTGAGTCAGTGATGCCATCTAACCATCTCATCCTCTGTCGTCCCCTTCTCCTCCTGCCCTCAATCTTTCCCAACATCAGGGTCTTTTCAAGTGAGTCGGCTCTTCGCATCAGGTGGCCAAAATATTGGAGTTTCGGCTTCAACATCAGTCCTTCCAGTGAACATCCAGGACAGATTTCCTTTAGGATGCACTGGTTGGATCTCCTTGCAGTCTAAGGGACTCTCAAGAGTCTTCTCCAACACCACAGTTCAAAAGCATCAATTCTTTGGCACTCAGCTTTCTTTGTTGTCCAACTCTCACATCTATACGTGACCACTGGAAAAACCGTAGCCTTAACTAGATGGACCTTTGTTGACGAAGTAATGTCTCTGCTTTTTAATATGCTGTCTAGGTTGGTGATAACTTTCCTTCCAAGGGGTAAGTGTCTTTTAATTTCACGGCTGCAATCACCATCTGCAGTGATTTTGGAGCCGAGAAAAATAAAGTCAGCCACTGTTTCCCCATCTATTTCCCACGGAGTGATGGGACCAGATGCCATGATCTTCGATTTCTGAATGTTGAGCTTTCAGCCAACTTTTTCACTCTCCTCTTTCACTTTCATAAGAGGCTCTTTAGTTCTTCTTCACTTTCTGCCATAAGGGTGGTGTCATCTGCATATCTGAGGTTATTGATATTTCTCCTGGCAACCTTGATTCCAGCTTGTGCTTCCTCCAGCCCAGCGTTTCTCATGATGTACTCTGCATAGAAGTTAAATAAGCAGGGTGACAATATACAGCCTTGACAGATTCCTTTTCCTATTTGGAACCAGTCTGTTGTTCCATGTCCAGTTCTAATGGTTGCTTCCTGACCTGCATACAGATTTCTCAAGAGGCAGGTCAGGTGGTCTGATATTCCTATCTCTTAAAGAATTTTCCACAATTTATTGTGATCCACACGGTCAAAGATTTTGGCATAGTCAATAAAGCAGAAATAGATTTCTGAAACGCTCTTGCTTTTTCCATGATCCAGCAGATGTTGGCAATTCTGGTTCCTCTGCCTTTTCTAAAACCAGCTTGAACATCTGGAAGTTCTCGGTTCACGTACTGTTGAAGCCTGGCTTGGAGAATTTTGAGCATTACTTTACTAGCGTGTGAGATGAGTGCAATTGTGTGGTAGTTTGAGCATGCTTTGGCATTGCCTTTCTTTGGGATTGGAATGAAAACTGACCTTTTCCAGTCCTGTGGCCACTGCTGAGTTTTCCAAATTTGCTGGCAAATTGAGTGCAGCACTTTCACAGCATCATCTTTCAGGATTTGAAATAGCTCAACTGGAATTCCATCACCTCCACTAGCTTTGTTTGTAGTGATGTTTCCTAAGGCCCACTTGACTTCATATTCCAGGATGTCTGGCTGTAGGTGATCACACCATCGTGATTATCTGGGTCAACCATTATAGTTTAATGTTATTTATACTTCTGTAATGATAACTGTCTTAACTTGTCTCCTGGTAGGGATTTGATTACCCTGCTTACAAGGTAATAATTTGGTCTGTTACTGTCTCTTGAATGCTGGCAGAATACCCGGAATTCCTAAGTCAGAGACACAGGACACTCTTTGTAATAGCACAGCTGGCAGCCCAAGCATTGCACATTTCTATCCATTTCCCTTGTCCCCTGGTTCACACAGGGGCCATGCTGAGAGCCAGAAGGATGCTGTGCATGCCATGGTTGTGTTAAAGAAGAGGGACACTCAGCCTTGCGGAACCCACCATGTTTTAGCAAGCAGAAAGCAAACTTGTTCTTTGTCCCAGTGGAAAACATTACCTCCTCCCTTAAAATTGTTCACAGCAAACCCAATTCTGAGAATTGATCCAGGCAGAGAGCTGTTAGGACCCTACACTCTTGGCTTACACGGCAGGAGATACAGGATTGTCAGATACCCATGAGGAGTACCTTCCCAAACCTGGTGTTTTTTCATTTAGAACTCTTCTGGGGAATAGTGCTTTTAGCTATAAATTTTACAAGATAGGATTATTATCAAGTGAGACTCCAATTATGAGGGAAAACTATGATGAATAATGTGATCTTTCATCGCTTACATTTCATTAATGCATGTATTTCAGTTGTGACATTTTTGTTTTAATACCTCCTGTCTTATTAAAGTAATATAAATAATTTTCTTTAATAATTAGAATTAAAATAAATCAATAGAATTGTTCTTAGTGGCCATTTTTGTTATTCAGAGACATCAAAGTAATTCCATTTACTAATACATTGTTTGGTTATTTTGTTTTTATTGCCTTCAGGTGATCAAGCCCGTACCTTTTTCTTACAGTCAGGCCTGCCGGCTCCCGTTTTAGCTGAAATATGGTAAAATGTGTTCTTTTGTAGATGAATTTAACTTTTTAATACTTAGTGTTAACAAAAAGTTGTTTTTACCTGTGGTCTGTTGTTAATAAGTAAGAGTATTCAGCTTTTTAGAAAATAAATTTTAGTGAGTAAATGACTGAAAATCAGTTGGGGTTTTGTTCTGTAGGACAAAGTTCTAATTTCCTTCAAATTTGTAAAGAAAGGAGATGTATACATTTCTGTTGAAAAACACTTCTTTGTAATTTGGCAAGAGTCTCCACCTTCATTATGTTATTTTGTAGTTATTTATTTCATCATCTTAAGCCTCAGATTAGCTCACCCTTCCCTTGTTCCTACCTTGAAGAAATTGCTCTTTATAATATCTAAGGTTTTGGTTATCTAATGTGTTTACAGTAAACATCAACCCCTATTTCACCCTTCTGTCCAGTGCAGAGGGCCAGGCACTTAGCAGGCATTTGGTAAATATTGAACAAATTGTTTAGAATGATTATACTCTTGTATAGTTTCTTTACATTTGCACCAGTGGAATACATCCCAAAGGTATCTAGAGTCTATATAGACTCATAGTATTTTATTAGATACTGTCTTTGGTCAGTATTATTGTACAGGTTTTAGCTTTTTGTTATACACTCACATTTAATTAAGTGATTATCTACGTGGAAATGCGATGTCATTTACAAAAGTAATGCTGATCCTATGTACCAATCCATTGGCCGCATCATCCTTCTAGGGCTTTATCAGACCTGAACAAGGATGGAAAGATGGATCAACAAGAGTTCTCCATAGCAATGAAACTCATCAAACTAAAGCTTCAAGGCCAACAGTTGCCGGTGGTTCTTCCTCCTATTATGAAACAACCTCCTATGTTCTCTCCGTTAATTTCTGCTCGTTTTGGTATGTGTTTCTTAATTTAGTTCAATATATTTGATAGTTAAACTTGATTCCTAGGCATATGTTTGAAAATCAGAAAAGGATTTG
The DNA here is from genome assembly GCA_006408695.1 of Aepyceros melampus. Classification (NCBI taxonomy): domain Eukaryota; kingdom Metazoa; phylum Chordata; class Mammalia; order Artiodactyla; family Bovidae; genus Aepyceros; species Aepyceros melampus. The sequence goes on from SJXQ01005024.1 coordinate 97,798, forward strand.
TTGGTGTAAAATGACAGTCCCCGGACTCCCAAGTTAACTTTAATGTCTGAGATTAGAAATGTTAAGGTCGCTGTCATAGCTTGGGAGTCCATGTGTCCCGGTTTCCCAGGGACAGTGTGATTTATGCCTGTTGCTCTGGCATCTAGTCTGATTTGTGCTCCCTTTCATAATTCCCAGTTGGATGATAGATTATATGATCCTGCTAGTCATAGCTGATCCTAAATACTATTCTTATTTAGTTTCTTCTATACTTTGTATGCATAACAAAAAATATGAACGATTTAAGTTCAAAATGGTTTAATTTGGGGAATAATTTAAAATTATACATTAGTAGAAATTTCTTAAAAGTTAATTTGCCAGACAAATTTAGGGCTAAAAGTTGGAAACTTTGTGCTAATTAATTTACATATTCATCTGAGATCACCAGTCTTCCATTAATTTTGATTAACCATTTTCTTACTAATTGTTTGTGGGGAGCACTCATTGGAACATTCAAGTAGAATCTCTTTATATCTGAACCATGGTCTTCCACTCTAGATGTTAGATCTTAAAATGCTAAATTCTTTCACTCTTGCACTGAATTCGAGAGATAAATACCAAATCATCGTGTAATCATATTAATATAGTATACTTTGTATTCTGCAGTTAGTAAACAAATTAGTCATCACTTTGTCCCTTTTAAAGAATTGTCCTTGAATCCATATGTGTGTTGCATATAAGAAAAATGAAACAGATGGCATGTTTTTTTTCCTGCACATAATGTGTATGAATAAATGAGTCTCCTTAAGTATGTAGAATTTAGAACATCCTTTGCGAGGGAGGGAAGAGTTTGTGGAGTGTGTGTGTGTGTGTGTGTGAACTCAACAGCACTGTATTTATTATCGCTACACAAAAACCCACATTCAATCAGGTGATACATTCTCTCATTGAGGATACTAATGGGTAGTTGGAAAAGGCCTACTTAGTTTTATTCATGATATTAGAAAAGAATTTTAGCTTCTTAATAGACATTGCCTCAGTTCATACAGGTCAGAATATTGATATTAAAAGCAGTAGTTTACCTCCTGCACTGCTGGATCCAGCTTGCTTTAATGAAGTTTTTAAATCCATTGATAGTTTGCCCACAGTCTTTCTGTAACATAGCAGCTGCTCACTGTACTGTAAACTTGTTTTCTGTCCTGTGTTTTAAAATTGGTTTACCAGCACCAGAAAACGTGTTCTGTTTTGTCCTTAGGAATGGGAAGCATGCCCAACCTGTCCATTCCTCAGCCATTGCCTCCAGTTGCACCCGTAGCAACACCCTTGTCCTCGGCGACTTCAGGGACCACCCTCCCTCCCCTAATGATGCCTGCTCCCCTAGTGCCTCCATTAGCACTTCATCATTACCAAATGGAACCACCAGTCTCATTCAGCCTTTATCCATTCCTTATTCTTCTTCAAGTAAGTGCTTTGTGTCTAATGAGTCAGTATTTTTATGTGAAGAAACTGTTCTATTTGCATCCCAGTAGATACAGACTTTTTTTTCATACTTTGTGAAATTTTTTAATGTGAACCTTTTTTTTTTTTTTTAGCATTGCCTCATACGTCATCTTACAGTCTGATGATGGGAGGATTTGGTGGTGCTAATATACAGAAAGCCCAGTCTCTGATTGATTTAGGATCTAGTAGGTATGAATACTTAAAACTTCCAACTTTTTAGGCTTTCAATAAGAGCTTCCCAGGTGGCTCAGTGGTAGAGAATTTGCCTAATTCACCTCCAGTGCAGGGGAGACAGGTTTTTGATACCTGAGTCGAGAAGATCCCCTGAAGAAAATGGCTACCCACTCCAGGGTTCCTGCCTGGGAAATCTCATGGACAGAGGAGCCTGGTGGGCTACAGTCCATGGGGTTGCAAAAGAGTTGGGTACAACTTAGTGACTAAACAATAAACAAAGGCGTATTTAACAAATGACTATTTTTTAAACTTGGAGCTTATCCAGTTTTTACTTTCTAATGGCCAAATGTAAATACTATAGGTAAATTTACTATTTGTAATTCACATAAAATAATTTTATTTTTAGAATTATTAACTGTCTGTGGTATTTTACTTCTGAAAAATTTGCTTTATGTAATCTAAAAATATCCTGCTATATTTTAATCAGTCAGTTTTTTGCCCAAAGCTACATATTTTTCCTTTCAAAAAATTTCTCAAAACATTTCATGATCATTACACATTATTTCTTGAGCAAAAACTACTAATTGAGTATCCTTTAAATTTCAGAAGGCACAAAAGCATCAATGTTCATTCATCACTCCTTGTATAAATCACAATAATACTCTTTAAAACAATGACCCAGGAAAACAATGTCTGTATCCTTGCTTAAACACTCACTGATTGTGTAACTGTTTTCTCAACATCACTGAGCTGTAGTTTGCCCATATGAAAGATGGAGACAGTAATATCTTTTAATTTTGTCATGGGGATTAGCCATAATATTTATAAAGGCCCTAGCACTGTGTGGGGCCTGCCACATGACAGGTATTTGGTATATGGTAGTTCGAAACTTTGTATGGTATTTACTGTCCTAAAATACTGTAAAGATAGATTGTTTTTTCAATATCATATACAAAAACAATTACTGTTGTATTATAGAAGGTAGGATTCTTATTATCTCTGACTTATAAAGTTTAAATGTATTTTATTTAGTAACAAAAATTTTAAATAAATTTTGTTACAGCTCAACTTCCTCAACTGCTTCCCTCTCAGGGAATTCACCCAAGACTGGGACCTCAGAGTGGGCAGTTCCTCAGCCTTCAAGATTAAAATATCGGCAAAAATTTAATAGTCTTGACAAAAGCATGAGTGGATACCTCTCAGGTAAATGGCATACAGTGCTTAAGAATGTGAGAAAGTTACGATTTTCTATGGACTTCTATTGAAGAACTTTTATTTGAAGTTGTATTTTGTAGCTCATTTAAAATTTTAACATCCAAAAAAAATAGCAGTCATTTGATAAATACAAATAATGGTTAAGTTATGTAAGAGTTCAAAGTTCTTATAATCAAGTTAAACACACAGATACACACCCAATGTTTTGAGAAAACCTCTCCCTTGAGAAAGTCAAACCTCATTTTCCTTGTCTTCTTGTGATCAGAGTGTGATACTAAGTCTCAGCTCAGTTTCTGTGAGAGTCTCCTTCCTCATTGGGTCTTTCTCTGCTTGTCCTTCCAAACACCTCACGTGAACACTGTTCACCCTTTAATGCTCCAACCCAAGTGTAGCTATAAAACTGAGATAACCTAAGATCCCCCTGGGACATCTGAGTCCATGCTGTAACAAACATCCAAATTCACTAATTGAGGATGGTGAAGTGGATATAAACAGAGGGTACTAGGCAAGTAGAATTCTGGTCTTCTCACTGGCCCCTCTTCCTCACTCAGCAACGACTTAGAGTTTAGACAGAGTAAAGTAAGTATTTACAGTAGAGCTTTATCAGATATGATATCACTTATATGTGGAATCTAAAATATGGCACAAATGAACCTATCTACCAAATGGAAACAGGCTGAGACATAGAGAACAGACTCGTGGTTGCTGAGGAGGAGAGGGGTAAGGAGAGGGGTCGATTGGGAGTTTAGGGTTGGTAGATGCAAACTACTACATGGATAAACAACAAGGTCCTAATGTATTTCACATCCATGTTCAGTATCCTGCAATAAACTATAATGGAAAAGGAAACTGAAAAAGAATGTATGTATGCATATAACTGAGTCACTTTGCTATACAGCAGAGGCTGACATTGTAAAAAACATTGTAAAAGAATCTTCCTTTTAACATAAAAAAACCTCCACAAATCTCACATCTTGTATGAAGTCTGTTGAGTATTGTTAATTAATTGAGTGAGGCTGTAAGGTATTTCCAGTGTATTTCCTGTATGTGGTTTCTATTAAAAAAGAATGGAAAAGATTTTAAAGTTATATAATATAAACGTTTGATTGCTTGTCACAATATGTGGTATTTTTGAGTCTTTTCCATATAGAATATGTTGCTTTGATTATCCAGATCTTTGTGTTTAAAGTTGAGTGAAGCCGTGGATTTAGCAGCATCTGTGCTGGCTTTGCAGTGCAAGTGGTTGCTGAGGAAGAGCTGGCAGTTGTATGCCTTCTGTGTGGGGTTGTTCGGATGCCGCTTGACGCAGGGTAGGGCTGACCCTTCTGGTGCTTGTGGCTTATGCACCTGAGAATGGGAGGTGTGGCACCTGCTCTGCCACCTAGGAGGCCTTCACCAGAGAAGCCTCCGGATTCATCATGGTCAAAAAGCCCCAGACAGGCTCACCAGGAGTGAGTGTTCCTCTGAAGCCAAGAGGGATTTTCTGTTCTGAAATATATTCATTGAAGATCAGGAGCCTGTTACGAAAACATGTTTTTGTTTTGTCTCACTGGAGAAGAGAAAGAAGTTGAACAGTTTACCATACATAGTAAGCATTCAGTGAATGTTAGCTGTCTTTATTATCAGATGCTCTCATATAAGTAAGCCCCCATTGCAGCTAAGATAGAGGAAAACTTTTGGGTTACAATTTTATTCATTACTTTCACAAACATTTATTAAGCATCTAGAGACTAGGCATGAGTTATGCATTAATGGACACAGCAGTCAAGGCTTTTGTCTTCATAGAACTTGGCATAATAGGGGAAACAGACAAACAGGTAAACAAGCAAATAAATGTTACATTACAGATTATGTTATGAGATATAAAGGATAGAAGCAGGAAATATATTGAATGGTAGAATGGACAGAGGCCTTTCTGAGAAGGTGACGTTAAATTTTGACTTCACGGGTGAGAAGGACCTAGACATACAATGATGTAGAACTGTAGGACTCGATGCACCTGGTTGTACAGGACAGGGGGGATTAAGAAGGGACTCTGATTTCTGGCTTGAGCTACTGGATGGCCTTTGATACCATTCACAGAGAAGATTGGGGTGAAGATTAGGAAGAGAGGCCTAGTTGGGGATTGAAAGAGTAGGTTGGTGTGTACTTAGTTTGATATGCTTGTGAAATACATACATAAATTTTTCAATTGGATATAGACGTCTAAACTTAAAGGAGAGGCTTGGGCTGTGGATGTACATTTGGGAATCCTCTGCTTCCAGGTGCTGTTTAGTCATAGAAATGGATATGAATGCGCAGAGAGAACAGAGTGCCCAGGACAGATCCCTGAAGAATGATTTACACGTTATTTATAAGAGGAAGAGTAGAGACAAAGAAATGATGAGAGAGATAAGAACAAATCTGAAAATGCTAAGCAAAGCTGTGCTTGGGAGCTTGGCCTCTAATACTGGCATAGTCCTTTGTGTCAGTCACTTGTGGGGACCATTATCTTCTGGAAGGACATGGGAGCACGTTCTTCTACTGACTGTAGATTTTAAACTCCTTGGTCCAGGGGATGTGTTTATTTTGATGACTACTGAATCTCAGTGCCTCGTGCATGGTAAAATCCCAGGATAGCAGCAGTGTTATTTCACGAGTACAGCTATTTAAGTTTGCGTGACTTTAAGAGGCTAAAGAATCTTCTTTTATGTATTTTTTTCCCCACTAAATCAGGTTTTCAAGCTAGAAATGCTCTTCTTCAGTCAAATCTTTCTCAAACTCAGCTAGCTACTATATGGTGAGTTTGCCCATTAATTATGATTTTTAACTAGACATTCTGTATGATTTTTAATTAGACATGAGAAAGAAACCATTTCTGTAAATGTTTGTGACTCAAAAATGTTCCACAAAAGCAACTGTGTGACAGTTAACGCAAACCTGCAAGCAAATAAAATTGCTTTGTAAAATGTTACCCTTGAGAATTTGGCATTTAATTATCTTACAAGTAAAACTTGTTTGCTTTTATGTAATAGCTTCTGTGGAGAATTAGAGAATATCTCATTTTCAGTGTTGTGCATGAGGTGATTTGATAAGTGAATTAACCATGAACCAAGACAAGCTACCTTTTTGAAGGGAATATTTCCCTTTTCATTTCAAATTTTCTTTCCTCTCTTTGGTGATATGGAAAATTACGGGCAAAAATTAGCTCACTTTTCTGTATGTACTTTTCACTAAAATATATTAACCCAGCTGTTTTTCTGTCATTACTCTTGCTTTAAAAATGAAAAGATTGAACTCTTCTGAAAATATTTTACTCTAAATAGGCTTTCTAAGTTGTGAAATTTTATACTTTAGGACTCTGGCTGACATTGATGGTGATGGACAGCTGAAAGCTGAGGAGTTCATCCTTGCAATGCACCTCACTGATATGGCCAAAGCTGGACAGCCATTGCCACTGGCTTTACCTCCTGAGCTTGTCCCTCCATCTTTTAGGTGAGTGTCTCTGAAGGTTAAGGGGTGTTGTTTCAATCATTTTTGGCAGACAAAAGTTTTACTCTGGGATTTCCAGAGGTCTCTGCTCTACTTTTGTGGAAAAATCAAGCATTTACATTGCCATTTGATTTTGTATTTAGTGAGTTACACTGATAAGAGAGTAGATTTTAAAAGTACGTATGTGTTTTCACCACATTATAGATAAGGAAACTAATGCCTAAAGAGATTAAGAATAAATTTACCCAAAAATAGCAAGTGGTCAAACCATGATCTGAATCCAGATCTGTCTGGCTTGATAATTCGTATACTGATGTTCAATATAACTATAGACCATACTGTTTTAAATATCTTTAATATTATATGCTAAATATTAAATTGTCGTAGTCATTGGTAGTCTGTATAGTCTGGTTTAAAATCCTCAGATCTCATAATGCTAAATTTATTTGTTGTTTGCCTTTCTTAGAGGAGGAAAGCAAATTGATTCCATTAATGGAACTCTGCCTTCATATCAGAAAACACAAGAAGAGGAACCTCAGAAAAAATTACCAGGTAACATTGAATGTCCAAGTTGTATATTTTATAGTGAATGCTCTTAAATTTAACTGTGAAGTAGAAATGAATATTTAGAATTTTAACTTTCTTAATATATTAAGTGCTATATGAGAAACTGATGAACATCAGTAAAATTAAGATGGTCAAAATTGAGAGAAGAGACTGTTGTATATATTTGGCAAGAGTGTATGTATTAGATGTCCAATTTAAAATGTCTCCCACTTTTGGAAAAAGCATTACAGCAAGCTTTATGATGAAATCTTGAGCTTTAAAAAGTTTAAATATTGGTTGAAAATGCACATGTGAAAAAAGAAAAAAAAAAAAAGAAAATGCACATGTGTATATATTTAAAAATACTAAAAAGTTATGGGCATATAACAAATATAGAGCCATACAATTTTGGTTATCCTTGAAGAAAATGCTGAGAAAAAAATTGAAAAGTATTTTTATTGGCAGGAATAGTAAAATTATTTTTCTCTTGGACAGACTCAAATTTAGTGATTTGTTTTTCCCAGAATGAGTTTTTTCCCCAAATGAATATTCTTATAAGAAAATAAATATTGTATTATTTATATTTGAGTTAAGATTATCCTTAGAAGTATCAAAGAGAAAGTGCATTCACATGACCACAAGGCATGAGGATGTTGAAAGCAGATTACAGGTTCGGTAGGTGCTTCATGCTGAAGAGTGCTTACGCTGTATCTTATTCAGTTACATTCGAGGACAAGCGGAAAGCCAACTATGAGCGGGGCAACATGGAACTGGAGAAGCGACGCCAGGCCATGATGGAGCAGCAGCAGAGGGAGGCAGAGCGCAAAGCCCAGAAAGAAAAGGAAGAATGGGAACGAAAACAGAGAGAGCTACAAGAGCAAGAATGGAAGAAACAACTTGAATTAGAAAAACGCTTGGAGAAGCAGAGGGAATTGGAGCGACAACGGGAAGAAGAAAGGAGAAAAGAGATAGAAAGACGAGAGGTTATTTTTTTTTCAAGTTACTTTATTTCCAGGGAAATCATTTCCTTTAATAAATGGCTACATTTCATTTGATAAAGAAGGGTACTTTTTGTTGTGATTTTCCTCCGCCTCATTCATTCATTTTTACCCTGTATGAATCTGAATCTTCCTTCCCCTGTGAAGACAAGAGGGTCCTTGCTTATGAAGGGTTTCCAGGGCTGACAGCTGGTAGAGAAAGCATATCTGTAGGTGGTATCTCAATCAGAGCAGGATTGGTCACAAAGCTGAGTTGAGTGAGGAGCCAGAAGAAGAAGTCAGTTGATCAGGTCATTAAATGAAACTAAGCTTAGGATCCAGAGTAAAAGGTCACGTAATTGGAGAGGCAGAAAGAAAGCCTTGAGAGGAATTAAGAGGGTGAGCTTACACAGATCCTTGGGGTAAATGTTGCTGTGTAGGGTCCCTGGGAGGCCTGGCTGTATTTTCAAGGACTGTGCATGTAAATTACAGTGCCACTGAAATAATTGTAAATAAAAGTTTTTTATTCCCATACCAGAAGAAAGGTGCAGTTATTCCTCCTAACATCTATATGTATGGAGTTGTCCTTTTGTTAATTAAGGGAAAAGTAACTGCAGCAAGAAGATGGTGCTTAAAGCAGTCAGATAGTCTGGTGGTAAATTTGCTTTTGTGGAAGTCTTTAGGTCCATTGATAACAATAGGTTTGCCCAGTTACCCTTCGACCTCAAGTCCACTCAGTGCTAAATGCTGGCTCAGCTTTACTTTGTCCTCTCATCAGTTTTTGAATGATGCAAAAAGTGTTAATTTTAAAATTAACTTTGGTTCATTATTTTCAGGCCGCAAAACAGGAACTTGAAAGACAACGTCGTTTGGAATGGGAGAGAATTCGTAGGCAGGAGCTTCTCAGTCGAAGGAATAGAGAACAGGAAGAAATTGTCAGGTTAAACTCTAAAAAGAAGAGCCTCCATCTCGAGTTGGAAGCACTGGTATGCTTATAGATTTAAGTGAAATCTATCTGAATGATGCAAGAGTTACTTGTTGAGAATTATTACTGTTTTTTAAATCTACCTCATGAATATATTACATCTTAATATATTTAGTCATATTTTTGTATGTGCTTTTTAACAGTCTAGACAGTATAGTTTACTAAAAAAGGATAGTGACTCAAAACGTTGAGAATTGTGTTACGGTTTTAGTTTAGATGTGGGTAGGCAGTGTACTCTTGGATAAGACATTTCCCTTTTCTATACCTCACTTTGTGCATCTGTAAAGTAAAACTGTGCTGGTTCAATGATTTTCATTTTTTCACACTGGAAAATGGTCTACAGAAGGATAAACAGGAGGTGGGAGAGAGGAGCCAAGGTGGCAGGACAGTGTCTCCTCTCCCCATTTCTACCCACACGTCACAACAGAGAATCGCCACATTAATCTGTGGCACTTTTTTTGGGGAAAAAGCTTTGATTGGGAAAAAAGGATTCTACTGCTAAAAAGAAAAAAAAATGATCAGAAACTGCTGACCTAAATGATCTCTTACAGTTTCTTTCAGTTCTCTAAGACTATGGTTGTTAACTAATATTGGCCTTTATGCTTATCAGTTTTCACACATCAGATGTTGGGGCATCAGAGTGTTAAAAGACTTTGCTTGAAGTGCAGGGTGAGAAGGTATAAAGGGTCTGAGAAGACATGCTATTCAACTACAACTCTGAAGTTCCATAAACCTGACCTGATTGTATAGTAGAGTTTTGCAAAAAATACATATGTAGCTATGTATAGTAGAACGATATTTGCATCTTGTTTAATTGTAATCTGATGTTTTATTTGGCTGATGAATTACATTTTTAAAAAGTCATAGTATCTTTCATCAAAAAGATACTGTTTTTTGCCTTCAAATAGGTAGAAAAGCATACCACAATTATTAAGCATGCCATAGTACCACAGAACAGTCCTGAAAACTTTAACTTCTTTGTGTAGCTATTTGGGTATCTGTCTGAACCATTATGTTGACTATATATTTTTTTCTTCAAAATACAATGGGAGGAATCCTTAAGACTGTGTATCCCCCCAAGAACTGGAGTAACACACCAAACAGTAGCAAGTAGCACAGATTAATGTGCAGAGTCTGGAAAAGCCCAGAGCCTGTTCTTATATTTGCTGAAGAAAATAACATGAACTCCAGGAGGGGCACAGCATATTCCCTTCAACATATATTTCTCAAATATGAAACAGACTTTTCAGTAAAAACCTCACTGTTGGTGGTTTTTAACCAGTGGCCTCTTTTTTCCTCACCCCACTGTGTTTGCTAAGCCTGCCATAACAAAATACCAAAGACCAGGTGGCTAAAACAACAGAAGTTAATTTTATCACAGTCTGGAGGCTGGAGGTCCAAGATCAAGGAGTCAGCATGCCTGGTTTCTCCTGAGGCTTCTCTTCTTGGCTTGCAGATGGCTGCCTTCTCACCGTGTCCTCAAGCAGGCTTTTCTCTGCCTATGCGTCTCTGCTGTCTCTTTTCTGTTCAGAAGTTTTCGTCTTACAAGGACACCAATCAGATGGGAGTAGGGCCCCCATCTGACTTCATATAATCCTAATCGCCTCTTTAAAAGTGAAGTCTTTAAAGGTCCTGTCTCCAAATATGGTCATATTCTGACGTCACTGAGAATACAGTCAACATATGAATTTGGAGGGACACGATTCAGCCCATAAACCTTTCCCTTCTTCTTAGCTTCCACTGAAAATCTCTGCTATTTTTTGTTCCTTTTTTTTTTCTTCTCAGAAGGGAAAAAGAATATTGTTATAGGAGAAGAGTATCATGGCCAAAGAGGCCCTCTTGGATACTGTTTAATGAAGTGAAAGTTGCTCAAAGTCCGACTCTTTGCGACCCCGTGGGCTGTAGCCTGCTAAGCTCCTCTGTCCATGGGATTCTCCAGGCAAGAATACTGGAGTGGTTTGCCATTCACTTCTCCAGGGGATCTTCCTAACCCAGGGATCAAACCCAGGTTTGATTCTCTACCCTCTGAGCCACCAGGGGAGTCCTGGACACTGTTTAGTTAGAGGAATTAGCTGGCAGTGTTGAAGGTAGAGATAGAAGTTCAGAGAAGGTAACCCTAAATGTCACATACTAACACCCTTTCCTCCTCATTATTTTTTGAGATTTTTTTTATATTTTAATATTAAAAATTAGTGTCTGAATGCTGTGTTCAGAAAACAAAATTCAGTGTGTTGTGTCTGTGCTTTCTCATTTAACATCTAAGGCTCTTATACTCAGAATGGTACATTTCCTGCTAATAACTCTCTTGAGTTAACTTGGTATTAGACATTTATCTTAGGGGCTTCCCTGGTGACTCAGATGGTTAAGAATCTGCCTGCATTGCAGGAGACCTGGGTTCAATCTCTGGGTCAAGAAGATGCCCCAGAGAAGGGAATGGCAACACTCCAGTATTCTTGCCTGGAGAACTCCATGGACAGAAGAGTTTCCTGCTAATCACTCTTGAGTTAACTTGGTTTTAGACATTTATCCTAGAGTGAATATAAATGACAAATGACATTTACAATTTAAATAAAAATATTATTCTCTTGATGGGAGCATTTCTTAGTAGCATTTTATGTAACTGTGTATTTATATGGTCTTCCCGTAGAATGGCAAACATCAGCAGATCTCAGGCAGACTTCAAGATGTCCGGCTCAGAAAGCAAACTCAGAAGACCGAGCTGGAAGTTCTGGATAAGAGTGTGACCTGGAAATCATGGAAATCAAGCAACTTCAACAGGAGCTTCAGGTGAATTGTCCTTCACTGTGAGCAGTTACTAATAAATAACTCTTCCTAATCTATCCGGCCTCTTGCTTTTGGGGTCCTGAACTCCTTGGAGCCTCTAGTGACCTCCTTTGTAAAAGGATAGTAGTCATACACAACTATTGTGACTACTTTTAGGAAATTTTGACCTAATGTTGTTCTTTCAGAATTGTGGTGAGAATATTATTACTAAATATGCCCTCAGGGACCTGGTAATTCTGCTCTTTATTTGTGCAGAAAAGAGACCCTGGAAGCATTTTGCATCTCGAGTCCTCTTAATCAAATGTGTTTTTCTGTAAGGACTAACAGTAATTAACATAATGTTTTTACTTTCTCACAGCAGACGTAGACAAGAGGCCAAATAACATTTCCTGTCTGATTTACACCTGCTTTCCCAGTTATCCCTGAGTTTTTGGCCCCTCATTGATCTTCATCCTGGGATATCATAGCCTGCTTCCACACACCATTCAGAGCAGATACCAAAGGCACCTCTTAGGCTGTGCCTGTTCTCATCCTTTAGGACATGGGAAATTGTCAGGCTTCTCGACATACTCTACTAGCAAAGCTTCTTCACCACCTTTTATTTTCAGCCAGTCTTTCGTAAATGGATTTATGTAAATATTGTATTTTAAATCATGTGTGATCCCATTCTAGTTTATCTATAAGTTGTAAGCAATTTATATATTATTCTACATATTAATCCTATACTAAGTTTTACGAGTGATGAAATGTTTTTACATTTTCAAAAAATTCATAGACAACATTACAGAGTTTTAATCAGGTATTACTTTTTCTTTTTTAAGGAGTATCAAAATAAACTTATCTATTTGGTGCCAGAGAAGCAGTTATTAAATGAAAGAATTAAAAACATGCAGCTCAGTAACACACCTGGTAAGTCTCTAAGGTTTGCTTTGCCTCTTTTATTCTTTATTCTTTTCTGAATGTGTCAGGCATACTTGCTACTTTTTAAAAGTAGCATCATTCTATTATAAATAACATTTTTTGACTATGGTTAAACTTTTTAAAATAATGTGAAAATGATCACATATTGGGTCATTTTTAGCAATAAAAAGTAAATGCAAATAAAGTAACAATTGTGATCTGACTTCTTGTCTTCACACTATTTTTATTTATATATTTTAAATATTAATCAAATAAAATGTTAGATTACAGTTAAACAAGACCTCAGTTTGTCTTGAACACAATGCTATCTGTGCATTTTGGCAAGATTCTTCACTAATTGTAGAAAGAACTGTTTATGAGGACACTTTTCTATGAAGCCAAACCTGTTGGACTCTAGGGTAATAGTGTACAGCAATGATAGGCCCAAGCAACTGGCATGCCCTTCCTGGGACTTTAAATCATCTAACTTTGTGGTTCATGAGAAGAAATTTTACCAACTTGGCCCTCTGACATCTATGGAACAAAATATTCCAATGTAATTTATAAGAATATAACATTTCTCTTGATTCAAGTCTCAACCAAAAAACTGATAAAAAAAAAAATCTCTATGTTGGATAGCATGCCAATAATAGCGTAGCAGAAGAAAGATTTATTTAAAGAAAAGTAACTCTGCAAATGTGTTAAAACTAGCTAAAGTATCCTAAATGTCTCCCAATGAGTGCCAGTTTTTCACTTTACGGCTCTTTATTACACTTTGGTTGTTGAGGAGGTCCAATTAAATAGAATTATCCCTCTTCTTTGCCCAAGTTCTGAACAAATTAAGAAATAAGGCAAAAGAGTAAGACATGAGAGACCAAAATACCACTTCATTATTAATAAAGCTGCTGTTAGATAGCATGATTTATCTGTGAACAGTACAGCTGCCCAACGTAAGACATTGGGTGCATGAACAAAATAGAATGCAGGCTCCTGTGGGCAGTTCAACCTCAAGAAAGCAAGGGATAGGAAAGATAGAGGGGCACATATGCCCAGGTCCTTACCTTGATCTCACCAATTATGTAAGAGTTAGAAAGAAGTGGGACTGCTGTTCTCGTCAAAGTCCCCTTACATGGAAGAAGCACCAGGCATAGAAAAATCAATCTTGTGAACTGCTCTTATCATGCCCCACCTTCCATTGATGTCTCTTCTCAGGCCATCTTCCTGGAACAAGGTGCTTTCTTTTCTTGGTTATTTAAACTGTATCAGCTCCCACCTCACCCCTCACAGGCATTCCAGAGGCAACATAAGACAGCCCTCCTGATCGGTGCAGAGTACAAAGTATGTTGTCGTCCTCACTGTCAGTATCTGAATTGTGAATAGGATGTAGACCCAGTAGAGCTATGCTTCTGGTAGAGCATAGATAACCATGCTATCTAACATCAGCTTTATTAATAATGAAGTGGTATTTGGTCTCTCCTGTCTTGCTCCTTTGCCTTATTTCTTAGTTTGTTCAGGTTAGCTTTTATAAATGTATTAATCTTGGTTCTAGTCCAGTCCAGAATAGGAAGCTCTTATCTGGAGTTTGCAAAGTACCCAGTATCCCTTAGCTTCCTCTCTCCATAAGAGTAACCATTTAAAATTATCAGCCACGCACCACGCACCATGCTAGACAGTTTTCATGCATTGTTTCCTTTCATCTTTACAACAACCTTGTGAAGTAGTTGTTGTTATTCCCATTGTTCAATTTGGAAAAACAGATTCAGAGAGAATAAGAATTTACCCAAGATTGTCTCAGCTTCCCAGGTGGCGCTAGAGGTAAAGAACCTGCCTGCCAGTGCAGGAGATGAAAAAGACATGGGTTCAATTCCTAGGTCAGGAAGATCCCTTGGAGGAGGGCATGACAACCCACTCCACTATTCTTGTCTGGAGAATTCCATAGACAGAGAAGGCTGGCAGGCTATAGTCCATAGTGTTTCAAAGAATCTAACATGTCTAAGCAACTTAGCACACACACAAGATCATTTAATAGTAGGTTCAAATTCTTGTGTGTCTGACTCTAAAGCTCACTGCACTACGGTGTTGCCTCCTTCAGTTATCCAACACAGAGCTCGTAGATAGGTATGATCACATTTGGTATAAAAGCATCCATTATTACTGTTGCTCAGTTTGAATACTAAGAATGAATATTCTTTGGCTTTTATTTTTCCCAATGCTTGTCTCCCACTAGAATTGGACCCGTGCTTATCTTTCACTTTTACCTACTGTTGAACAAAGAACAGGGCCTTGCATATAACAGATGTGTAATTTAATGATTAAATATTTATTGAAATACTGGAAAGCTCTCAGAATTATAAAAGAATTTATCAAGGTGCCTGGATATAAAACCAGCATATAAAAATTAGTAAGTTTACTATATATCAAAAGTATTTATTCAGAAAATATGGAGGAAGGTCTCACTCATATTAGCATTCTCATTGTTAAATGAATAAAGAAAAGCACAGCCATATAATTTTACTGATTAACATAAAAGATTCCTGGATAAGTAGCTACATATTATATTCTACTCCTGAATGAACTAGCTCAACATTTTATTTTATTTTATTTATTTTTTTTAATCAACTAAACTTTGATTTTTTTAAAATTAATTTTTATTTCTAGTTCAACATTTTAAAGATGCTGTTTAGTTCTTTACTAATTCATCTATATATTCAGTTTAATTCAGATTTCTTTAAATAAACTTGGCACAGTAATTCACAAATTCACCTAGAAGAGAAAATACACAAGATGGGGCAAGACGTGAAAAAGTGGGAGGACGAGACTAGCCCTATCAAATACCAAAACATAAGTTATGAAAGGTATAATACCTAAAATAATATGTTTGATCAAAACTAGACAAAACAGTGGAACTAAATAGAGAATCTAGAAACGTAGTATGTGTGTACAGCTTTTGTCTCTCTAGTTATACCAATTTGACCAGACAATAACCATTAATTACTGATAAGGACAAGAACTTCTGCAGAAATTAAACTGTAATGTTTGTATTTCAGATTTAGGGATCAGTTTACTTCATAGAAAATCATTAGAAAAGGAAGAATTATGCCAAAGACTTAAAGAACAATTAGATGCTCTTGAAAAAGAAACGCATCCAAGCTTTCAGAAATGGATTCATTTAACAATGAACTGAAGGTATTTATCTTCTATTATATTCATTTTTAATTTGCTGCCTCTTTACCTTCTTATTTTGATTTAATTGATGAATAACTAAAGCTATTATGTTTGTTATTTACATAATTTTATTATTTGAACTACACTAGAATTGCAAGATTGTTTTTAATGTTCTCCATATATATTATAAACATTGAGTCATGTAAACATACAATTTACCATAGTTTCCAGTTTTTGATGACTGTTTTTATTGGCATCTATACATTTAAAACATAATTACCTTTGTCAGTATTAGTATTACATTAGATTTATCAGTATGGATCTCAGCCAGAATGATCTTAAGCAAATTTGAAAATGGGAAATATGGAAAATTTCAAATAGTCAGGTGGTAGAGGCTCTTTTAACACACTAAATTCTTGTTTTATAATTTAATTAACCTTTGTGAAATAATGCAATAACCAATGAAATCCAAAGCATAATTTGGCACTAAAAATTTTGCATGAAAAGTAGATTCGTGACTCATTATTTGCTGCAGCAGAAGAGCAGATGTCCAAAATGTATACCATATGCTTCTCATTCTGTGCAGTATTAGTTGTATGCTGAAGCCATACCTATGAGAGAAAATATTAAAAGCAAAAAATCAGACTAATGGTACATGATTGAAATTTGAGACTAGTCTCAGTTACTCCTTTGTTAACAAAGCGTGAAGTTTTCAGAGCATAAAGTATTACAAGGTTTTTCAGGCAAATCTGTCTCTTCATTTGACTAACTTATTTAGAATAATGTTACACCAACCATAAAGTAAACAGTATGATCAAGAAAATAAACCATGGTGGCTTCAGTGAAGGAGGGAAAATTTGAGGTGAATAATGTTAATGACACATTCTATACCAGCATATATTCTGTAGAAAAAAAAAAATTTAAAGAAAACCAAATAATTTGTCATTGATGGACAGACAAACCAACCAAGTTATCTTCCCTGCATTATTTTTTTTAATTGACCGTAGTTTAATTGGCTTTTTATCTGCCTTATCTTACAGTGTGGGAATGTGGATGACTCTGTTCTTCAGTGCCTTTTGTCTCTGCTAAGCTGTCTCAACAACCTCTTCCTCTTACTTAAGGTTATTTTCTAATATCTAGCTCTTTTTCTTTGAATTACTTTACTGTTTCTTTTTTTAAACACTAGACTATTCTTTGCATTTATCTGAGTATCTTTGTTTGAAATAACCTATACAATATAAACATTTTTCTTTCTTCTTGCTTAAATATCCTTCTGCTGTTTCACTGCCTGTTTGAGTCTAATGCCAGGAATCAGTAAGGTTGCCCAGAGTTCTCATGAGGAACCCATTACACTTAGAAATATTACCTGGTTCCCTGTGAGTGAGGCTAAATGATGGGATGATTACTGATTCAAGGAAAAGGGAAACTAAGGGAATGTGAGACTAAATTATTTACCCATATCACTGAAAACTACTGTTTAAAATAAAACTTAAATACTTTCTGAGATCTACTGCAAGGTTATGTCATGTATGTATCAGGCTGCTTCCCAGTACTGTGATAAGAACCAGTAATGTAGGTGCAGCTTCGGTTTTGTCTAGTTGTCAGGTCTCATATTTAGATACACTTGCACCACAGAGAAAAATGTTTGAATCATAAATAAGCAGTTCACTTTTTCATGTTTAAATAGCACAAAGAATATTTAAAATACTCAATGAATTTCTGTTTAAATTTAATTTAAAGAGAGTTGCTTTATATTTACCACTAGCTGAGCCTCGTAGATTTTTAAATACATTCTACTCAGCACTAAAGTGGATAACAGTAGGGCACATAAATGTACATGCACAGTGACGGCAGGAAGAACTCAGTTGTTACCTAAAGAAAGGTAGATGGAAAGATGATATCAGCCTTTCCTTTATGGTTATAACGTGAATGGCCAGATTATCTGGCCTTAGAGTTTAAACCTCTTTCTTCATGTACACAGTGAAGTTTGACATTGGTTTGTGGACTATGCTCACACACAAAGTCTGATTCTTTGAGTTAGCATTTGATTCTCCACAGGCCTGCAGATTATTCTTGTTTCTTGTTTTACTTTCTTCCTTCTGCTTCCTGCCTTCCAACCTTTCACTGCTTGTTGATGCTTTCATCAGAGGCAATTTAGGAATCTAAAAGGGGATGAAACCTATGCTGTCAGAGTGGTCAGGAAAGTGACTGTCTTTAGAGAAAGCAAGAAAAGAGGCTTTCTGTAGCCATTAGAAATGATACAGAGCAGTCAGTCACTTTTCACTTTCCTGCATTGGACAAGGAAATGGCAACCCACTCCAGTGTTTTTGCCTGGAGAATCCCAGGGACGGGGGAGTCTGCTGGGCTGCCGTCTGTGGGGTCGCACAGAGTCGGACACGACTGAAGCGACTTAGCAGCAGTCAGTTAACTTAGTACTGGAAAGTATCCATTGAATTGCCAACAAGGAGACTTTTGAAGACCTTTTTGAGAGTGTCATCTCAGTTGAGTGACCACCAGAAGCTGGATTGCTGCAGATCAGGAATGAATGGGAGCCGAGGAGGGGTGGAGTGAGTGGGAAAAGCTTTAGGAGAGTGAAAAGAGAGTATGGAGAAAAAGAAAGCATTGGTTAAAAAGAGAGCATTGGGGTTTTTTGGTTTAAGAAAGACAACAAAGGATACAAAGTTTTGGTTATGCAAGATGGAAAAATTGTGAAATCCAATGCACAGCATAGTGACTATAAACTATAGTTAGCGAATTTGAACTGTACAATACAGTATTGTTAAGAGGATAGATCTTAAACATTCTCAGGAAAGAAAGAAAGAGGGAGAGAAGACAGGGAGGGAGGAAATGAGGAAAGAGAGTGGTAACTATATGAAGAAATGAATATGTTAACTAGCTTGATTAGAGTGATCATTTCACAGTGTATATGTGTATCAAAACAAGTTGTATACCTTAAATATATAGTTTTTATTTACCAGTTATACTTTATAATAAAGTTGAAAAGTAAAAGAATAATTGGGTCCACCCTTGAAAGTGGTATCACTTTTTGTGCAGCATATGGATACATGAGGAATGGATAGTTTTTGTTAGGACAGAAGCATGAAATGGAGAAAATTGAGCTTTTTGGGTAACTAACCATATCCATCCGTTCAGTTCAGTCGCTCAGTCGTGTCCAACTCTTTGCGACCCCATGAATCGCAGCACGCCAGGCCTCCCTGTCCATCACCAACTCCCGGAGTTCACTCAGAGTCGCGTCCATTGAGTCCGTGATGCCATCCAGCCATCTCATCCTCGGTCGTCCCCTTCTCCTCCTGCCCCCAATCCCTCCCAGCATCAGAGTCTTTTCCAATGAGTCAACTCTTCACATGAGGTGGCCAAAGTACTGGAGCTTCAGCTTTAGCGTCATTCCTTCCAAAGAAATCCCAGGGTTGATCTCCTTCAGAATGGACTGGTTGGATCTCCTTGCAGTCCAAGGGACTCTCCAGAGTCTTCTGCAACACCACAGTTCAAAAGCATCAATTCTTCAGAGGGTCTCAATTGCCTGCTCAAGCCAAACATTTCATTGCCGAATCCGCAGCGCCTAGAGCAGTGCGCGGAGCGTCAGGGTGGCAGTACTGCTTGCTGCGTGGAGAGCCGGTTCCGGGTGCTCCTAGTCAGAAGCTGGGCACCGTTTAGAGCTGTTGCTGGAATAGAGCTGATAAGAACAAAGTGGAAGGAAATTAGTCAGAACTAGTAGGAAACCATATATCCCAGATTCTAAGAACACTTCTCATTCCATGTATTCTTTTAAGTAAAGGCTACTTTTTTAATTCAAAAAAGGAAAGAAAAGACTTGAAGGAGATAGTAAAGAGAGAGGAAGGGAGGGAGGAGAAAAGTGAGAGATTGGGACTTTTAAAGTGGTGATAATTGATGGAATAAAGTTCCAGGGAAGCAGATTAAGATATAATCTTGTTATTCAAGATAAAAAGAATACTTCCAGTATAGCATATGGGGATAAGATAGGCATGAAGTCAGTTAAATTTGTTGCTGGAGAGTAGGAAGTTGACAGCTTCAAAACTTAAAATAGAAGCAAGTTGGATCGTTGCAAGAAATCATGAATAGTTGAGGACATGGAATAACTCAAGACTAGAAGGAGATGGCTCGGAGAAGGCAATGGCACTCCACTCCAGTACTCTTGCCTGGAAAATCCCATGGACAGAGGAGCCTGGTAGGCTGCAGTCCATGAGGTCGCTAAGAGTCAGACACGACTGAGCGACTTCACTTTCTCTTTTCACTTTCATGCATTGGAGATGGAAATGGCAACCCACTCCAGTGTTCTTGCCTGGAGAATCCCAGGGACAGGGGAGCCTGGTGGGCTGCCGTCTATGGGGACACACAGAGTTGGACACGACTGAAGCGACTTAGCAGCAGCTGCAGCAGGAGATGGATCAGATGCAGGAAGGTTTAATGCTTTTGAGATGGAAAGATGAGGGAGATCCAGTCTGGCTTAATGTTGCAAGATTATTGGCTGGTAGCGAGGAGAATGAATGGAAGATTGGGAAATTTCAGGAGAGAAAAGTAGCCATGAAATAATACATCTCAGGGTGGCTAGAGGGTGCAAGTTTAGTAGAGGAAAGCAGTCCACATCCTGAGCAATGTTGAATGCCTATTCACAGTTGGAGTTGATGAATTTAAAAAGAAACAGCATGACTAATTGTCTTCTTTCTCTCCACCAAAGTTCAGCTGCTTGTATGTAAGCACAGAAAAGGGTAATGACATAGATTCATAGATTTAAACAGGTTTGAGGTTTTAATAGACATGGGCAGAAAGGGACGAACAAGGGAGCTACCGATCTTAACACAGTAATTATAATAAAAATGAACTCTGACATATGTTCTGAACATGAAGGGATATGAAAAGAGGAACAGTTGTTGATGGAAAAAGAGAGGATGATGGGGTCAGCAGAGCAGGGGTCCCAGAGAAGTTGAAAAACTGTTGAAATGGATGCATTAGATATAAGAAAAGCTTGAAGGATAAGAACTTATGTTTGGAAAATGGGATACTGATCAATAGTAGTTTTCTTTGAGATGATGACAAGATATAATAAGCAAGTGATAGATCAAATGGACCCCCCCCCAAAAAAAAAGGTTATCATTGAGGAGATCAGCCTGAATTTAGGTTTTGATGGGGTTATCTATGTGGATGTCAAAGATTGGGAGAATAATGAAAATGAATGAGTGAGGAGCGGTGACCAGATGATTGATAGATGGCAGTAAAGAGGAAGCGGAGGGTGGAACTGCTGGACGGTATTCTGAGCCTCAGAAGCACAGAATTTGTACGAGTGAGGAGAAGTAGTCATCTCGAAAAGGCAATGAAGAGCAATGAAAATACTCAGGCCAGAAACCCAGTCAGTCACATTTACTCTTACCTCAGGCCTCAGCCAGGCAGTCATATTTACTGTTACGAGAATGGCACAACTGACATTACGTGTCTCCTGATAGGATGCTCTGAGAAAGACACATCACTTCTACGCTGTTTTTGCCAAAAATATTTTGTCTGTGTAAATGTAAGGAAATAATTAGGCAAACCCAAATTGTGGTTTGGTCTATACTATACTAACCCACACATGAGAAATGTGAATTTCATAAAAGAATGGAGGAGACCTCACAACAGTGAAACAAAGTGTGTGGTCCTTGATTGGATAGTGGATCTAAAAAAAAAAGACTTATTAAGGACAGTGTTTACATGATTGGGAACATTTTTGGAATAAGAGTTCTGTATTAAATAATATTACTATGTCACTATTAACATTGACAATAGTTACGTGGAATAATGATAAGTTCTAGGGGGTGAAAGCATCAGTGTATGCAACTTAGTCAGGTTTTTTGTAAATCTGAAAGTTTTCAAAAAGAAAAATTTAGAGTTGCAAAATGTTGTCAAATGTTTATGAAAATGAAATAGTAGTTTAAGTCTATTTTTAAGTTACAGCCAAACATTGGGAAATGAAGAGGAGATGTGGGATAGTATAAATAAGCAGATTCCTCATATTTCATATAAGGAGTCAATAATTATTTTCTAATTCATAAATCAAGCTGTACTAATAATAGATAAGATTATTATAGGCTTTCTTGTGACTGGCACTGTCCTAAATGTTTTACTTATATTAATTTATTTAATCCTTAACATTATCCCTATGATATACCTTCTATTATTGGTTCACATTTCATATAGAAGTAAATTAAGCTGCCCAGGGTCACACAGAGAGCAAAAAGAAATTCAACCCAGAGAGTCAGGATTTGACCTTAAATGGTTATATTAGGAAAAAAATGAAAATTTATTAGCTAAGTGTTCAATTTAAGAAGCTAAAAAAAGACTAGCATAATGAAGGAGTAAAAAAGTAGAAGGAAAAAGTGAAATAGAACACATATTTAATAGAGTTAAGAAAACCAAATTTTTACTTTTATAGATTAAAAAAATTAACAAACCTTTGGCAAGACATTTTTAAAAGGAAGTAAAAATAAAGTTAGGAGTAAAAAGGAAAAATAACTGAATACATTACAAACAATAAAAGGGAATATTATGACAATTTTGCATATAAATATAAAAACATAGGTGAAATGAACAAATTATAATTTGTTAACACTGCTTCAAGAAAAAAATAGGTAGCTCTATTGTCATGAAATATTTTAATTCTGTAGTGTAAAATCTCCTCTAAAAGAGAGTCCAGACCTGGAATTTTACTGACGGAATAAATAACTCCAATTTTATACATCTGTTTCAAAATATAGAAGAGGGAGTATTCCCAACTTATCACATGAAACTATCATAAACCTCATAATTTGAGAATAGTGTGAGGAAGGATCATTATAGATCAATTTAGCATAGAGGCAAAAATTCTAAATAATATTGAAAAGTTGAATATGGAAATTTATAAGACAGATACTCAACTATGACCAAGTGGGATTTAACTTATCCAGGAAAGATGATTTGATATGTAAAAATGTTTTACTGTAATTTGCCATATAAACAGGTTAAAGGAGAAAAACAACTGCTCATCTCTCTAAATGCAGAAAAGGTATTTGATAAAAATTTAGCACCTATTTATGATTAAAAAATGAAAAAGTTATTAGCATATTAGGAACAGAAGAAAATTCCTTAACTTGAAAAGAATGATCTGTTGTTCTGTTAAGATAGAGAACAGCTCAGTTCGTAAGTGCAAATTGTTTACTTGTTTTCAGTTAATTGATAGATTATTTTTTAAATCAAAATATACTTATTTTACAGTGTTGTGTTAATTTGTGCTGTCCTACAAAGTGATAGTTAACTATTAGATTTAACCAGGACCTCCTAGAAGCATGACTTAACTCAGAGGAATGAGTCTAATGATACTTTCTAGGATCATTGTAACTCAGGTAGAGGAAATGTTTTTGGCAAGCCCCATGCTACTTGTCACGTCTTACTAATATGCATAGACTATGGTTTATGTACGGTTAAGAGTGCCTGCAATGCAGGAGACCCGGGTTCTGTCCCTGGATCTGGAAGATCCCCTGAAGGAGGGCCTGGCAACCCACTCCAGTATTCTTGCCTGGAGGATTCCATGGACAGAGAAGCCTGCAGGCCACAGTCCATGGGGTCACAAAGAGTTGCACATAACTGAGTGACTTACCTTACCTTGCCCATGGTTTATGTATTTTCATTCACCCAGTAAATACTAACTAAATAACTGTGGTCTACCAGGCTCTCTCTTGGCTGGGATTATCTTGATGAAAGACAGTCTTGTTGTCAAGAAACTCACTCCAGTGGAGAGACAGTCATACAGTTGGAAGATGCTGCCTGTGATAGGAGAATGCACATAATGCCTTGCAGAGCGCAAAGAAGCTCGTTAATTCAGACGCAGGAGGAATGGCTAATGAAGGAAGACTTGGAACAGTATTTTTTTTTAACCTTTATTTATTTATTTGGCTGGTCCTAGTTTTGGCATACAGGATCTAGTTCCCTGA
Organism: Aepyceros melampus; assembly: GCA_006408695.1. Taxonomy (NCBI): domain Eukaryota; kingdom Metazoa; phylum Chordata; class Mammalia; order Artiodactyla; family Bovidae; genus Aepyceros; species Aepyceros melampus. Next base: position 121,473 of record SJXQ01005024.1, read on the forward strand.
TCAGGGATTGAACCCAGGCCCCTTGCATTGGGAGTGTGGAGTCTTAGCCACTGGACCACCAGAGTAGTCCCTGGAACAATATTTTAAAGGACAAGTTAGAGCGCTAACCTTGCAACCATATTAAGATCAGACATTAATTTGGCTCCTCTGCACTTTGCTTTTAAACTTATAATCTCCTTTTTATGACTTCAGCCAGTAATATAGCTAATATTTATTAAGGACTCACTCAGTGCCCTGCACTATTATAAGCACTTTATGTGTGTTAACCCATTCAGTTCTTATAGCCATGCTGTGGGGCATGTACTGTAATTAACCTCATTTTACAGATGAAAAGACTGTGAGGTTTCCTATGGTTACTCAGCTAGTCACTGGCAGAGCCTGATTCAGATCTTGGGGGTCTTATTCCAGACCCATGCTCCTGAAGTCCTTTCACTAAACCAGGCTACTTCTCCATAGAATGTAACCACGGTAGTCTTCTGCTTTTCAATAGAGTCTAGAGAAAGATGCAACAGAGAGAACTGAGATCTGTAAGAGAGAGAGCTGAGAGCTGTGAAAACTTTGCTGTGAATGGTGGTATTTGTATTATTATTGCCTTAAGACTTGATCTTAGACATTTTGGACATAGTCTCTGGATACCACGTTTACTCAGTCTAGTTAAAAGGGCTCACCTATAAAATATTTTTATTTCTGAAAAGAAAGAGAGATTAGGCTGCTTTCCTTTGTTTGCTCATGACTTGGAGTTTTTGTTTTTGTGTATAGATAGATGCCCCAAGACATCTTTTACCAAAAATTCTATCCAAATGTGGTCTAAGCTCCCACCTTTGCTGTGAAGCTTCCTTTCTTTGTTTTAGGTTTTTGTGGTAGTTTCCTTATTTTTGGAGTTTTTTCCTCTTTCTTATCCCAACCTTTTTCTACCATCTTGTTCAGGATTCTATAGTTTCCAAGTAAAAGAAATTCAGTTGTATACCTATGGTGGATTCATGTTGATGTATGGCAAAACCAGTACAATATTGTAATTAGCCTCCAATTAAAATAAATAAATTTATAATAAAAAAAAAGATGCAAAAAAATAAAGTATAAGTTTGTGGAGTCCCTACAATATATGGCTTTCCTGAAATTCCATATGAACTTAAGATGGTTTCAATATTCATCCATCTATAAAGCAATGTGACAATATTCTTTACATATAGATATTTATTTTTACATTTAATTAAACAAGTAATAAAAGCATACTTTATCCCAGTTCTGTCTTGTACTAGTATTATGATATTGGGCATACAAAACTTCTCTGTGCCTCAGTTTCCTTATTTTTAAAGCAAGTATGATAATTGTATCTTCCTCAAAGGTCTTTTGTGCAAATACTGTGCTGTAAAGCAAGTGATAATTAAATATCTGCTGTGTTTATTACTTAAAAAAACAAAAACACAACAAAATAGTTAAGCTAAAAAGAGTGGTAATTGGAAGAATACTAGGACCGCTAACTGAATCAGTAGAAGGGGCAGTTCCTAGACATGGGAGTGAAGTCAGAGATTTGGTTCCCCAGCACTCCTTGCTCCACCTCTCTCTCTGTAATCTTTGCTTCTCTCTTTCCTGTGTTGACTTCATTTCTACCCCTGATGGCCTCACTAGGAAATGGGGCAGCCCCAGGTTTACTTTACTCTTACTTCAGTGAATAAGAGTTTAGTGAAGGAAAGGCTTCTTTCTCCCCTCCTCAGCATATCTGAATCCTGGGAAGGGATTGTGGCCCAGCTGGGATCACGTGCACGTCCTTTGCACCAGTCATTCTTACCAGGGGAGTGAGGTGCTGTGACTGTTTAGATCACGTGACCACACTTGGGTGGAAGTGGGAGGAGCACTGAGTGTGACAGACTCTTCAAAACCACATAGAAGGGTGGTTTTCAGGGGGTAAAGCAACTTCCCCAAAGGAGGAAGAGTATGTTAGTGGAGAAGGGGAAGGGATGCTGAATGGATAATCACAGGTTTCTTCTAAGACACTCAACTATATTCCATATTTTGGCACTTTTGTCTACCTTGAGGCTGAATTCTTTGAAGACAAGGACTATAGACTCAGGAGTCAGATGGTCTTGGATTGGATCCCCTGTGAATCTTTATAGCATTTTGCACAGAACTAGATGCTCAATAAACATTTAATTCCTGTTTAATACTTTTTATTATTTTGACCCACTCTAGTCAATGGCACCCTACTCCAGTACTCTTCCTGGAAAATCCCATGGACGGAGGAGCCTGGTAGGCTGCAGTCCATGGAGTCACAAAGAGTCGGACAACACTGAGCGACTTCACTTTCATTGTTCACTTTCATGCATTGGAGAAGGAAATGGCAACCCACTCCAGTGTTCTTGCCTGGAGAATCCCAGGGACGGGGGAGCCTGGTGGGCTGCCGTCTGGGGTCGCACAGAGTCGGACACGACTGAAGCGACTTAGCAGCAGCAGCAGTCATGGTTTTAGGTAGATGTTTTCTTTTCCATTTTAGTTATTAAATTATTTAAATTAAATAAATATTGCATAGTTTATTAAATAATTACTCCTGTGTTTAGTTCAATATCTGACTGGATAAAAGTTATGGGGTACAACATTGGTACAACTACCCATGTCAAAACTATGACTGAACAAAATTCCTCTTCAAACATTGTAACAAGCAAACTGTTTTCCCTGGATTTTTAATGGATTGCTTTTCTATTGAAAACGAAGTACCAAATCAAATACTTGGCTTGTAAAAGATTTTTGTTCCTTCAGTTCAGTTCAGTTCAGTCGCTCAGTCGTGTCCAACTCTTTGCGACCCAATGAATCGCAGCACGCCAGGCCTCCCTGTCCATCACCAACTCCTGGAGTTCACTCAGACCCATGCCCATCGAGTCAGTGATGCCATCCAGCCATCTTATCCTCTGTCGTCCCCTTCTCCTCCTGCCCCCAATCCCTCCCAGCATCAGAGTCTTTTCCAGTGAGTCAACTCTTCACATGAGGTGGCCAAAGTACTGGAACTTCAGCTTTAGCATCAGTCCTTCCAAAGAAATCCCAGGGTTGATCTCCTTCAGAATGGACTGGTTGGATCTCCTTGCAGTCCAAGGGACTCTCAAGAGTCTTCTCTAACACCACAGTTCAAAAGCATCATTTCTTTAGGATTGAATTAGTATAAAAGCAGTTGATTTTAACATACATTTGTCCTCAGTGGCTATATACCTTCAGTACTTAATGTATTCAAGATTTTTTAAAATCATCTTTTTAAGACTTTTAATCTTTTTTACTTTAGTTTAACTTGCTTTATGATTTTTATCTTTAAATGCAGTTGCCACATTTTTATGTAAGGCAAAAGTATTTAAATCCATGCCATGTTAACTTTTTATTTTCTCCTTAGGAACTGAGAGAAAGCTACAATACACAGCAGTTAGCCATTGAGCAGCTTTATAAGATCAAACGAGACAAACTGAGGGAAATTGAAAGAAAAAGATCAGAGTTAATACAGAAAAAGAAACTAGAAGATGAGGCTATAAGGTAATGTAGTTGATAAATTTATTATACTATATTGCTACTAAAATTCTAATTATTGTTGCCCATATCTTTAGTTTGACTATGAATAATATAAGGTGAATAAAGTTATTATCCTAAGATGCTAATTAGATTCTAATGTTTAGAAGTTTAGTCCTTCTTTTGCAGACTGAGTTTTCAGTAACCAATTGTAAATGTCCCCTTAGTGAAAACTACAGGCTTTGGAGTTCAACCTGGGTTATCTTGATCTACCAATTACTATCTGAATGACCTTGGTTAAGTCACTTTACCTTTTGGAACCTCAGTTTTTACCATCTGGAAAATAGAAACAGTAATGCATACCTCATAGCTAATTCAGAATTAAATAAGATTAAAGAGCCAAATATAATGTTTAGTAGGTAATAAGCACTCATTATTTTTGTCTCTCCATAGTAAATCTGTTGCTGTTTCCTGAGAAATCATAAAAACCAACTACTTAATTTTATAGAGTATAATATTGAGTGCAGAAATGCCATGTTGATACAGTTTTCTTTGTATATATCTGGGCTACATCACCTGCCTACATTTGTAGCAAAGAAAAGTGAGACAGTTGTATAACTGAAGCATGCTGCTGCTGCTGCTGCTAAGTCACTTCAGTCATGTCCAACTCTGTGCGACACCATAGATGGCAGCCCACCAGGCTCTGCCGTCCCTGCGATTCTCCAGGCAAGAACACTGGAGTGGGTTGCCATTTCCTTCTCCAATGCATGAAAGTGAAATTGAAAGTGAAGTTGCTCAGTCGTGTCCGACTCTTAGCAACACCATGGACTGCAGCCTACCAGGCTCCTCCGTCCATGGGATTTTCCAGGCAGGAGTACTGGAGTGGGGTGCCATTGCCTTCTCCGATATCTGAAGCATAGAGCCATTCATTTAGAGACTTCACATGACTTTTTTTTCTTTCGGTAAGATTCTACTTCTGATAAGTTCCTATGTTTCTCCGAAGTTCTCTACTGTCAGAAATTATTATAATTAACAAACATCAACACACCAGCATTTCTTTACCCTGGAGAAGAGTAGAAGAGTAATGTCCATGAAATAGCTACTGGGAGGACAAGAAAAACACATTACCATATAGCAGGCCTCTTTTCTTACTAACTTCAGAATAACCACCTCAGCACATTTTAATTTAGTGGTCACTGTTGCCTGTGATGCAGGTGAACTCTGGGTTACTCCTTATCTCTAGATTCCTCATAATTTTAGTAGGGGATTCAGACAGCTAAGCAAATAGCTGTAACATTTTTTACTCCAAGACTCATACTTTTGTGACTCCCTAGCAAGAGATACCAGAGAAGGCAATGGCAACCCACTCCAGTACTCTTGCCTGGAGAATCCCAGGGATGGTGGAGCCTGGTGGGCTGCACAGAGTCTCATGGGGACTATGCGACTATGGAAGGTAGTCGCATGGGGACTATGGGGTCGCATAGAGTTGGACACGACTGAAGCGACTTAGCAGCAGCAGCAGCAGAGGCAGTAAAGTTTAAATTAAGAAGGTTTTTATCTGCCACCTGACTAGTGCAGTATTGTGTGCCACAAGGGAACTTTGCAGTGGCTGTACCACTAGTCACTGTGCTAGGGTTTTCTGTTGACACATGCAAGTATCTTGATACCTCTCCATCATTGCTCATGGTTCCTTTCAGCCCAGTAGACCATATTAGCAATACACATTTTCATTTTATTCACCATCTGCACACATTATCCTGCTTTAGTACAGGGAAGCAATCAGGACATGTAGGATTGGTTAGAGCTGGGTCTTAGTACTGTATCTTGACTTCTTGGCCACTTGCCCAGCTATGTTGCCTTCTCACCCAAAGCTATTGGTAATAGTCAGGTTTTCCCATTTTAAGTCTGGTCTCTTTGCCTTTCATCCAACTTTTGAAGCATCTTCTGGCCCTGGACCAGTTTCTCATCCACGAACTTAGAAACTACCAAAATTTAATTTTATATTCTCTTAACTCTCATGTCTTTTCTTTATCCCAATAAATATGTGGCAAGTACTCTGATAGTGGTGTTCATAATCCTATGGCTGTTTAAATAAAGGTAGGTTGCATCATCCCAGACATGAGAGACCGTCAGGGAACATTACCAAGGAACTAGGAAAGGGAATATTGGTTGGAATTAAGACTGCTAGAGAAGCATACTTCTGAAAGGAGATATGGATGTCAGTTACAGAAAATGCTAGAGAAAGCACTCTGCAAAGTGTTAGAGGTTGTAGGAGGGTTTGCAGAGGGTTGAGTGGAAGCTAGTTGTATGATAATGAACCAGGAGTATGAGGTGTAAGACATTTGGGGGATGAGGAGAAAGGGTTCATGACTAAGTGGGTCTACTGTTTTTAAAATTATCTAGGATTTCCAAATTCTTCCAGGAATTATAGGAATAGAGATACAGAATTAAGCCGAGACTTTCACCTTCGTGGGGCATAAGTGTCACCCAAAACCCAAGATGCATCAGTCACAATTGTCACAGCCCCTGATAGAATATGCTGAGGCTTGAAGAAGGTGTTAAATTTGGTGGTGACTGCTCTGCCTTCAGTAGGATCATCAAAAGTATGTGCAGGAAGAACTGTCAGTTCAGTTTAGTTCAGTCGCTCAGTCGTGTCTGACTCTTTGCAACCTGTGGTAAGCATTAATTCTGTATGACCACAGATCATCTTGACTAGCTAGAAACCAAGCTGCAGCTGTATCAAATGTCATAGAAACTTGTACAGAAGCATAGGCCTCTCAAGAAAAAATGATCTGTTAACCAAAATCTAACAAATGAAAAAGCTTTTAATTGATAATATAAGAAGTAATCTGTCCAGAAGCATTTCCTATTTTCATAGCAATGACTAAATCCCGAAAACAGGGATTGGCTAGGGTAATGAGAGTAAGAGTTTGATAGCAGTCCTGGTGAAGAATCTAGAGAGAAGGGAAGGAAATTTAAATACAGTTTTTATATTTGTTTTCCAATTAGATCCATTTCAGTTTTTTTCCACTTTTTTCCCCTTGGGTTTGGGAGGTTGGCTGGCAGGAAGAAATCTGAGAGTGTGAGAAATTGTTAGTCATATACTTCAGCTCATCTGTTTGTCCATAGTTTCTCTCTTGATTGATTGACTAATTGGTTTTCTCCTTTAGCCCTGATTGCCCATGGTTTCTCCACCGCCACCCCCCATGACATGTCTTTGCTGTATGTAATAAAATACATAATTATGTTTAAGATTATATTTAAATATATACGAAATATTAATTTTTCCTCAGTCAGGAAGAAGATCTATTATATTTTTATTTTGCATAAAAGAAATTTAGGACATTATGCAAACTTTTTGTTTTTTATAAAGGAAAGCAAAACAAGGAAAAGAAAACTTATGGAAAGAAAATCTTAGAAAAGAGGAAGAAGAAAAACAAAAACAACTCCAAGAAGAAAAAGCACAGGAAAAAGTTCAAGAAGTGGAGCGGAAAGCTGAGGAGAAACAAAGTAAGGATAAGGATAAAAATAATTGGTTTGATTTTTCTGAAACAGAGCAACAAAAGCAACAAGAAAAAAAATTCTAATGAGGCAAAAAGAAGAAGAAGGAAATTTAAATGAATGCTAATTCTTTTTCTAAATTTAACTTGGATGAGAAGTATGTAGTCTTACTAAAACAGATTGAGGGTAGAAATCTTAAAATGACACAAAGAAAAGAAAGTAGTCTTCACTACCAATGCATAAACCTGGACACAGTATTCATAACTGAAGTAATTTAAAATACTTTATTTCACTAGTGTAACTAAACTGTTTATTTTAATGAAGTAACAGTAAACTGTTAAGTTTTGCACAGTGAAATTTTCTCAGATGCTATACGATGTTTTTAGTACCCCTTCCCAGTGTATTTCTAAAATATTAACATTGTATTTTTTCTGGATACACATATTTTTGAATCCTTATTAATGACAATGTATTAAAATTTTTTTAAGTTAAAGCATTTATTCTACAAATGAACAAAGTAAAATATCTTTAGTAAGTCTAGTATACTTGTGAGCCCTTCTGCTGTGTTTGTTTTTAGAACTGTACTGATGAATCTGTAATTAACCCTGTTTATACTGACTCACTTCCTCACCTGTGACCTCCCTTTTGTGCTTGTCTTCCCTGTGATTGTCTGACGTCCGCAGATCAAGTTAAGCCTCTTGCAGCTTAGCTTCCCTACACCTGGCACAGCTCAGTCACCAGCCCTCACCTTCCCTTATCCATGCAGGTGACACATCCTGCCAGTCGTCTCTTTGTTTTGCTGCCTCCTGCTTAAGACAAATATCCTTGTTTGTTTTTTATATTGATTCTGTGACTGTTAAAAATACTTAAATCCAACAAGCCTATATCAAATGGATTTTCATTATACTGTATAGTGCTCAGTTTGTTTTTTTTTTCTTTTTGAGCTCTTCATTGAGTCATAGCAAAGATGTGTGTCTATGAAAGAAGCAAATAATGATGATAATCTTCTCTTTAGGTGAGCCAGCTGGTACGTTGGTGAATTACAGAGCATTATATCGCTTTGAAGCAAGGAACCATGATGAAATGAGTTTTAATTCTGGGGATATAATACAGGTTGGAAACAAAGTCTTTTCTCTTTTCTCATGAATAAGCTGAGTGCACTGTACCATATTACTTTCAATAATAATATTGAGTATACTATTATGGGGCTTCCCTGGTGGCTCAGACGGTAAAGAATTATACAGTAATTTACCATTTTAAAAATACATCTTCAGCATCACCTCATTTTGTTCTTAAGACATACTACAGATCTGCAGATGACATTACAGGTAAGGAAGACTTACACAAGCTGTAATCCTCAGCAGCCGCTGCCAGCTTGGAGTGCAAGTACATGTCTTGTCATTTCTAAACCCAGTGTTCTTTTCACTAGCATGCTGCTTTATGCCGTAAAAAGTGACACTGATTTTAATAAATTACCAATGACATTTGGGAGAGCTAGTTGTTTTCTGACAACCATTAGAAGAGTTGAAGGAGTTAGGTTCTGTAGTTCTAACTTCTAACTAGATGCAGAACAAAAAGGATTTTATCGTATAATCACATGCCATGTAAAATGGATGAATAAGAGAAGATGCAGGGAATAGCATTGATTGAGCTATTGTGACCATTAGGAAGAACACAGGCTGTAGAAGCATAGCGACTTGGATTTTAGTCCCGACTTCAGTTTTCTTCTTAGAAGATAAAGGTTATATTACCTAGATTACCTAGCCAGTGTCTGTTTTCTTTTTTTAACCTGCACTGTCACCAGTTTGGTGTATTTTATCAGTTGAGTAGCAAAAGCTGAATGGTACTTGGACTGGGGTTTACAAGAACCGACTATTCAGATGCTCAGTATCCTCCGCAGCTACACACTGCTTCTGTTGCCATTGCCACAGTGGCCGTGCTACACACTGCTTCTGTTGCCATTGCCACAGTGGCCGTGCTACACACTGCTTCTGTTGCCATTGCCACAGTGGCCGTGCTACACACTGCTTCTGTTGCCATTGCCACAGTGGCCGTGCTACACACTGCTTCTGTTGCCATTGCCACAGTGGCCGTGCTACACACTGCTTCTGTTGCCATTGCCACAGTGGCCGTGCTACACACTGCTTCTGTTGCCATTGCCACAGTGGCCGTGCTACACACTGCTTCTGTTGCCATTGCCACAGTGGCCGTGCTACACACTGCTTCTGTTGCCATTGCCACAGTGGCCGTGCTACACACTGCTTCTGTTGCCATTGCCACAGTGGCCGTGCTACACACTGCTTCTGTTGCCATTGCCACAGTGGCCGTGCTACACACTGCTTCTGTTGCCATTGCCACAGTGGCCGTGCTACACACTGCTTCTGTTGCATTGCCACAGTGGCCGTGCTACACACTGCTTCTGTTGCCATTGCCACAGTGGCCGTGCTACACACTGCTTCTGTTGCCATTGCCACAGTGGCCGTGCGTAGTTGCTCTTCAGCTGAGGGAGGTCCATTACATAGGCAGCTTGAGTCCCCAGTCTCCTGGCCCTGCCGTTCCTCCTTGTCTAGTTGGTAGTGATGAGGTGGTGTCCAAGAATGAAGAAATATTGCCTGTCTGGGCATGTCTGGCCAAGAGCCTACTTATAGTTTTGATTATATCTTTTGTTTCAGCAAATTCTTGTTGGAGGTTATACTAGGCTAGGGATATAGTAAACAATTCACAGTCTTTGCTCTGAATAAGTTTACAGTTTATTGAGAAAGATAGACATCCCAAAGAAGTAGAAGGGTGTGGACTGCTGCCCACTTTAGAACAGACCTCTCCCACAGTCAGAGGACCAATCTGGTGGTGGTGACAGCAGGAACATAAGGTTAGCTGGAGTTTCTTGAGTGCTTATATTCTCTGTCAAATCATGATGTAAAGAATGTCATGAGTTACTGTCAGATATCTAATTGGGAGGCTTCCCAGGTAGCACCAGCAGTAAAGAACCCGCCTGCCAATGCAAGAGATGTAAGAGATGCAGGTTCAAGCCCTGGGTCAGAAGGATCCCCTGGAGGAGGGCATGGCAACCCACACAGGTATCCTCACTGGAGAATCTCCATAGGGTTGCAAAGAGTGGGACATGACTGGAGCAGCTTAGCATGCATACACACACCTGATTTGGACAGCTTAGTTAATAATGGTGTTCATTCACTAAGAGAGGAAGATTAGAAGGAGGACATTTAAGGGGGAATTATGATGAGTTCAGTTTGGGATGAGTTTCAGATTTCTAGGCAGCAGTTACGTATCCAGAGGTATCTGGAGAGATCTCTGGCAAAGGTCAGAGGGGGCCAGTTTGGATGTCATCAGTGTGTTGTGATGGCCATTGAAGAGGTGACTGTGGCAGAGCTCCCCTCAGGGGAATAAAGAAGGGGAATATGGCTGAGGGTGCACTCTCTGGGAAGCGTGGACACTGAGGGATTGTCAGGAAGGGGAGCCGGAGCAGAATGGCTAGAGGAAGAAACAGAACAGAGTGTAGCGTCAGGGAAGTCTGAGAAGAGGGGTCCACAGGTAAAACAAGACAGTGCTTTAGGAAAAATAACCAATGTATTAGCAACAGCACAGTTACTATTAACCTTGAGAAGAGTGTTAGTTGAGTGGAATAGTGGAGGAAGAAGCCAGATTTCTGTGAGTGAAACAGTTGGAGGGGAGGAAGGAGGAGATAGTGAATATATAAAGCTCTTGAAGGAGGTTGGCTTCTGAAGGGGAGAAGGAAGTGAAGGTGGAAAATAATGACAAATGTGGATTGAGGGAAGTTGTTCTGTTTTCTTGCTTTTTTAACTTGGCAGAAGCTTGAGCAAGTCTAATGATAGAAAGAGTCTGCAGAGAAAAAGGGTTAATGATACCAGAAAGAGTAAATTACTAATAGAGGGAGATTTTTTTTCTAATTAAGCTATAATTTACATTTAGTAAAGTGCACAGCCATCAGTGAATAGCTCTAATAATTTATACACATATGTAAATCTTTGAAGGGGCTTCCCAGGTGGCTTGTGGTGAAAGAATCCACCTGCCAGTGCAGGAGATATGAGTTCATTCCCTGGGTCAGGAAGATCCCCTGGAGGAGGAAATGGCCACCCACTCGAGTATTCTTGCCTAGGAAATCCTATGGACAGAGGAGCCTGGCGGGCTGCAGTCCATGGGGTCACAAAAGAGTCACGACTTTGCAAGTAAAACAATGACAACATAAATCATTGAAGCCGCCATTGAGATCAACACATAGAACACAGAACACTCAGGAAGGCACCTCAGGCCTCCCTGTCAGACCTCTCTGTCTGACCAGCACATGGAGACGAGAAAGATTCTTAACGATGTAGAGGGCTTGGGATCTAGAGCCCAGGAAGAGGGAGAGGTGGAAGGACTGGTCCATTTTCCTCTGTGGTTGGAGGGCTGGATAAAGAGTGGATGGGATCATAGATTTTGCTGAAGTAGAGGTGAAGTCGAATCTGAGGGCTTTTGTATTGTTGTTAAGATAGGAGGCAAGATCTAATCAACTTAATTCGAGAAAGTGGCAGAGGAGGTTTGCGAGAAAGTGAAATAAATTAGAAATTCCTCTGTACCCTGGCAACATTTTTCATCACAACCTATGTTTCCAGTCTTATCTATTAATGCTGTTTTTGAAGTAATAGTTTCTCTAGGCCTGTGAAAATTTATGTAAAATTTCCTAGCTTAGGTCTCTATGTAAATTGCCAACTAGAAATTAATTATAATCATAAATGACAAGTATAAAATTGATTAAAATTGACTGCTTACAAAGCAAATCTGGCCTAACTCTGAAGAATAAATGAATGGGCAGTTTCTTTTTCATAAGGTTGAAAATATTAGGAAACAATATTAAAAAGATTATGCTTTTAAAAGTTTGTAAGAAAAAGAGGAAGTTAGTATTTGAACACCACTACTCATATATTTCAGTAATTCCTTACCTTGAGACCAAATATTTAAATCAGGTTTAGGTTGTATAACTCCTGGGGTTTGTTGTTCTTGCCTTCATGGAGATTCTACTGGTCTTTGTGAACTATTTTTGTGTATTAACTTGGATAAAATTAAAAATTTAAGTTTTAAAGGGCACCTTGTCAATTGTTAGAGGTAGTAACCTACTGTAGAAAATGCCTTAACCATGTAGTTGGATGGACTTGATTCTGAAAATTAGGCTGCTGGACAGTGTTCTGCATCTCTTCTCTTTGCAAATATGTGGCTTTCCAACCACTGCTAATTCTTCTTTTTGTTTCCGTAGGTTGACGAAAAAACTGTAGGAGAACCTGGTTGGCTATATGGTGGTTTTCAAGGAAATTTTGGCTGGTTTCCATGCAACTATGTAGAAAAAGTGACATCAAGTGAAAAATCTGTGTCTCCTAAGAAGGCCTTACTTCCTCCTACAGTATCTGCTACCTCAACTTCTGAGTAAGTTTTTAGCTAATACGGAATTTATGTGTTGCTGCACATGTTTGAATCTCTAATATGTATTTATGTCAACCTGATATTTAATCATATTGTAATCTGCACTGGACTCTGTCAGAGTACCTTTTATTCCAAATTTAATACTGAAGTTTAGTAAATAAAAACATAGGTCATGATTTTTTTAATAATTTGTGTTTAAGCACATACTCTTATATATGTTATATATGAGTAGATAAATTGGTAGTACTTCATTAGATTCTAAATAATTAAGTATACTTACATCATATTGTTATATTTATAGATCACTTTCTTCAAACCAGCCAGCATCTGTGACTGATTATCAAAATGTATGTTTTTCAAACCTAAGTGTTAACACATCATGGCAGAAAAAATCAGCTTTTACTCGCACTGTGTCCCCTGTGTCTGTATCACCGATTCATGGACAGGTTTGTATATTTCATTTTTGTGTGTTTTATTCTTTAACATTGCTTCTGCTTCATATAAAATAGAATGAAGATTTTTGCACAAAGGCTTCATTGATTCATTTACCAGTTTGTAGCATTTAGTTTCGATTCTTTACCATTCATGTGTGATACAAAGTTGAAGAAATTATTAGGGGTTTCTCAACAATTTATTCTCTTAGTAACAAGTTGCTACCAGCTAAGGTTTCTAAACTCAAAATTTCATCGTTACAAATTTGGTTATATTCTTCAGTTTAGTTCAGTCGCGCAGTCGTGTCCGACTTTTTGTGACCCCATGAATCGCAGCACGCCAGGCCTCCCTGTCCATCACCAACTCCCGGAGTTCACTCAGACTCATGTCCATTGAGTCCATGATGCCATCCAGCCATCTCATCCTCGGTCGTCCCCTTCTCCTCCTGCCCCCAATCCCTCCCAGCATCAGGGTCTTTTCCAACGAGTCAACTCTTCGCATAAGGTGGCCAAAGTACTTTGTAATTATTGTAAGAAGAGCTGTGGGCTTAGGGGGATTTTTGTTTGTTTGTCATTTTCCTTAATTAAGTCTTTGTGTGAGATCTGTATTAATGTGTATTTAGCCTCTGGTTTAGATGTAACCAAGATGCAAGCATTTATATTGCCGGTGGTTTAGTCACTAAGTCACGTCAGACTCTTGCAACCCCATGGACGGCTGCCAGGCTCCTCTGTCCATGGGATTCACCAAGCAAGAATACTAGAGTAGGCTGCCATTTCCTTTGCCAGGGAGTCTTCCCAACCCAGGAATGGAACCCAGGTCTCCTGCATTGCAGGCAGATTCTTTACAGACTGAGCTATGAGGGAAGCCCATTCTTACATTAACCTTATTAAAAAGAGATTGCAGGCTTTATCAGAATAGAGTCCTGCAGATTTCACCTTACTCAAAAAATGTTTATTGTGTGACCATAGGTCCTAGGCATTTATTCTGTGCTAGAAATTTAATGTAAGAAAATTCTGTCATTAGTAAGTTATCAGCTAATGAAGACACAAATAAATAACTGTATGAGAAGTGTTGTAATAAAGGTATTTTATGAAATCCTGAAGGGTATACAGAAGAGAGAGTATTTCAGTTCAACCAGTGGGAATCAGAGCAGGCTTCACAATAGTTAAGGCATTTCAGTAGAACCCTCAAAAATGAGCAAGCTTTTAACAGAGAAGGAAAGTTACTCCTATGAATGAACAATTTGGGGAAAGTCACTGAGGCATGTTAACACAAGAGTTTATAGGAAACAAGTATTGTTTATAGTGTGGCTAGATTACCAGATTCATAAAGAAAGGGTTAAAATGTAGTTGGAGAGAGGTTGAGATTTATTTGTGAAGCATTTAATGCCATGCTAAGCAGCTGGCAGTGGAAAGTCCATGTGAACGTCAATCAACCGTGTCTGTTTGCAATCCCATGATCTATAGCTTGCCAGGCTCCTCTGTCCATGGAATTCTCCAGGCCAGAATACTGTAGTGGATAGCCGTTCCCTTCTCTAGGAGATCTTCCCAACCCAGTGATCGAACCCAGGTCTCCCGCATTGCAGGCGGATTCTTTACCATCTGAGCTACCAGTGGAAAGCCCGTGAAGGTTTCAAAAGGAGAGTTGAGTTGTGTATTTTAGAGAGAACTCTGGCAGTCATATAGAGGCCAGATTGGTAGAAGGAAGCAAAGGAAGGAGACCACCAAAGGGTGGATATTGCAGTAGTGACAGGTGATGCTGTGAACCAGTGTCGCAGTAGCGAAAATACACAGAAGAGGGGACGGACTTAAAAAAGTATCAGTCAACCCAAATTTGGCAATCCATTGAACGTGAAGAGTGAGGAAGAAGTTGCAATTAAAGATACCTGTTCAGGGTCCTTAGCTCAAGTGACTGAGAGGATGGTGGTATCATTGTGCAGTGTAGGAGGAATGGGTTTGGTGAGTTCTAAAAGTGATTACATTTCAGATCTATAACTTAGGTATTTGTATACCTAAGCATGAGGGCCAGGCCCAGCAGGCAGCTTGATTTACAAGTCTAGAGGTCAAAAGATAAAGTTACAGTTAAAATATAGATTTGAGGGCTTCCCTGGTAGCTCAGTGGTAAAGTATACACCTGCTAATGCAGGAGACATGAGTTTGATCCCTGATCCAGGAAGATCCCACATGCCACAGAGCAGCTAAGCCTATGCACCACAGCTACTGAGCCTGTGCTCTCGAGCCCACGAGCTTCCCCTTCTGAACCCTCGCACCCTAGAACCTGTGCTCCGCAACAGGAGAAGCCACTGCAACAAGAAGCCTGAGCACCACAGCTAGAGAATAGCCCCCGCTCCCTGCAACTAGAGAAATCCTTAGCAGTGACGAAGACCCTGCCCAGCCAGAAATAAAATAAATAAAGTATATAAATTTTAAAAGATACAGATTTGAGAAGTCCTAGGCATAAATAAGATTTTAAGAGAAATCATGTGAAACAGGAAGAGAAAGAGGCTGGACCAAAGAGGAGCCTCAGCCACCAGATGGTGAGCTTCAGGAACCTGGAGGCTTTCAGTGACGTCACCACCAGTCAGACGTCAGGGAAAGTAAGGGTTTGAAGAAGCTTTTGGCTCTAAAGTTACCAATGACCTTGTCCAGAAGTTCGTATTACAACGGTTGCAGAACCTAAATTAGAATGGGCTGAGGGGTGAAATTGGAAAGCAAGCGCAAGATTTCTGTTTCTTTAAGAAGTAGAATTAAGTAGAGAAGTAAAGAAATTAAAGATTCAAAAGAGAGAATGCACAATGTTACAAAATACTTTTAGAAGATGGGAAGGCCTGGTCGAAAGTTTAGAGCCCAGGTAGAGGGGTTAGCCTTATCAACAAAACAAACACTCCTTCCTCTGAGAGAAGAAAAGAAAGGAGAAATCAGAATATGAAGCAGTTGCAAGACAGAAAACAAAAGTGGAGGAAGGTCAAGCACAGCTGCATCGCCATTCCTAGTGGAATAAACTGGAGCCACTGCAGTGCGGAGACTTGGAAGTGAGGAAAGCAAGGGCTTCCCTCTTCATTCGTTATGGGATACATACTTGGTGGGTCTGTGAGTACGCTTCTTTAGTACAGGGTTTGCCTTCCATACCCATGATGCTTAATGCCAAGGTGTCTCCTTGAATGGTAAGTGTTGGGTCTTTAAATTCATAGAAGGCTCTTCAGATGGTTGTCTGTCTATATAATTTTAAATCAGTTAGTAGATTAAGATTATCTTAAGTCATCATTGATAATAACTCACCGCCATACCAAACCAGTCTGCTGTTAGAGCAGTAAGTATGTTATATCCTAGGAAACAGAAATCACAGTTGTTTTCTGTGTGTTTTTGATTTTGTGGTTTTGTCTTCACAGGGACAGGTTGTGGAAAACCTGAAAGCACAGGCCCTTTGTTCTTGGACCGCAAAGAAGGAAAACCACTTGAACTTCTCAAAACATGATATCATTACTGTCTTGGAGCAGCAAGAAAATTGGTGGTTTGGGGAGGTTCACGGAGGAAGAGGATGGTTTCCGAAATCTTACGTCAAAATCATCCCTGGGAGTGAAGTTAAGCGGGAAGAGTAAGCACTTAGTTTTGTATGTTTACTTGAGATGTGGATGTTGCCAGTTTCACTGATGAGTCAGCCACAGTACAGCTGGCTGGCAGGAAAATTAGAAGTTTAAACTTAAGTCTGAATATCAGAATGGTGATTCCTAGGTATTCATACCTAAGGTATCTGTACCAGTTTTAGAATATCTTTTATTCTAGTTGTTTCAGATTCCTAAAGTTTTCAAAGTGCTTAAAATTTTAGATCGTTTGCTTTCTTTGTACCAGCAGGTCAGTTAGAGAAGTTATTTTTCATTTCCTTTGGAGCTTTCTCCCTTATGTCTACTGTAAACTGTCAGTATTTAGATAAATCTTTACTGAGGGCCTCGCGTCTGCCTCTCCCATCTCTGGATCTCCAGAGTTCCTTGCAGGTCACCTTTCTCGGTGCTCATGACACACTGTGTTGTAGCTATTTCTCTTCTTACCTATATTCCTTATTAGGTCAGAAGCTCCAGGAGGTAGGATTTATGTTTTTGTCCACTTTTTAGATTTTTGATACCTAGTGTGATCTTAATGCCTAGTAGCTGCTCAATCATACTTGCTTAGTGAAGAGAGGAGCTAATGAAAGAACACACGAACGAAGCTTTTACATGAACAAAAAACAAAACCAGATGGGGTCTCTTGTCTTTATTTCCCAGTCTCTAGGGGAGTCAGGTCATCAAACATCTTTACTACCAAGAACTAAGTATGCTAATATAGCTGTGGGTAATTATCACTGACAGTGTTTTATGTGGAAGTTGGTCTAAAAAGAAAAGCAAAATGATTTATTGAAAAGGAATGGGGTCATTGGAAATTAAGATCCTTGAGTTCTGATTCTACTATTTTTGCCAGACTGTATGGGGTAAACCTTCTTGGTCTCGAGTTTTTTCATTGATTGAATGAAAATAACTAAAAAATCTTTAAAAATTCTTTCAGTGCTAAGGTTCTGTACATTAATTTTTAGTTCAAATGTCAGAAGACATTTACTTTTCAAGCTGACATGAAATTCTAGAATGTGTGATAGCAGTAGCAACAGTAATAGCTGATGTGTGTGCTGGCACTATGCTAGACCCTTTGCGGTAATTGTCTTATTTAAACTCATATCATTTTACAGAGAAGGAGCACATAAACACAAACAGGTTAAGTTTAAATGCTTAAAAAGACATTTCTTCTAACTTTTCATTCAATTACTGATCCTTTCTAACAGATAAGGCACGCAACTTGAAAACCTGCAGCAATGGAGAATTCAGCCAGGCAGTCCATTTGGTGTGCTCATGAGTTGTAGTAAGAGTCCACTTTTAACCTGAAGACTGCTTCACTATACAATTTAGTCACATAATTGGGGACCCCTGATATATATACAGATGTCTAGTTCTTACTGCCACAGTTTCCTAGATTTTTTAGAACAGTTTGCTGGGTTAAATTGAAAATAAAAGTTATATATGTTTCCAAATGTAAAAATAAAGCGCTGTTATATGTATATATTTTTAAATGTACTGTGCTGTAAACAAGTAGTAAAATTTATAATTGCCCTTATTTTTTTCTAACCAAATCCAGCCCCATATGTGCTTCACCAAATAACTGCCCATTTACCAGTGCCTAATGTCTTTTAGATTTAGAAAGGCAAAATAGCTCACATTTGAAGAACTATTTATAAAATCATATTGAAATTACTTAAATAGATTTTAAAAATTTAGTAGTTTGTAAGTAGGCAGTTTATAATCCACTAAGATTTTGTGTGTGAGCGTATTTCTAGCTTGTGTACCGAGACAATATTTCAGTTAATTTTAGCCCTTAAAAGAGCACACTGCTAAAATCCTACTGTCTTCATCAAACCATCTTTCTTTTTTATTTACGTGATGATACCTTTTTTATTGTATTGTTATTGTTTTTTATCTGTCTTGTGTGTTTATTTCGCAGACCAGAAGCTTTGTATGCATCTGTAAACAAGAAACCTACCTCTGCAGCCTGTACAGTGGGAGAAGGTGAGCTTTTGTTTATTTGTAAATTAGATGGAGGTCAAATTAGCTACTGACTAATTATGTAACTGACTTCCCACAGTTGTTACTCTTATTGCTTTTGTGTCTTCAGTGTTAAATTTGGAGAAACCTGCTGCCATTCATTTCACGTGAATATTTAGGAGATAGAAAATATATGACTGAAAATACTTGACACTTAAAAAAAATCAGTACTATAAAAGTTCACATCAGTTCAGTTTAGTCGCTCAGTCGTGTCTAGCCCTTTGCGACCCCATGAAGCACAGCACGCCAGGCCTCCCTGTCCGTCACCAACTCCTGGAGCCTACCCAAACTCGTATCCATTGAGTCAGTGATGCCATCCAACCATCTCATCCTCTGTCGTCCCCTTCTCCTCCTGCCTGCTCAATCTTTCCCAACATCAGGGTCTTTTCAAACGAGTCAGCTCCCAGTAGCATATTGGGCACCTACCAACCTGGGGATTCATCTTTCAGTGTCCTATCTTTTTGCCTTTTCATATTGTTCATGGGGTTCTCAAGGCAAGAATACTGAAGTGGTTTGCCATTCCCTTCTCCAGTGGGGCACATTCTGTCAGACCTCTCCACCATGACCTCAATAAATAAATAGATAAGTGTTGCAATGAAATAGCATAAAATTTTTTGTTTTCCTTTTATTATTTATCATACTATAGATGTTTAAAATATAAGGAAATTTTAGTACATTTAGTTGTTTATGAATTGCCCTTTTTTTTAGCCACACTGTGCAGCTTGTGGGATTTTTAGTTCCCTGACCAAGGATTGAACCCAGGCCCTTGGCAGTGAGAGCATGGAGTCCGAATAACTGGCCTACCAGGGAATTCGCTGAATTGCATTTTAATTACAGTATGCCACATAAATCATTAAGTAGGATTTGAAATCAAGATATACTTTAATCAGAAATATTACAAAGAAATTTTTGTTGCCCCTTGGGTGGTTTGACTATCTTAATTTTGAAAATGTGTTGAAAAATGTCTACCCTTATTTCAGACAGTGTTTTTATGTAATAGTTATATAGGTTTATAAATGAATTGTATATATCCATTGTAAAACTAGTTGAATAATTTACATTTTGTTTATGTTGCTCAAGAAAATCAGTTTAATAGTAAGTTAAACAGTTTATTCACTATCTCTACATTAGAGATTCTATGCTAGAGCCTAGAATTATGTTTTATTCATCATATACAAGGATGAATAAAACAGTTTTCATGGGAAGGATAGGCATATAATTGTAATAAATTCTAAATGAAAACACAATTTTGAGTAGGACCTGTGAATCCACAGAGGTAGCCACATTGAATCATCTTAAACAATGAGTAGGGTCTTGCTTAGTGATGAAGGAAGAGAAGGCTTGGTGGACAGAGGGAAAGGTATGAGCCAAGGCTTAACTGTGAAAGTTTAGGAAAGGAAAGGAAAGTGAATTTGCTCAGTCATGTCCAACTCTTTGTGACCCCATGGACTGTAGCCTACCAGGCTCCTCTGTCCATGGGATTTTCCAGGCAATAGTACTGGAGTGGATTGCCATTTCCTTCTCCAGGGGAATCTTCCTGACCCAGGGATCGAACCCAGGTCTCCCTCATTGTAGACAGACACTTTACCGCCTGAGCCACCAGGGAAGTCCTAGGGAACTCGAGTTACCAGCAAGCCTAGAGCCGGAGATTTACTGTGGAATAAAGGCAGTGGAATGATGGTAGGAAAGTGGTGAGGAGCATTTTGAAAAGAACCTCACTTGTTACAACATACCTTAACCTTGCAGTCATTTTTTGTTTTATTGAGTCAGCTAAATTGAATAGTATGGGAATGTGGTTAGTAAATAGTCTTTGTATGATGGTTCTGGTCATCTTCAGTTTATGATCTGCAGATCAGATTTCATGTCTACAAATACGTATAAAAACTTAGATAGTTCCCTTAAGGTTATTCATTAATAAATATTTATGGAGCATCTACTATTCCATGCCAAGCACCATGCTAGGAGCCTGGACCATTGTGATGGAAACTGGCTTCTCATACTGATGTCAGCTGAAGAGTGGGCATTTGCATAACTGTATATAAAAGAATTAAATAGAAAAGAATTTAAGAGATTATATGTAAGAAGGTTAAAAAAAACTTTTCCATGTCTTGACCCTGTAGAGACACTGATATGTATTTGTAGCTTGGGGTTATTCTCTGTGACGTGATGATGATAATGATGATACAGTGGGAAAAAAAGAAACCTGTGATAAAGCTTTCCATCCATCCTAAGTCGCTTCAGTTGTGTCTGACTCTGTGGTCCCATGGACTGTAGCCCACCAGCCTCCTCGGTCCATGTCATCCTCCAGGCAAGAATACTGGAGTAGGTTGCAATTTCCTTCTCCAGGAATCTTCCTGATTAAGGGATCGAACCTTTGTCTCTCACAATTCCTACACTGGCAGGCGGTTTTTTTTTTTTACCACTAGCACCACCTGGGGAGCCCCAGTCTTTTTCTAATAATTATCAAGTAATTACTTCATTCTACTTTCTACCTTAACATCTCTTTACATTAGGTTTCCTTAAGTCACAAGGTCTTTTACAGCAAATTTACTCAAAATCTTGGAAATTAACACTCTTTTTTTTTAACTTCTGTAATCTTATAACCAAAATTAGTTTCTTTTTTCTTCATTCCCTACAGAGTATATTGCACTTTATTCATATTCAAGTGTAGAACCTGGAGATTTGACTTTCACTGAAGGTGAAGAAATATTGGTGACCCAGAAAGATGGAGAATGGTGGACAGGAAGTATTGGAGACAGAACTGGAATTTTTCCATCAAATTATGTCAAACCAAAAGATCAGGAGGTAGAGTTACTTTGGTATAGAAACAAAATCATTCCATTCCTGTTGCTCAAGGTTCATATTTATAAAGGATGCTTACATATGGTTTTGGTTGGGCTACTATGGTTACAGGAGACCATTTAAGGTAACTCCAATAAAATATAGTTTATCACAGAGATCCTGTTAGATAAAGGAGAAGTGATTTTATGAGATTCCAAGAACAAGAGCCATAGATAGGGCTGGGCCTCATGATAACTGAAGTTAGGGAATGGTTTGGATTCAGGGAGGCTTAAAGTGAAGTCGCTCAGTCATGTCTGACTCTTTGTGACCCCATGGACTATAGCCTACCAGGCTCCTTTGTCCATGGGATTTTCCAGGCAAGAGTCTGGAGTGGGTTGCCATTTCCTTCTCCAAGGAGGCTTAAAAGGAATCTGTAAATCTTTAAGGCTCTGCTGTTATTATGACCCAGCCCACGCTTAGAGTTCCTGCTGGCTTTCTCCTACCACTAGCAGCAGTTCTCCGACTTTTTGATTTCAGGAACTTTGCACATTCTTAAAAGTTATTGAGGACGCCAAAGTTTCTGAAAATATATGGATAATATCTAGCAATACTTCCCATATTAGAAATTAAGACTGAAATTTTAAAAAATTTACTAAGTCATTTTGAAATAATGAAATTAAACCCACTATATGATGACTTAAATAACTTGCTTTTAATGGAAAACAAATATGCACTTCTCTCTCTTCAAAAACATTTAATGAAAAGAGTAGTATATTCTTTTGGTTGAAGTAGTTGAAGAAAATTCAACCTCACACAAATATGAGCGATAACAAAAGTATTTTAATAACATGTTCAGATATCTGTGGATATTCTTTGACACTGCTGTACCAAAACTTGACAAGTACTAAATTCTTGTAGATTATTTGCAGTGCACAGTCTGAAGCCAAATCAGTGAACATTTCTTATTGTTACATTAAAATTCACCAGTCTGTTCTGCATACTGAGTGTGATAACATCATTCATTGATCATTTGGCAAATACTGAATCACTGAGTTATGCAAATATTTCCTATATTGCTACATTTCATTATATAATATTTTAAAAATTAAATTTGTGGGTTAAAGACTTAAACATAAGACATGGCACCATAAAACACCTAGAAGAGATCACAGGCAGAACATTCTCCAATGTAAATCATACCACTGTTTTCTTCAGTCAGTCTCCAAGGGCAATACAAATAAAAACAAAACATAAACAAATGGGACCTAATCAAACTTACAAGCTTTTGAATAGTAAAGGAAACCATAAACAAAATGAAAAGACAACCTACAGAATGGAAGAAAATATTTGCAAATGATGTAACTGACAAGGGCTTAATTTCCAAAATACACAAACGGCTTATACAACCAACAACACCAAAAAAACAACCCAATCAAAAAATGGAGAGAAGACTTAAATAGACATTTCTCCATAGAAGAAATACAGAAGACCAATAAGCACATGAAAAACTGCTCAACATCACTACTTACTAGAGAAATGCAAATTCAAAAGTACAATGAAGTACCACCTGACAGAATGGCCATCATTAAAACGTCTACAAATAACAATTCCTAAAAGTAAGAAATGTGATTAGCCCAACTTATCCTGTAAAGTCAAACAGGTCACAGTTGCTGATATGCAGTCTTTGTTCTTAGGTTCAGGAGGAACATGGCAAAAAATTAAAAATAAAAGCATTACCTTGTATGTAGCAGGAGCAAAACTCACATATGCCTCAACATACCCAGAGCACATGTGTTATATGTGGTAGGCATTGATTCTGACCCCCCAATGATGAAATGAAATATATTTGAATTAACATTTAATATTCAGAAAACGAGCTATTCCTGTTGAGTTGCCAACATCAGCTACTTATATATAATGTATTCTGTCAGAATCAATCTCCCTATAAGTACTGGATTCTTAACTTATTTGATCAGTATAAGGTTAATCATTATTTTGCTCTTACTCTAAAGAAACGAGGACCCTGGGAATTAGAAATCTCTAGTTCCTAATAGCCTGTGTACTTTTAACCCTGGATTGTTGAAAAATGATAAAACAGTGTATCATTTCCTTATAGGGTTTTGGGAATGCTAGCAAATCTGGAACATCAAACAAGAAACCTGGTATGTATCAAGATGAAGCTGATTAACTACCAAAGTGTTTAATAGTCTTGAATTCATAGTCCTTTATATTTCTTCTTAAAGAAACCTGGTATATGTATCATGATGAAGCTGACGAACTCCTAGGGTGTTTAATAGTCTTGAATTCATAGTCCCTTGTTTTTCTTCTTTTCAGAGATTGCTCAAGTAACATCAGCATATGCGGCTTCTGGTTCTGAACAGCTTAGTCTCGCACCAGGACAGTTAATACTAATTCTAAAGAAAAACACAGTGGGTGGTGGCAAGGGGAATTACAGGTAATAACTTTTAAATAACATTTGTTAATTTTATTATAAAAGTAATGCCTGCTCATTAGAAACATCAGATTAATAAAAATTTAATTTGTCTTATTTGACTTATTAATAATTAATAATTGGTTTGATTGATTATTAACAAATCTCCAAGAGGTATTTACTTATTAGGAGAACATTAGAAAGGTCTTTTTAGTTTATGAATATTATTTGTGTGAAGTATGCAGAGAATTTTGAGACTGAACAATCTCCAAATAGACTTCTACAAATAGTGTTGAGATGCATATTGAATCTTCCAATTGTTTAATATTGACCTCGAAGGCCAATGCAGAATTCAAGTGTTCTCAAGATACCCTCCCTCCTAACACAGATTGTAAGTTTGGAGGGCCCTGAGACCACTCCCAGATTCAGTAATTTCCCATAAAAACTCACAGGACTCACTGAAAGCTGTTATACTCATGGTTACGATTTATTACAGCAAAAGGATTTAGATTAAAATTAGCCAAGGGAAGAGATGTATGGGTCGGAGTTCAGAGGGTTCCTAACACAGAGCTTCCCGTAGTTCTCTCCCCGTGGGGTTATGGGCAGCATTAAATCTCCTGGCAACAATACACATGGAGTATTGCCAAGCAGCAGCTCACGTGAGCCTTGCTTTCCAGCGTGCTTTTTGAAACCCCATCAAGTAGGCACGGCTGATTGTTCACATGGCTGAACTCAGTCTCCAGTCCCTCCAGAGGTTGTGTTCATATTATGACCCAGAGGGCCCACCATAAATCACATCATTAGGCTCTCCTGCATCGTTAAGGCCCCCCACCTAAACTGAGACACTCTTTTAACAGTCAAGACATTTCAAAGGTTGAGATTACCTTCCAGGAGCCATAGGCAAAGGCCAGGCCTCCCTTTGGGCAAGGTTAAATTCTTTACTATACAGTTTGGATTTTCTTATTTTTAGTTTATGTCTCAATAATCATCTTTAGTCTCATTTTTTGTGTTCTTTTTGCTATTTTACAGGCCAGAGGGAAAAAACGACAGAAAGGATGGTTTCCTGCCAGCCATGTTAAACTTTTGGGTCCAAGTAGTGAGAGAACTACGCCTGCCTTTCATCCTGGTATGGAAGTGGGTTAACTTGTGTTTCATCTTAGGAAGCTTTTTATTTATTTTTTTTTTAACTCAGCATTTCTTAGGTTAGCCAATTCTTTGAAAAATATTTTAAAATTTGTTCTTTCTTTACCTCTGTGAGAACTTCCTTTCTAAAAAGCTCTGTTAGAAACAGCCAGCTGTTCAGTGATGCTTGAACTACAGCACTCCTTGAAATTGTTTAATTGCTCTACCATCATACTTCAAAGCAGTTGCTTGGATTTCCAAACTGCATTTGGGAAATTCTTGCTTTTGTGAAACAGGGACTAGAGGAAGGAGGGCGGGAGAGGACAGCTAGAGGGAAATGTTAGCAGAATTTTGACACATGATGCTAATAGGGAGAATTGCTGAATTTGACTTGTTGCTTTGTTGTTTTCTCTGCTAGTGTGTCAGGTGATCGCCATGTATGACTACACAGCAAACAACGAGGACGAACTCAGTTTCTCCAAGGGACAGCTTATTAATGTTTTAAACAAGGATGATCCTGACTGGTGGCAAGGAGAAATCAGTGGGGTGACTGGTCTCTTCCCTTCGAACTATGTTAAGATGACGACAGATGCAGATCCAAGTCAACAGTGTGAGTAATGCCAAACTATTCACTTCTTACTAGTGCATCAGCTTTAGCATACAGAACTGCGTTCCTTATTTTTCTCAACCTGAATCTTAAACTGAGCACTCTCAGTGAATGTATATTAATGTTTAGAGTAAGAAACTATAAGAAGAAACTTCCACAAAATCAAAAGTTATGTTGCTTTTTTCCAAATACTTTTTTCCTAGCTTCACATCTTACTGTTAGACTTTATCTGAAAAAACGTTCTAGTTCTTTCATGAGTTCCTTGGTATGATAGCAGTCTATACTGCGGCTTCTCTTTACACCAGCCTTTTTCGCTTAAAGAGAGAGTAGAGACTAGCTCGGAGAAGGCAATGGCATCCCACTCCAGTACTCTTGCGTGGAAAATCCCATGGATGGAGGAGCCTGGTAGGCTGCAGTCCATGGGGTCGCTAAGAGTCGGACACGACTGAGTGACTTCACTTTCGCTTTTCATTTTCACGCATTGGAGAAGGAAATGGCAACCCACTCCAGTATTCTTGCCTGGAGAATCCCAGGGATGGGGGAGCCTGGTGGGCTGCTGTCTGTGGGGTCGCACAGAGTTGGACACGACTGAAGTGACTTAGCAGCAGCAGCAGAGACTACCTGGCAGTTAGTGTATTCAGCTGTGCAGAATGACCCTTGTGTACAGGTGGTATTAATTTTGCAACCTTATTTCCCACGTTATTACACATCACCCAGATTAGAAGAAAATTATAAAATTTGTTTTACAAATAAAATGCTTGCAAAAATCTCATTAGGTGATTTTTTTAGGGTAGGTAACTCATGCCACAGAGATAAATGAATTAAGATCTGTTTTACTACTTTTACTGCAGGGATCCATATCTCAATGTATACGATTTGGTATTACATAAAATTGTCTCTTCATAGTTACCTAACCTTTCTTACACTTGACAGTAAATGTAGCATTAGAAAATAAACAGTACTTGGAAATATTTTTTTAGCTTCATAAAATAGAGGTCACCTTTCCTCACCCTTTTGATCTTTTTGTCCTTCTTAATAAAATGCATCATGATTTGTGTTTTTATCATTCTTGTGAATTTATCTAAAAGCTTTAGCCTTTCATTTTAACTTAGCTTCTAAGAACATATAAATGGTAACCCAGTCAAAGCTGAGCTGTGTTTACAATTAAGTGCAAGTATTATGAATTTACTCTGTACTGTATCTATCATTTTAAATTATTAGTGCGTTATTTTCACTTTAGAGCTTATGAAGATCATTGTGATCTGGGGAGAAGACCGTCCTTTAGATAGCGCAGCTGAATTTCCCAGTCTGGACGTGGAGTCCAGTTTTTTATGCTTGAATATTCCTAAAAATACCTCAGGGTTTCAGAAGAGGTAGTAAGGAAAATTATAAAACTTGGATTACTTAAATGAAAGACCATTTTTAAATTCTGCTGATGGTTTGGCAGTTTTCAGGGCTTGCCAGTTTGTCTGGTTAATAAACATACCTGAGGTGTCTTTCCTGGGCCTGAGAGAGGAAGGTACTTTTCAGACCCTCCAGGTCTGGAAGATCTTGGGCTAAGTGATCCTTGGAGCCATTCTAGTTTGTCAGTGCATTTGACTTTTATAGTGTCTACAATGTAAAGTGATCATGTTCCAAATGTTTTCTTGTTATCTTATTTTCCAATGGTGGAACATATTTTTCCCTTTTAAGTCTTTTATAATAAGAAATATAAGAAAAAAATGAAACTGTTCTAAAGGAAGAACAGCCAGGAGTATATGAGTCAGTGAAAACTAGTTAAGTTTTAGAGTATCATGTGTGTTTCTCAAGCCTTTATAAATTTTCATTTTACTAGGTAGGTAGGATATTTTCTAAAGGTTGAGAATTTTAGTAGTTCAAATTTGTTGATGTTGCATGTAATCAGTAGAATTTTTCTCACCCACTTGATTTGCTTTATGTTCATTTTATCCCTCATTTTTCTTTTTATAGGACCCAGTGTTGTCTTCCAGTGTGAAAGCACCCCAGAGACCCACTATCCAAGTTTGACTCTAGCGTGGAGACAGGGCAGGCAGCCCTGATCAAATATCTCCTACACAATTCCTTAGCTTCGTTCTCAAATGTTAGAGCCACTTGTGGTTATTTCTCTGTGTTTCTAATTTACAGTTAAAATTTATTTGTAACAAGTTAAAGGATAGTGGGTCTTTGTGTGGCTTTCCCTGCTGTTCACTCTGGCATCCTTTAGCATTTTTCTCCTTTTTTAATTTGGTAATTGTAGGTCATTAGCATGCATACTGAGTTTGCCCTTACATGGTGGGAGTTCAAACACACAAAGACCCACTATTTGCACAAACTGTTCTTGCTGGTTTGGAATGGGCTGCATGCTTTTCTAATGTTACTGCAACATGTATATTCATTACAGAATTCAGAACTGCTTATGTTTTGCTGTTATGTTTAACCTAATCCTAATCACAGTGAGCTCTTAATTGGTTCAATATGCGATTTGTCCCCCAATAGGTACTGTTTCCTCTATTACTTTCTAATATGCCACTATAAGTACCAATATTTAAGTTTGCTAAAAGGCCAAGAATTGGAAATATCCTTTTCTCTATTTTCTGTGTATTTTGGTGTGGGAGTGATGACACTTTGGGGGAGCTCTTCTTACCTCATAGAAGAGGAAAGTGGCCTGCCCTCCCCAGCTGTATGTGCAGAGCAGGGTGGGTTCCATCTGTTGCAGCTGTCCCCAAATGAGCCCTGTACCGTGGGAGTCCACTGGGGTCTCTGGGCTCGTGAAGATCCTGCTAATGTGCTGCAGCAGCCAGTTGTTATTTCTTTACTGATTACCTAAAAATGGATTATTTTTGAGGAATGAAAGGCTCCCATCATTGACTATAAGATATGAAACTTTCCCTACCTTAGGCAGAGAATTTATATCTATACATTTGAAAGTCAGAAATTCATGTAATCTATTTTAATGAGGTGACTCCATATCCCAGGTCACAAAGGGGCACTGGTTGACTTTCTTCTTAATGTACTTAGTAAAGATCATAAGGAATGCTTGAAGAGTTTAAATGCCCTTGAAGCAGGCAGACAGTCTCTATCTAGTTGAGAATGAATTAGAGTGAAGGAAAGCTGTGTGGGAGCTGGCATTCCTCTGTGTCCATGAAGCTGCTTTGTGGCTACAGAACTGATTTTACCATTCAGAATTCTCTACCTAATATCTATTCTTCAACCACATTGGTAACTTTGGCATAGGACTTTACTTCTTTTCCTTGAGCCAAAAACTGCAAGGATAGTAAAACATTATTATCAATGTGAGAGTACTTAGTTGACTTTTAGTGGATAGTATTAAATCATATTTGAAAATCAATGAGAAGATTATGCAATTTAAACTGTTTACAAATGCAGTGCAATCTACTGTTTCTGAATGTCCAAGTATTATCAGGAAAAGTGTACATACAATCACAGAGTCTTATTTCCTCACAGAGTTCTTTAAGAAGAGTGAAATGTGTTTTTATATCTCTGAGGCATATTTTGTGCAATATTTGTGTTAATGTGCCTATACATTATGAATGAATGATTTTAGTCATATGTTGCCTAAATCATAACTTTACAACACTTGAGGAAGAATCAACGGTTTAGTTAGAACTTCACAAAATTTAAACGTCTGTGTTCTAGAATACTTCACATCGTTGGGATGTATGGTGACAGGCATGTATGCTCCCTGAGGCAGGGATTTCTAGTTAGTAGACCACCTCAACTTTTAGCATTTGGCATCATCATGATACTTTTATAAAATATGACATTAAATGGAAAGCAATAATATTATGTTACAGGTGGCATAACAGATTTGCCTGCAGTCACTAAAGGGTACGGTGTAAGACTGGGTCCCTGTAAATTCAGCTGATCTTCTAAACTGTACGGGTTACTTGGTCTTGCCTTTTATTTTCTGAACATGTTAGTTGGGTTCAAATTCAGGGCAGTTACTTTAAATCCACCTTAAACCCTGAGGTTAGAAATAAGACCACTTAATTAATCACATGATATAGTATAACATTCTCTCTTTATAACTTTGAATTTGGGCTTATTTAATACACTGATAAATTATTTCAAAGGTATCTTTGTAGCTCAGATCGCTTCACTTTTACACTGATAACTATAAAGAATGACATTCTGGTAGAGACTAGTGTCTGTAAATCAATTTGAAAAGAATATATTCATCAGGTACTATGGACTAAGTCTTACAATGGCGTATTTAAACTGAGTGTCTGGGAAATAAATTTACTGTATTTATAGAAATACCTCTCTCTGTTTAGGTATTTTGTCATATATTTGACAGGAAGCTAAAAGTAAAGGAAATGGTATGACATATAATAATAACTTGTCCTTCTTAAACGAGCATGCAATCCTTTGCAATACCTCATATCAGCCACGTTTGCTCTCTTCCTCATTCAGTATAAGAGGCAGCTTCAGTTTACTTAGAAAGCGACATTAGAAGGAGTTTATCAGGAACATAGAATTTTTAAAATGGGAGCACAACTGAGCAAATCTGAACCCTGTAGGAGGTGAAGAATCAAAATACCTGTTTATTTAAAAATTGCAGTATGTTGTAATCATTTCTACAGTATGTGATTAAACCTGATGGGTTTTCCAGCAATGAAAAAATCAGTTCTAAGACCAAAGCTGGTTTTTCTTTTTAGAAAATTTGAAAATCTAAATCAGTCCTACCTGCTGTATAGTTTCCTCTAAAACTTTATCCTAGGGAGTCATTTTAAAATAATACAGCTATTAAAACAGTATAACTGCTACATTAGTGTTTTAAAATATAATATGAATTCTGATAGTTTAAAATAAAGTAGGGGAAGGAAAAGTAGAGAAAGAAATGCCAATTCCAGTCCAAAGCTTTATTTGCCAACTTTTCTTAGGATGAATTTTACCAAGTTATAAATTCTTGTAAATAGACTCTCTAATGGAAAGACAGAGATTTTTGCCTATAGTGGCATTATTGGATGCTGCTGTGATGCTACTGTAATGTAATAAATTATTAAATTGTTGCAAAGTGCTGTTTTTTTGCCTTAAATTTTTATTTCATGCGTCTTGAAAACTATAGTATTAAAGGTATTGAGATTGTGCAAATGCTGGGCACGCTTGGCATGAGGTCATTCGTTTTCATTTTTACAAAATTGTAATATAACTATGCAAGTGTGTTTATTAAAGGGACACAAACTACATTACTTGTATTGTGTATTTCTTTTGAAGCATCCTTTAAAACTTATTTTTAACTGTTTATATTGTCCTGTTTGAATTTCTTTGGAATTTCTCTTTTTCCTTAACGTGGTCTCTTGGTCCAGACCAGCAAGTTGTGTTGTAGTACAAGGGACAAAAGAAATTTTTAAGTGGTAGTGATTGAGATAGTGTGATCTAAGTGTATGTATCTCAAAAGCAAATAAATTTTGATTTGAAAGTAAAAGAAAATATCTAGGATAATAATAGACTATTATGTTATTTATAATTTTAAATCCAACTTTATCTCTAAAAAGATTGGAAGGAATTTACAAGTTAATACTCACTGCAAATGTAGACTAAGACATTTTTAGTACAAAATAATAAGAGTCTATATTCAGCACAAGAAATTCCACTGGATGCTTGGAGGCACCAGAGTTAAGCAGTTTTACACTTCAGTAATCAAGCTGGTGGTTTCACCTTGAGTGAAAAAAAGTGGATCAAAATCCAACCCATGTGTCAATGTATGTTATAAACAGTCTCTTTCCAAAAACGTTTCTTCATCTCTGTAAAGTCTTTCAACTAACATATGTTGAGCATTTGTATAAGCGAATGCAGAGTACTAGGTCCTGAGAATATGAAAATTGGTGTCAAGTGGTCCAGGTCTCAGGTAGGACCTAACTGTAAGAGGATCAGGCATGAATGCAGATAATTATAAAACAGCATGCTAAGTACACTGAGAGATACTTACTGGTCACCAAGAGTGTACAGGGACATCCCAGGAGGCACTAGTGGTAAAGAACCTGCCTGCCCCTCCAGCAGACATGGATTCAATCCCTGGGTCAGGAAGATCCCTTGGAGGAGGGCATAGAAACCCACTCCAGTATTCCTGTCTGGAGAATCCCATGGACAGGAGCCTGGCAGGCTATGGTCCTTAGGGTTGCAAAGAGTTGACCACGACTGAAGTGATTTAGCACGCACGTACACAAGAGAGTGTGGAGGAGGAATGCATAATTCATCTGTAGACTGGTGAATTAGAGAAGACTTCTGGGTAAGGCAACTGCTCCATCCATAAGATAAGTAGGAGAAAGCCAGATTGGAGGGGAGAGTGGTTAGGGGGAGTGATAGAGACAAGCAGCAGCCTGATGCAGGAGAAGAGGGGTGACTATCAGCAGTTCATTATTGTTGGAGTGGACGTGGAAAGCCAACAAGACAAGTTGGGGCTTGAGAGCAGGCCGGGGGCTACCCAGAGATTCCTGGTTTGGCTGCTTGTTGGAATCACCACCTGGGGGGCCTTTGACAAGCTATTGATGCCTGAGTCCTGATTTAAATGGCCTGAAGTAAGGCCTGGGCATGGGGATTTTTAAAAACTCCTCAGATTCTTACGTGAAGCCAAGGTGGAGAAAAAACCATGAAGCAGCATTAAGAATAGTTTCTGAGGGAACATTGGGAGGAGTTGGGGGAATTATGGATTGTGTGGGCAGGTGAAAGGGTCAGTTTGATTCCCAGATTTGTATCTTGGTGACAGGGAGAAATCATGGTGCCACCAGCTACAGTAAAAATCAGTTGGGAGAAGAAGATGAGTTTGGTTTTGACTACAAAGTAACCATAGGGCATCCAGATAGAATTGTCCAGCAGGTAATGAGATATAATTAAGATATGCAGCATCAGATGTATATCAGCTGGTGGCATGAGTGCAGATTGATAGTTTCTGAGCCAGTGAAAGTAAATGAGGTGACCTGGGGAGAAAATCAGACCTTTGAGGGTATCAGGAGTTAAGGGTTATATAGTGAAAGGAACCCATAAAGACAAGAAACAAAGGTTCTAGGAGAATAAAGAGATTGTTAGGCTAATATCACCATTTTTATAAAATAATAAAATTTTACCTGTATAACTGTTGCTCATATCAATAAAATGAAAAGAGGAAATGTGCTGTTTATTGAGTACTTATTAGTCTAGGTATTTTTCTAAGGTCCTTATTACTGTTTTCTTTTTATAGTCATGGCAATTAAAACACAGAGAAGCTAAATAACTTGGTCAAGGTTACACAGGTGGGTAGAGCTAGGTTCAAACCCAAGTGGTTGGCTCCAGAGTCCATGCTCTTAGCTTCTACTCTCCAGTGCTAATATTGCCTCCCATTTTCATAATAATGAAATTCCTGCAGTACAACCGTAGCTTGAACCAGTGAAAAGAAAAATCAAAGGCTGCAGTGTTTGTGTAAAATGTACATGCAGAGAAGATGAGGAAGCAAGGGCTGAATATTATAACAGGATAAGAATCTCTGAGAAGAATATTCAAAAGGATAAAACTGAACATGATCACTTTTTTGGTAACAGCTTTGTTGAGACATAATTTACACTCCATACAGTTCCCCCAACGATACAAATCAGTGGTTTTTAGTATATTCACTGAGTTATGCAGTCATTACCAGAGTTAATTATAGAACATTTTCATCACCTCAAAAAGAAACCAGTATCCATTAGTTATCACCTTCATATCTTCCTAAGCACCCTGCCTCCCAGGCAGCCCTAGGCAACCACTAATCTGTGTTCTGATTCCATGTTTGTCTATTCTGGGCATATACAAATGGAACCATAAAATGTTTGGGGTTGTTTTGATTCGCTTATTTTGCTTGGCGTAATGTTTTCAAGGTACATCATGCTATAGGATGTGTCGGTACTTCATTCCTTTTATGGCTAAATAATCCTCCATTGTATGGATATAATGTTTTCAAGGTACATTATGCTGTAGGATGTATTGGCAGTTCATTCCCTCTTATGGCCAAATAATATTCCAGTGTTATTTATCCATGTAGTAATTGGTGGACATTTGGGTTTTTACTCTTTGGTTCTTATAAATAATGCTATGTACATTTATGTACAAGTTTTTGCATGGTCATACAACTTCGTTTTTCCTGGGTCTGTACCTAGGAGTGAAATTGCTGGATCAAATGGCTTGACTTTTTGGGGAACTGCCAGACTGTTTTCCAAAATGGCTACTTTTTTTTTTTTTTTTATTCCCACCAGCAGTATACAAGGGTTTTTGTTTCTCCACATTTTCACCACTGCTTGTTACTATCTGACATATTATTAAAGCCGTCCTTGTAGGTGTGAAGTGCTGTCTTGTGAGTTTGAATTGCATCTCCTCTGTGACTAATGATGACGGAGCATCTTTTCATGTGCTTCTTGGCCACCTGTGTGTCTTTTTTGGAGAAGTGTGTATTCAGGTCCTTTGCTTATTTTTAAGTTGAGTAAATTGTCTTTATAATCACTTTTAAAACTGTTGTAAACACAACACATTTTGAAAGATGTGCTTAAGAGAGATGTCTTAATGATGTTATCAAAGGCAAAATCCAAGAATGATAAAATGAATGTAATAGGAAGTTGTGGCTGCTTTGAATCATGGCTCTATAAGCTCATCCCTAGGAGCTTTCACCTCATCTGTATAATGAAGAGAGTATATCTCTATTACAGGTGAGACTTAAGCAATTTATGAAGCACCAGTCCAGTGTCTTAGCATATAGATACTGGAAGTAAGAGTTAATACTTACCAAGCATTTGCTGTATCCTAAGTGATGAACTAAACATCTTGGGTGTGATGGAATATAACCAGTGTCCAGATCTGACTCCAGAGCTTGTGCTCTTGGCCATCCCTCACTAACTTGGAGTTGTTGTTACTTCAAATCACAAAACTAGAACAATCATCATTTAATTCCAAGATATAGGTGAGAAGATGGTAAAGAGCATTAACAGCTTTAAATGAATTGAGGCTGGTAAAGTTGCATTGCAAGGTACTGGAAGGACCTGCTGCTTTGAAACCTGTCACCAGTGGTCATCGGTTAACCACCATGAAATCAGAGTCAGGCAGTGCTACAGAATTAATGTATTCTAAACTTGGCAGTTTGGGGGATAGTATTATATAGTCATAAACAAGCTGGAAAACACAGGCTGTATAGTCATACCATTGGGTAAAGTTAGAGGTATAGCAGACTGCTTAGTAATAACAAGAAAAAACTATATGTGCAGATGAAACTGTTGCCCTAGGTCAGTACTGTAGCAACGGGCGATCTAATACAGAGCGTGAAGGGTACACAGTCTGTTTGAAATTGGCTGTAAGATACAAGTTATGTATGTGTAACTGAATAGTTTAGTAAAGGGACCAATGATGTCAGAGAGATATAAAAAAAGAGTTAAAGGTGAATAAAGAAAGACCCTGTTGGCTTCTTCAGTGCCTTTGGATTTTTTTTGGCATTCCAAATATTTCTACTGAAATCTTTTCTTCCTCAAGAATTCAGCAAGCTTGAGGCCAGGTCGGTTCGTACACACTGTTGCCAGTGTATCACCCCAAATAGGATTGTCATGTAAGCACCATTTAAAAGGGCCTGGAATTTCAAAGTGTAAGACTTGAATCAATACACCTAGATTTAGGGATTTAGTAGTTGTAAATCCTACAGTAAGTCCCTTAACTACTAAGCCTCAGATTTTCCATATGCTATGTGTAGGGGTCAAATTTGTATTTGTTAATCAGAGGATTGATCAGAGGTTTGTAAATAGTGATACACATGTTGGTTATTTGTACTGTTAAAATTGGAAGTTCTGTGCTGGGTGGACATGAAACTACTTTTTCATGACATCTCTTTATAGCATTCTGAATAGTACATTAATTCCCTCAGTTGAGTCAGTGATATAGGGTCAAGTCTGGGAGACTAGAAGATAATGTAAAAATCAGCTTCAACTAACTGCTTTTTGAGGCCAGAATCCGCACTTCTGTCTGCTTTGGGAAGGTCTTTGCTATCTTTTAGGCTTATAATATTTTACTGTAAATTAAAAAATAACACCAAATTGGTTTTATTTTGGTAAATACAGATCCACTTGCATTTATCATTAGAGCTGCTTTTGGCAGTTCTAGAATGTGTCTGTTTTCTGATAGTCAAATATTTTGCTTTCTGATGGTCTGAAGCATTAGACTATACACAGACAGACCTTTTTGTACTTAAGCGACATAACACCTGATGGCATAGAACTTGATGACAAGCATCAAAAAACCACACAAGAGCTTAAAAAGTGGTTCAAGGATTATTTAAATTTCCAAAAGCAAAACCACAAATGTGTATGGCTTCATGGTGGGAGCATGCTACCCGGCACATGGTTTACACTCAGTAAATATTTGCCAAGTGGATAAAAGGCTATTCTCTTATAAAATAACATGTCCAGTAATTTCCTATTGCCCTGATAAAGCTTCAGTAGTAAAGGCAGCCTTCAGAAAATGCACCCAGCTCAGTCATCTGGATTTACTGTTAAAATCTCATCTTTTTGCTGATTTTCCACACAGTGAACTGAAAGCCATTATGTGACACCCTGGCAGCTGAACTTGGGGACACAGAGAACAGCATTGTTCAGAGGCGTTCCTCTCCTCAGAATGGGCAAGGACCTTTCTGGGACTTCATGATGTCATCTGAACAAGCCCTCTTTGTGTCAGTCACCACAGATTGCCTTTTGTCTTTCACTTTTTGGAATCTTGGCAGCTATCTGCGAAGATGCCTCATTTTCTTGCTTGTGCTGTAATTTAGAAGAGTGGTTCCCAATTATAGTGGGACACAGAGTTTTCATAACCATTATTCATATTTTGTCTCTCAGTCTCCACATCCTAAAAAACAAGTGTATGTGGGGAGGGGGGATGTGGTTGGGGGGGTCTTGTGGCCCAGCCTACCACTCTTTATTTCTCTGGGAACTTTGACCTGATAGTAGCCATGATCTCTCATTTTTCCTGCTTTCCCATTCTTCTTGTCTATCAGAAAGAACTTCCCAGGATGTTTTCATCATTCTCTGACTGCCTGTAGTTAATATCGATGTACCATCTCCTACAGCTCAGAGTCTATCTTCATATCATCGTCTATGTGTCAGCCACTGGAGACATAGAAGATTGTAAATTAGATAAAAAGTCCTGTCCTCTTACAGCTGATATTTGAGTAGGGTAAGACAAAACAGGGAGAAGGCGATGGCACCCCACTCCAGTACTCTTGCCTGGAAAATCCCATGGACGGAAGAGCCTGGTGGGCTGTAGTCCATGGGGTCGCTAAGAGTCGGGCACGACTGAGCGACTTCACTTTCACTTTTCACTTTCCTGCATTGGAGAAGGAAATGGCAACCCACTCCAGTGTTCTTGCCTGGAGAATCCCAGGGACCGGGGAGCCTGGTGGGCTGCCGTCTATGGGGTCGCACAGAGTCGGACATGACTGAAGCGACTTAGCAGCAGCAGCAGACAAAACAAGACGCGTAAGTATGTGAAATCTTAGAAAACTGAAGCAGGTTAGGGAAAGAAAGTGCTGAGTGGGGAGAAGTGGATGCAGAGGGATTCAGTTTCAAACTGACTACTCAGATAAAGCTTCTCTGACATAGTGATATGTGAGCAAAGACTAGACAGATGTGATGGGTATCTGGAGGAAGCCCTGTGGACACTTAGAAGGTCACTGTAGGTAGAAGGAACATCATGTGCAAGGAGCATGCCTGTGATGCTTGAGGAGCAACACAGAGGTCAGTGTGGCTGGAATGAGGAAGGAGCAAGAGGAGGAGGCAGCGAGGACAGAGGTATCCATGGAGATGGGGGAGATTGTTTCTTGTGGGCTGATTTTAAGAACTTTGACTTTTGCTCAGAGTGAGAACACCCCATTGAAGAGTTTTGATCCAAAAGGTGATATGAATGACCTGCTATGTTTTAATAGAATAGCTCTGACTTGCTAAATTACATTGGGGGTTGAGGGGGATCAAAATGATGGTGGTGGATGAGGTAGGACGTGGCCAGATGGACCACTCTGATCTATTTTGAAGATGGAGCTATAGCTGGACTGAATGTGAGGTGTGAGAAGAAGAAAAGTATCAAAGATGTCTCTGGTTGCCTGAGCAAAATAATGTGTATTCTCTTGTTTATATTCTCATTATATGAGGCCTGTTAATTGTGTTCAAATCTTTCATATTCTTACTAATTTTCACTGAGAAAAATATTAAAATATACTACTTCAATGATAGATTTTTTAGTTTTTCTTTTTTCTTTATTTTGTGGGGGAAGTAATTCTGTCAGCTTTTTATTTTAGATTTTGAGGTGCTCCTGTTGGTTGCAAATAAAATAAGAATTATTACATTTTCATGAGTTGTTTATGATATTTTCTTATACAGTCCTTGAAATCCTGTTTTGTCTGTTGCTAATAAATCCCCCCACACACTAGTCTTTTATATTTTGCATTTGGATAGTTTTTTTCCAGTCCTTTACTTCTAATATTTCTGTTACTTTACATATTAGGTGTCTTTGTAAATAGCATCTAGCTGAATTTTTTTTTTTTTTAATCCAGTCTGGAATCTCTCTTTTAACTGATAGTTTTAAGTATTTACATTTACTAGAACTGTTTGATACTTTTATTTATACCTATCTTTTTTGATATGTTTTATTTACTGTGTATTTTCTCTGCTTTTTTAAAAATTCACATTGAATTTATCCCACTTAGTCATTATTATTATTTTCTAATATAAATAACTTTTTTCATATCATTACTAGTATTTGTGCTCACCATTCTTTTTTTCCCACTGCCCTTTGCATCTCTTTATTTCTCTTTTTGATTTTTTTCTTACCAAAGTATATCTCTTAATGATTCCTTTAGTCTCATCTATTAGTTGTAAATACTCTCAAACTTTGCCTGAAAAATGCCTTTATTTCCCCCTCTTCCATGAAAAATGGGCTTCCCCTGGTTCGATCCCTGGGTTGGGAAGATCCCCTGGAGAAGGAAATGACAACCCACCCCAGTATTCTTGCCTGGAGAATCCATGGACAGAGGAGCTTGGTAGGCTACAGTCCACAGGGTTGCAAAGAGTCAGACACAACTGAGTGACTTCTTTCTTTTCTTTCTTCCATAAAAAATAGTATAATTAGAATTCTAGTTTGACAGTTACTTTTTCTCAACACTCCCTATTCTTGGGTTGCATTGTCTACAGCCAGGTCTGATTGCTGTTCCTGTGTAATTGTTCTGCCCCTTCTTACTATTTCAACAATTTTTTTTTCTTGGTATTTTGCAGTCTAGGTATGGGTTTATTTTATTTTTTCCCAGGAGTCATTGTTCCTCCTGAATCTGTATAATCATAACTTCCATCAGTTCTAGAAAATTATCAACCATTCTCTCAATATTATCTCTTCACATTCTTTTTATTCTCCCTTCCTTGACTCCTATTAGACGTATGTTGGGCCTTGTCATTTCCTCCTCCATATCTTTTAACCTTAATTTTATGTTTTCCATTTTGTTGTCTTTCTGGGCTCTATTCTAAGTGATTTCTTCAGCTCTTTTTCAGATTTACTGATTGTTTCCTCAGATGTGTTTGATCGGCTATCTCATCTATTAATATTATGATAATATTGCCTTTCTGTTCATTTCTTTTTCAAATCTGCCTATTGGTTTTTTAGACCCTACTTAGGATTTCAAGTACATTATATATGTCTTGAGTTATTTTAAACATACATATTTTATACCTCCTTTTGTTCTAAAGTTCTTGCAGCTCTAATCCTTAAAATGAATGGGGAGTCTGTCCTTGTTTTTTATACTATGGACTCAGCTTTAGCAAGACTTGGTTTTTCTGTGTAAAATCCTGTGGAACCAAGGTGATGAGAGTGACCCTCCAGACCAGTTGTACATTCTCTCTGGGCAAGCACCCTGAAGGTATCACCAGCCAGAAACTAATTTTTGTGTTAATTCATCAATTCAGGAGTTCTTAAACTCCAAACTTATGTGAGATGCAGCCCAGGCATTTCTGTTCTTTACCCAGTGGGGTCTAAATGCTTTCTTGTCATCTCACTGTTGTGGCAGGAGGATTCTTTTCCTGGTCTACCCTAATAGTCTTCAGTATCCTGATGGAACCTCCTCTCATTAACCAAATCCAGGCAGAAGCCAAGTAAGAAAGGAGCTTACAAAAGTAGCCTTAGAGTTTGGCCTGTTTAGAGGTTGAGAATTTTCTAGAATTGATGAAAGATATGACTCCACAGATTCAGGAAAGACAATGACTTCTGGGAAAAAATAAAGCCATACCTAGACTGCAAAACACCAAAGAGAAAAAAAATGTTGAAAATAGTAAGCAAGAAAGAGCAGAATAACTACATAGGAACAGCAGTCAGACTTGACTGCACACAACGATAGGAAGTGTTAAAAAATAACTGTCAAACTAGAATTTTAATTAAACTATTCATGAAAGGGGGAGATAAAGGCATTTTCAGGCAAAATTTAAAAGTATTTACCACTAATAGATGTGACTAAAGGAACCATTAAGAGATGTGCTTCAGTAAGACAAAAGTACAGAACAGAGCAGGGGAAAGACGAGAAATGGGTCTGGAGATGACAAAATAGTCTTCCGTTCAGTAAGTATTTCCTGACTTCCATGGGCAAAAGCCTGCCAAGTGTTATATTATAGACTGTGTCAGACACAGTCCCTAACCTCCACTGGGAGAGATGGCCATACTAACTGTATACAGATGGACTACAAGTCACGTTATGTGAAGTATTATAATACAGATGCAAACCAGTGTCACGGAAACATGAAGGAGAGGCGGTGTGGGAGCAAGTGGGGCGGCGGATGTGAGAGGTTTCCCCAGAGTGGGATCATGTGAGCTTACCTGGAAGGGGTAATGAGATGGCTTCTGTGTGGAGACGGGCTGTGGACAGAGCCCAGGCCAGAAGCAGAAACAGCCAAGCCATGGCCTGTGTGTGCAGGTCATCATGAGGACTGAGCCCAGGCCAGGCTGGCCAGAAGGTGGGCGGCACGCTCAGAGGCAGGCTGCTGGTGGATTCAGGAGACTCCGAGCCTTGTGCTCCTCCCAAGTTAGGACCTCATTCTGCAAAAAAAAAACAGCAGCCATTGAACATTTCCATCAGGGAGGAAACCTGATAAAAAAATGTAGTGGCTGGCTTGAGCTGTTCAATATAAATATAATGTAAGTCACAAATACAAGCCCATATGTAATTTAAAAGTTTCCAGCAGCTACATTTTAAAAAGTAAAAAGAAACAGATGGAATTAATTTTAATAATTATCTTTACTTAACCCAGCACTATCCAAAATATCATGTCAATATGTAATTGGTGTAACAATTTCTGTACTGATGCATTATTTTACATTCTGGGATGTTTGTGCTGGGTCTTTAAAGTCTGCTGTATATTTCACATTCATAGCACTTCTCTATTTGGACTGGCCGAGGTTCAAGTGCTGAGTGGTCACATGTTGCTAACGGGTACCATATTGGACAGTGCAGGTGTAGAGGATGGCAGAGGGGTGTATTCTATCCATAAACCCTAATTCCTCAGTTCTCAACAGATTCACTCTCCCCTCAAAACAGAGGGTTCTCTGGTCAAATAAGTGTGGGGAGCTCTGAGTTCACCCAAACAGAATGTTTCTTTAGAGCAGGATTTCTCAGAGCTTGGTATGTCCATGCACCTTGTGACGCCAGCAGAGAAAGACATCTGTAGCTTTGCCCACACTCATTTGACCCTGCGGGTCAGGAATGCCAGGAATACATTGTAGTATTTGCTCGACTAGGGGAAGCAGAGAGCCGAAGGCAGGCAGAAGCAGAAATGCAAAAGGACACACCGGGAAGAGGAGGGTGACGGGGGCTGAGGGAGAGACCGGAGGGCTGGAAGCAGCAGCTCATCAGAAGTGTCAGGGCTGTGGGCAGGAGGATGTGAGCTCCCAGGAGTCTCTGGACTGGCAATGCTGAATCGTCATTACCTTCACAAAAGCAGTGTCTTGCTGCTATATTTATTAATAAAATGGATAACCAACAAGGACCTACTGTGTAGCAAGGTAACTCTGCTCAGTGTTACCTGGCAGCCTGGATGGGAGGGGAGTTTAGAGGAGAATGGATACAATGTTTATGTATGACTGAGTCCCTTAGCTGTCCACCTGAAACTATCACAGCATCGTTGGCTATTCTCCAAAATAAAATACAAAGTTAAAAAACAAAAGCAAAAAGCAGTGTCCATGGAACAGTGGGACAGAAACCAGTGACTCTAGATTGGAGAGGTGACAGAGCTGGGGTGGGGGGTGTGAATGACAGACCCCTCTAGAGCCATTTGGTAGTAAGACTAGAGACGGGTGTCTGAGGAGGGAGCAGCATCGAAGGAATGTGTGTGTGTGTTGTAAATATTGTGGTAGGAGGGACACAGGACTGTGTTCATAGACTGGAGGGACCACTGAGGACTGAAAGTAGAAGTGGAAGGGCGGGGAAGGGTCCTGCCAGAGAGGGTGGGTTAGGGATTCTGGCTTCTGGAAAAAGTAGGATCCTCTTGGCCCCTGACACAGGCAGGAAATACAGGGATAAGTGAGCAGGGAGACAGGTAGGAAGTTAAAGGGGCATCATGCTTGTATTTTTTTTTCCCCTGACATCAGAGATAAGAGCATCTAAAAGTGATGGTAGGGGTCAGG
Organism: Aepyceros melampus; assembly: GCA_006408695.1. Taxonomy (NCBI): domain Eukaryota; kingdom Metazoa; phylum Chordata; class Mammalia; order Artiodactyla; family Bovidae; genus Aepyceros; species Aepyceros melampus. The sequence continues at coordinate 163,530 of SJXQ01005024.1, forward strand.
TTAGAAATTTTGAGGATAACATTTAAGAACCATAAGTAATGAAATGCACAAATGTCAGCTAGGGTGTTAGTACAAGGATTGTCCCACATTCATCCCGATTAAGCTAACATCATGTATGTTCCAGCGTTAGAAACAATAAACTACCTGAGACTATTCCTGTTATTCACAGACACTGAACAGACAGGCCAATGCTTGCAAGTTTTAACATATATCATTCTTTCCTAAAGTGTGATATCCTGTTGGTGCCCAACACAATGGCATGCAAAAGAAGGCCCAGGAAAATTCAGTTTATGTTAATGGTTACATGTTTATGGTGGTGACTATTAGAAGAAACATAACCAGCACATCGAACCCATGATTTCCCTAGGTATTTAGCTCAAACATGGGCAAAAATGTTATCTAAGTAATAGTAGAGCTGGAATGTGAATGTGGCAGAATATGAATGACCAAGATTTGTAAACCACAGTGAAGAGGTAGAGCAGCTTTAGAAACTGTTTTCACTGCTTCCACCAGAGCCAGCTGGGTGGTGGGTGATCAGCAACTGTCCCAGGCATCAGCCTCCCCCAGCCTCCTGGCTGCAGAGCCGGGGAAGGCAGGGACCTGAGGTAGCCTTGCTTGTCCCCAGTTCTTGCTCATTCCTGCAGGTCTCCCTGGCAGAACAGGATGAAACACGGTCCCCAGAAAGCTTGAGAAGTTTGAACGTGACAGTGGCACCATGCTTTCTTCTTGGTACCACCAAACGGAACCTGCTTTAAATCAATTTTTGTTTGACCGTGGGAGTAATTTTTTTTAAGCTGTCGGCAGCACATGCAGAAAGTAGAACAGCTGTCTTCACAACTCTCTGTAAGGCCCAGTCTCTACAAAACACATAAACATTCCGAAGCAATCAGAAAGAGAACCTCCTTTAAAAGCCTGGTTTGATCCTGGCCTTTTCCACCTCTGTGGCTTTGTGTGGTTGTCCCCAAGTGGGCGTCTGCCTCGATCCAAACTCCGCCGTCTGCAGAGGCCGCTGGCGGCTGCCCCTGCTCCTGCGGCCTCACCCCCAGACCTTCCTGCTGCCCTCCTGTCTGCCTCCTGGACACATACTGCGACTGCCTGCTGCTGTCACTTGCGGGGCCCCTACCTGCTTTTTCTTTTTGGTCTGATAAGGGCTTTCTGAGGCCCTTCCCCTCCTCCTGTAAGCCAAGCCTTCAGTTTCTAACCCAGCGACTCTGAGATTGACATCACTTCAGTTTGACACTGGGCTCTGCCTGTACACTGATCTGAGGTGAATGCGGTGTTTCTCACCCTGACGCCACGTGAGACTGCCCTGGGCCGCCCTCAAGCTCTGTGGCTGCAGAGTAGCCTGAACCACCAGTTCATTCCCCTGGTTTGAGGTAGTGTTCCTGCTGGGAACTGCTGGGTTCTGGGCACTTTAGGTTTCCTCACTGAGCACTTAACTTTGGGAAGTCTAGAGAAATGTTTCTCAAACACTTTTTAAACAGCAGCTCACAGTAAGAACTACATTTTACATCCACAAATATATACCTAACTGAAAATTTTCTCAGGAAGTACTTACCGAACCTGTTTACATGGTGCATGCTAAGTCACTTTAGTCATGTCCGACTCTTTGTGACCCTGTGGACTGCAGCCCGCCAGGCTCCTCTGTCCATGGGATTCTCCAGGCAGGAATACTGGAGTGGGTTGTGATGCCCTCCTTCAGGGGATCTTCATGACCCAGGGATCAAACCTGTGTCTCTTATGTCTCCCGTATTGGCAGGTGGGTTCTTTACCACTGGCGCCACCTGGGAAGCCCCCTGTATACATGGTAGCTTCGATTCATTTCTTAATTTTGTTTTGTTTCTGTTTAAAAAATCAATTGATAGAATGACTCACAAATGGCTCATGAGCTGCAATTTGGAAAACACTGTTCTCAAGCATTTGATTCCTTTAATTATTATAATAGTTTGAAAATGTGTTGAGATGGCGAGAATAGCATAGGTTCTTCACAAGCTCAGCACAGTTTATGGCCTCTTTGAGGCTGTTTCTGAAAATCCTTCACACTGTCTTGACTTCCTTAGAAGACATTCAGGCCACATTGAGCTGTTACAGGAGTTGCTAATTTGTGGCTCTGGAGCACCGAGGGGCCGATGGTGAGTCCAGCTTCTGCGGGTGTACACTGCTCTGCTCTCCCAGGTCCCAGGGCCCTTTCGCTGGCCATGGGATTCTTTGGAGGCAATATTTGTAAACTCGGTGCATCCTGCCAGTAGATGTCTCTTTCCTTCCAGGAGAAGAAAATAATATTTTGAAACTCTACCCTGCTTTTCCACAGGGTGTGCTGATCTCCAAACACTGGACACCATGCAGCCGGTGGAAAGGAAGAGGCAGGGCTACATCCACGAGCTGATTGAGACAGAGGAGCGCTACGTGGACGACCTGCAGCTCGTCGTGGAGGTAAGGGCGCAAGGCTCTGCGGGCTCCCTATGGGGTGGAGGCTCGTACCGGGGTGTCGCCTTTGACAGTGGAGTCACCAGCAGCGACAGGCGCTCTCACACCCTCAGAATGCTTCCTCTGCCTGTTGGAGGGGCCTTGACGGTCTCAAGTCAGCTCTTGCTGTCAGATTAGGTCATTCAGAATGAGGAGAGAAGAGGCGCTCGGTGCCTCAGTTGGCTGTGAGGTGGCCTCATCAGGAAGGACAAGGGTACAGGGTCGGTGGCGAGGCTTGAAGCAAACGTGCTGCCTCAGACTTTTCTCCCACGACATCTGCACTGCCAGTCAGACACCTGACATTTCTGACGTTTTCATAAAGTTTAGTTGTTTCCAATGGAGTTGTGAGGCAGTGGGAGTGTTCCTCTAATGTTTGTATCAGTTTGGAAAACCACTCGTGCCACCTCATAAGACCCTCTCAGGGGTGAGGCGTCAAGTTGGGGTCAGGGATTTAGGGTGAAAAGCACTGTCCACAGGCGAGTGGACAGCATTCTCATCAGCATTCCCTCCCCGAAAGGACCTGGCCACCACATCCTCCTCTGCTCTCCTCACTGAGGCTGACGCTAAGCCGGTCAACAGAAGGCATAAACAGTAACACAAGTCAGTCAGCAAATGAAAGACAATCAGTTGCTCTCCCTGTCCTTCTAGAGCGCCTCAGAGCAGGGTGACCTTGTTTCCAGGTCTCTCTCTCCCATAGGAGCATCCAGACATCTTCCGTCTGACTCTGAAACCATAGAGGTTTAGAGATGTCAGTCCATAGACTTTTATCGGAGTTCTTGGACTCCATGTTCAACTCCATGCTATAAACGTCAGTTTACAACAGTTTCAACAGAGTAATGTCACATGTATTTTGGAGAGATTACACGAGGAGAGGTGTCTCAGATGATGTCACCATTTCCTTAAGGCTTTTAAAGTCATTCCCTAGTTGTTTAGTGGAAAGTAACTTTGTGACCTTGAGGACATCACTCTCAGCCTTCATTTCCTCATGGGTCAGTTGGGAATAATAATACCTGACTCAGCATGACCTACATCATCATCTGTGAAGTTAACTGAGAAACCTACACACAGCTGTGCATATGTGTGCACATCAGAACTTTGTGAAACCTTAAGTTCCGTGGATTACCAGTGTCAAGTGTTATCACTTCCCCTTCGGTCAGCCAGCCCCTGAAATCCACATGTGCTTGGTGGGGAGCACTGGGGGTGAGGTAAGGCATTGGTGTTTCTTTTGCTGCACTTCTCACTAACTGCTTCCAGACTCCTATGGTGCAATCTAACAGCAGTCCTGCTCCCTCAGTTCTGCAGGCCCTCCTGGTGTGGGGTGCTTTATGTCCACAGTTTAATTAACCTGTGTAAGACCTCTAAGAGGTGGGTATGAGACTCTCATTGATGGGACTGCTGGATTCAGTCCTCAGAATCAGCCCTGAGAGAAGCCGAAATAGCAAAACGTAGGGAAATTTTGCAATTTAAAATTCAACAGTCTGTGTTTATATAAAAGTACCTTGCTCTTCCTGGTTTCTGAGTACGAAGATACCATTGTCTTTAGACCACACCGGCTGTGTACTGCCCTAGAGCTGACTTCCTTTTCTTGTTCTGAATCTAGGTTTTTCAGAAACGAATAACAGAGCCAGGTTTTCTCACTGAGGAGAGATGGCCTTGATCTTTGTTAACTGGAAGGAGCTCATCATGGCTAACACGAAGCTGCTGAAGTGAGTTGTGAGCAACGCTTTTGGTGGCAGCGGCCACCCCAGCCCTGGGACCAAGACTCCCACCTCACTCCCTGCAACTGAGCTGCTTAACAGAGAACTTCCACTGCTTTCCTCTCCCTCAGGCTTTCTATTATTATTTTATGAAATGCTAACTGTAATGTACTGTAAAGTACATCATTATTGAAGCAAAGTATAACAAAATATTTGATTAACTAAAGAAAAAATGAAGTCATTAAACAATACATTAACAGATGATTCCAAACCATACTTGACTCTGTATCAGCTAGAGTCAGGAGAGAAGCCAGAGCTTATGTCCCAGACATAAGCAGCTGGACCAGCAGTCCTCTAAGCGCAGTGTGAAATTCCGTCCCTTAGGCCCACGAGGACAGGCTTCTGGGGGTGCTCAGAGCCATCCCACACTCGCTGCTTCTCCGCACTCCTTGAGGTTTAGCAGCTCTCTGGGCACAACGTCCACCGCTACCTTCACCTCCACACCCGGCCTCTGCGGGCTCTTGCTCCCTTACTTCTCCTGCGGAGAATAGAAATTTCTTTCTTCTTGGTTCAGCTGAAAACAAATTAGAAAACTTTCAAAAGAAACTTTGCTAAGAAACTAAGCTGAAACCAGAACAGTTCCAAAGACCGAGGAACACCCAAGCGCAGGGTCTTCATTTTTCCTTCTTTGCTCACAGTTCACCCAGGTTGGCTGGGCAGGCAGAGCTTTAGGTCCCAGCTGCCTCCTCCTCCTGACTTTTCCCCCATAGTGCTAGAGATCTTTAGGTAACTCACTGGTCGTTACTACTGTTATCTCCCAGGATATTCACTGTTCATTGGCAACGGACACTCAGTTAAACAAGAAGTGAGAGAGAGTGTGTTGGTTGCAGGGCGCTGCGGGTGCGGAAGAAGACCGGGGGTGAGAAGATGCCCGTGCACATGATCGGGGACATCCTGGCCGCTGACTGTCCCACATGCAGGCCTACATCCGCTTCTGCAGCTGTCAGCTTAATGGAGCAGCCCTGTTACAGCAGAAGACAGACGAACACGCAGACTTCAAAGAATTTTTAAAGGTAATTCCATCCTGGGAACATAGGCAGGCCAGCCCTGTTCTGAGCCAGGAGGCAGAGGTGTGTGGAGGCCTCAGGAGTAGAGACGGGTACGACCATCACTTTTCTGTGTGTGGCCAGTTGCTTCAGTCGTGTCCGCCTCTTTGCGGCCCCATGGACTGTAGCCCACCAGGCTCCTCTCTCCATGAGGGGAAACACAAATATGGCAGAGAAATTTCTGACTGCTTTGAGTTACCTTTCCTGTTGAATTGAATTTTTTCTTGGCTCTGGGACTATTATTTTGCCCATCTTAAATAATGTGTTTTTTTAAGCCTACTTAATGTAAACCAGCTATTTTCTACTCCAAAAAGCATCCAGAATGTTACTTTCTTAATTTTGTAAATTGTTTTTATTTTATACCTGTCTTATTCAAAGGAAGAATATAAAATAGCTTACATAACCAAATTGGATCATTCCAGGAGGCAACACAATATCATGCTTATAACAAGACAGACTTTCAACTGTGTAGGCTGAAATCCCAGCCCCAACACAGTCCACTATGGAACTGGCGCAACTTTCCTAACACTTGGTGCTTTCAGTCCCTTCATCTGTAACCTGGAGATAATCTGATATTACTTTTAAAGTACTTTAGCACAGAGACCAGCACATAGTAATGCTAATTTTATTTATTTATCTTATTATGATCTCAGGAATGCAAATATGGTTCAATATAAAGCACCGAGGACAGAACTCTTCAGTCGGTGGGAGGCAAGGGGTCGCCTGGAAATGAACTAGAAGAAAAGCATAGAAAGAAACCCAAGATCACAGAAACAAACATTCATCAGAATAATTAGATAAATGTAGGATTATGAGTATATGTGAATGTTTTAAAATTATCAATTGCAGTATTAAATATAGGACATTTACCTTCTCAGTTCGTTCAGTTGCTCAGTCATGTCCTACTCTTTGTGACCCCATGGACTGCAGCACACCAGGCCTCCCTGTTCATCACCAACTCCTGGAGTTTACTCAGACTCATGTCCACTGAGTTAGTGATGCCATCCAACCATCTCATCCTCTATCATCCCCTTCTCCTCCCTCCTTCAATCTTTCCTAGCATCAGTGTCTTTTCAAATGAGTCATTTCTTCGAATCAGGTGGCCAGGGTATTGGAGTTTTAGCTTCAGCATCGGTCCTTCCAGTGAATATTCAGGACTGATTTCCTTTAGGATGGACTGGTTGGATCTCCTTGCTGTCCAAATCATAGTAAAAGATTTAATTTTTTTTCAAATAGTGATAAAAGTAGCAGTGTAAATAGGACATCAGTATCACCACAATTGTAACAATAGCAAAAATAAAAACTGTTTAGTCTTTTCATAAAAGGCATGGTGTTGATTACATTAAAAGTAGATCTAACAACCTGTGTTCTAACATGTTGCTTTTTAAAAACACTTGGAAGATATCGAAATATATAGCCTGAAGATGTTTATCTTAGAAACATAGAATATCCAAAAACAGAAGGAGGGGGCGCTTTTTAAAGTGAGGAATAATTAGGTAAATTATAGTAAATGTGTTACTTTTCAGTTGTTAAAAATTATCATCTTAAAGTGCTAGCCGCTCTGTTAGGTCCTATACTACTCCTAGGTGTAGAATCAAATAAATATGGTCCTTGGCCTCCTGGAGTTTACAGTCTGAATGGGAGGTCATAGAGACACTCAAACATGGTACCTCTGCCTTTGTTACTCAGTCCAGATATGGCGTGATGATAAAGAAAGCCATAGGGGCTTGAAAAGGATCACGGGAAGGGAGGGGAGACCCTGGAGTGGAGGAGGCTAATCTGAGTCTTCAGAGATGAGTGTGAATTAGCCAAGTGAAGAAAAAGCAGTAGGACGGTGTCAGCCTGACTCAGCCAGGTGCTCAATAAATGGTATTGTCATTGATGAAGCCCAGTGATGCGCAGCAGAGGTGGGGGAGACCAAGAGCTGCTTAGAAGACAGATTGACGTCAGTCGTGACTCCTAGGTGTGTAGGGAGGAGGTGGATGGGTGCAGAATGATGTTACCAACTCCAATAGGAACAGAGGTTGAAGACATTGCTTTTATGACAGAAGACGAGGACTTCATTTTGAGGTACGCTGAGGTATTCAGGTGCCTTTGGAACTTCAGATGAAAAGGAGAATAACTCGGCTCCATTGATGGTCTGGGTTACACTGTGGGACTCAGTTGTGGGAGACTGGGGAAGGAAGAAAGGAGTGAGGAAGACTGAGAAGGTCAGTGGACTGGGAAGACAGCTGAGAGAGCATGGTCCTAGAAGTAACAGGGAAGGTTCGCACAGACTGTCAAAACCACCTTAAGAAAGAACTGAAAGTATTCATGGGATCTGGCTCACGAGGTGGTATATTCCTACTGTTAAATTGATGGGTATCATTTTGGATCCTGAGTTTTTAAAAGAAATTCAAAATCTGAAAGCTGTCAAAGTGAGGAGTAGTTCCAGTGTTCTCTCGCTTTTCTTAGGCTCAGATTTCCTCACAAGCCTCTCAATTATTTTGCAGAAGTTGGCATCTGACCCTCGGTGTAAAGGGATGCCCCTTTCTAGCTTCCTGCTGAAGCCCATGCAAAGGATCACCCGCTACCCACTCCTCATCAGAAGCGTGAGTGTCCAGTGGGGAGATGCAGGGTCTTTCAAGCCTGACAGTCAGGGAGCCTCCAAGCATGCCAGCCACCTGTCTGTGTGCCCACAGACACACACACATGTTGTCCGCAGGGATAAATCCTGGACGTGGGCAAATAAAAGGCATATCCAGGGTCATTTGGACTGCCTGTCCTTCCCCTTGCCAGGAAGCCTCTGGCCTCTCAGGGTCATGCGTGTATGTTGTCTAGACAGACCACCACCCTCTAGGTCCCCAGCTGTGGAGCCCATCTTGAGCCCAGAGTGTCTTATTAGTCTCACAACCTTGGGATCCCGTCTTCCCCCTGAGATCTGCATCATCTACCAACTAAATGCCTAATCTGCCCATCCCAGGAGTCTCCAACTCAGTGTCCTAGACACGTCCCCTCACTGAGGTCCCCACCTCAGCTTGCTGACCACACAGTCCCACTAAAATTCCATTCACCTTTTTGACACCATGTGGGCCCCTTGAGCCAATAAACCATCTAAAGAGAAGGCAGACCTTCAAAGGATTATTCCACAAGTAATCATTGAGGTAATTTCAGTCATCCTACAAAGAAACACAGTAGAAATAACATAAGACTGTTGCTTTTATTGATTATGCCTTGACCACCAGTCTGTAAGCCATGTTGGACCCTGTCAGAACTAATTAGCCACATCAAAACTAATACAGAACTAATGTCACAGTTCTGACACCAGCCGGACCCATTAATACACATTAATCCACAGTTAATCCCTTACCTGAAATGTTTGGGGCCAGATGTTCTTCAGAATACAGAATATAATTCAAATGCTGTGCATTACATGATACCCAGCAAAGCCTGGGCAGCCTAACATGTTATGAGTCTGAAGTGAAGTTAATGAATAATCACTAGACATAGACTTAATTGGTACATCTCTTCAGTTTAAGTCAGGTTTTGCCACCAAATGAGGAATGAAAACAGCATTAGGCTTTCAGAGTTTTTCACATTTTGGGACTGTGAATGAGGGACCGTGAACCCAGAAAGCCAGACAACAGTGGTCTACTGGTGGGCCCGCCCATTTCCAAGCAACCACACAAAGGTGCATTCTCTATCCTTTTGCCTTCAGAACAGGAGTGTAGAGTCATGTCAGAATGAGATGAATCCATTTCCCTACATGTTGACATCATGGTTTTATTGTTTTATTCTGTGGCAGGGGATTCACTGCTTTCAGCAGATTTTTCAGAAAGATCAGTGACCCCAAAAATATAATGAATGGTTGCAGAAAATTAACACACTTATCAAAGGTGCAGCCAGTTTATACTGGAGGGTTCACCTGGATTACTGGGAGGAAGTAGGGAGGCACCCTTAACCACCCCCCACCTCCAGACCCAGCCAGAGCACCAACAGAGACCCACAGTGCAGGGCACTTGGTCCACACAGCTCTTGGCCCACCCTCTTATCCCTGAGTCACCTGTCTCCCCAAGAACTCATGGGCCCCTGGGCCTCTCAAGGGTGAACGACTGTCTTGCTCACTGTTGTATTCCCAGCACCCAGCACCTGGGCTGGTGGGTCAGGTGGAAGACTTAAGACATCCCGCATGAAACAGCCCCTCTCTTCCAGATTCTGGAGAACACCCCAGAGAATCACGTAGACCACTCCTCTCTGAAGCTGGCCCTTGAGCGGGCAGAGGAGCTCTGCTCTCAAGTGAATGAAGGCGTTCGGGAGAAGGAAAATTCAGACCGACTGGAGTGGATCCAGACGCACGTGCAGTGCGATGGGCTCGCGGAGGTGAGGGCTGCAGGCCTGAGCTGGGTGCTGCCCGGCAAGCTCTGGGTGGGGAACCAGATTCATGCCTTCTCCTAGTGCAGACAGTCTACGCCTCAGCTCAGCCCATACAGACTCAGCATTCTGCCCCCTTCTTGGGCTGTCATTGTCCTTTCTCATAGAGAGATTTGTTTTGCGTTCTTTGAATTCAGCTGGTACAATCAGTGTTCTGTGGGTTTCTAAGTAATCTTTTTCACTGTGCCAGTCTAAACTCTGAAGAGAAATACATGTAAGGAGCTTCTGTGTAAAGGTAAATGATTACAGCCACATTCCCACTGGAGAGGTCTGCCACCCCTCCCTCAGGCCCATGACCTTGCCAGGGGTGCTGGGACTTGCAAAGTGACACCTTCTTCTCTCTTTAAGCAACTGGTTTTCAACTCCCTTACCAACTGCCTGGGGCCCCGGAAGCTCCTGCACAGCGGAAAGCTGTACAAGACCAAGAGCAACAAGGAGCTGCACGGGTTCCTCTTCAATGACTTCCTGCTTCTCACCTACATGGTCAAGCAGTTTGCAGTCTCCTCGGCCTCCGAGAAGCTTTTCAGCTCAAAGTCCAACGCTCAGTTCAAGATGTATAGACGGTAAGTGTCCTGGCAGTTAGCATTAGGCACATAATGAGGTGTTTCCTCTCCCTCCAGGGCCTCCTTCCTTCCTGGCCTGGGCCCTTCCCATCCTCAGGGGACTCTTCACCTACCTCCAGATGGCTCACACCTCCATTGTCAGTCACTTCCCAGGGAGGAAGCCTAGAGTGGGTGGGCCTTCACTGCCCTCTGACAGCCTCTATAGATCCCAGCTGTGGATTCCAGCTTCTTCCCCAGCAAACACAATGGGCAGTCCCGCCTCCGTCCACATTCAGCGTCAGGTCTCTCTGTGAAACCAAGGCTGACGCAAAGGGCCGAGCGTCAGGGCCTGTGGAGAGACCCTGTCACGTGAGCGGTCACGGATACTCGGTGCTCCTTGTCCCCACTTCAGTAACAGCTGATAAACCCCAGATATTTACTTCCTGAAACAGGAGGCAGTTTCTTTTCTCCTGAGTAAAAGACTCTGGAAGCTAGAGCCCTCTCCACTGCTCAGCAAGACTCTTCAGGACAGACGAGGCTCTGGACATAGGTGGGGGGAGGGTTCTGACCCATTTCACAGCCTGTGTTGGCCCTATTCTTTCAGCCCATTTTCCTGAATGAAGCCTTGGTGAAACTGCCCACAGACCCTTCCAGCGATGAGCCTGTCTTCCACATCTCTCACATTGACCGGGTCTACACCCTCCGAACAGACAACATTAACGAGAGGTCAGTCTCGACGATGTGTGTGACCTGCCTTGAGGCCCAGGAGAAAGCCTGACCTCTCCCTCCACCATAACCCACCTCCAGTCTGTGTTCCCACCCTACTCATCCCCACCTCCGCCAATCCCACCAGCAGGCCTGGCTTTAGACGGCCCGGTGACCACGAACACCTCTAATGCTTCCCTGCTTCCGGTCTGTCCTGGGTCTTCTGAAGGGGGAGACCAACACCTCACTTCCTGCCACGACCCCTCAGGGGCAGCCTGTGCTCCCTCGCCTGCTGAGGCCCCTGTCCCGTCCCTGCGCTGCACAGGCCCCTGCATCCGGCCGGGACGCCTGCCCTTGCCCGCTGCCCTCTGCAGGGAGCCTCCTCCCTCCCTGCTGGCCGGCCCCGCCCGCTGTGCTCTGGTGCAGCTCCCCCTCTGCGTGACCAGAGCCCATCATTGGCTGTGCGCAGCTGTCACAGCATCTTCCCTCTCCGTGCGCCCAGCACCCGACAAGTGCCTGGTGCCACCAAGAACTGTCTAGAAATTCTCAGCTTGATCCTCAATAAGCAAACGAGCCCTTCAGTTGCATTCACGCTAGGTCTAGGATTAGGAAGCTCTCAAAGCCGAGTGCGGAGCTCTGGGGCTTCCATTGACCCTGAGGGAGGTGTGTGATGGCTGCGCTTTGCTTCTCCTCCAGGACAGCCTGGGTCCAGAAGATCAAGGCTGCGTCTGAGCAGTACATCGACACGGAAAAGAAGAAGCGGGAGAAGGCCTATCAAGGTAGTCGGTGGGCCCTAGGGACGGGGTGGGGTCTCCGCTGCAGAGGCGGCTAAACAGGGACAGCCTGAGAGACCAGACTCGCTGCCCCCTGCGTCCTCCACAGGACGGGGTGGGGTCCCAGCTGCAGAGCCCAGGCTGCAGAGGCGGCTAAACAGGGACAGCCTGAGAGACCAGACTCGCTGCCCCCTGTGTCCTCCGCAGCCATTTCAAAACTCCAGGGGGCCGCCTGAGCCCCACCACTGCCTACTGCGCAGATGGGGGTGTCCAGCACAAGCCCCGGGATGCCCTTAAGGCATCCAGAGTCTCTGGCCCCTCCTGCCTGCATACTCACTCTTCACTTCTGTCTCCAGGCAGAAGGTCTGACCTTCACGTAACCGGCCCCACCTCCTGTTGGTCCCTTTTGCTCCATCAGACTTCACCTCTGTGAAGGTTCCCATCAGCTCCTCCGCACCCTGCTCCTCCTCCCTGGCCCAGCCTGTACCCCTCGCCCTGGGGACCCATCCATCCTCCCTCTTCCAACACCCGGTTGTGGACCTTGAGTCTCCCCCTCTCCCTCACTTGCTGTCCCCCACCCTGT